>JAPZDY010000013.1:5308955-5330869 GCA_029783645.1 Ctenochaetus hawaiiensis | reverse complement strand
GTAACGAATTACTTTGAAATGACAGTAACAAGTAATAAATAATGCATTACGTTTTTGAAGTAACTTGCCCAACACTGATAATGACTATAAAAAACAGGTGCAGATTTATAAGCATTAATGGCAGAAAGGAACTGAGAAAAACACTAAAAAGCACTAATTCCCAAGTTCCAGACCAAACTCATCTTAAGGAAGGTGATTGCAACATTTTAACACATTAATTAGCCCACAGAAGTTTTAGCTTCTAAGAAAATCAAAGATTTGCAGCCTCGGAGAAGTCCCAGTGGAACTGTTGCAGCGTAAAGAGTATCCATAAGGAACTTATTCATTTAGAGTGTATAAAACATGTAAATGTTCGCCCCAAAACATGGAAACATGGAAATGTTCCCTAATGAAAGCTTCAGCAGGAGGCTTCATTAGTCGAAAGTCTCCAGAAAGTGAAAAACAACACAGATACTCTGTGATACTTTCAGCTAAGAGTGCTGAAATCTTGATGCTCACAACATCTTTTCCTCTTCAGACGCCGCATCCATAATGCCAACACAGTCTGAAGTCATTTCCTCTCTTGTGATGTACATTTATTTCTCCTGAACGCTCCATATTTTTCCGGTGGTTAGGCTTATTGGATGTTTACGGTGAACCTCACAGGTCACCGTGGATTTTCTGTTGTCGAGCTTCTCTCTCACTTCTGCGTCTGCCTGAGTGTGAAAAATAAACGACGTAAATCCCCGCATTGCAGGGGCTTTCACCAGTTCATGAATTAGAGCTACATTAATAAAATCCCACCGTGTTTGTGTGTGTGTCTGCCATGAAAGCAGAGGATGAAGTCTAATATTATGGGATGGCCCATATTTTCATATATTTCCTTGCAAGAGTACATTGCATGAAGTGGCCAAGCCTCAGCAGGGCAGTGGCTAATGAGCCGGCTATGAAGATGTAGCGAGGACTGCCGCTGCACTTCTCAGCATAAAACACCCCACAAGTCAACAAACTACCTCACATCTTATCTCGCAGTTTATTCCAGCACTTTTTTTCCTCTCAGGCTTGTTTTTTTTTCTAACTGTTTTCCTAATTTGATTGCTGTTATCTTCATTGCACCGACTGACAACAGAATTCGGTTGTTATTTGAAACTCGATGCTTTAATTTGTTGATGGCAAAATAAAAGTGTCAGCGGCGTTTTTTATTGTCAACATCAAGATACTTAAGTCTGATGCGTTTGGTTTGGCAAGACGTTGAAATAAGAGACTTCTTAGGGTCTTTTCTACTTGAGTTTTCTCTTACACTATAATGTATCATTGCATTGTGGATAAGCAGCTTAATTGTTTTATAACCGGGGTAAAAGTGGACTCAGTCGCCCCTCATCAGACCTTATAAATATGAAGTTTTTAAAATCTACCGATTCAAGAGCATCTCAGGACAAACACGAGTGTCCACTTTATTAGGTACACCTGAACACTCTAATACATTCAGCAAAACTGTTCCTAAAGTTGACTGTTATGATGCTTTTAATTAGCAGAGGATTTTTTGTTCTTTTTCTTTAGTGTGACGGCCTGATGGGAGTACCGAGTTGGTTCATCTGCACCTTACACAAGCCATTTTTTGAAGGTTTATTTTAACTGTCTGGTTAGGAATTCAATTCAAGCAAACTTCTCACCTCTTTTTTTTCTTTTTGAACAGTAAACGAAGGTCAAGCCGTCCTCCTGTGCTTTTTGATGTAAATTCACAAAGCCGGTGACGCTGCTTGCGTTTCTGTGTCAGAGGCATTCAATTAAAATTCACAGAGGTCCAGTACGAGAGAATTTCCTCAAGCAAAAGGGTCTGAACATCACAATGTCTAACCCGCGTTATGATTCAGTGCCTCGGAAAAATATTTCTTTATTTTCTGTGACCTCAGTTTGGATTTGTGTGGGTAAGTTTGCTTGAAACATGCTGCTTTGCCATGAAGTGGCTTTTCACACCGCCTCTTTTAATAATTGCCAAGGTATCATAACTATGAGACACAGGCCCGCTGGTTTTGAATCGCCCTTGGGAGGAACGAACATGTAAAAGAGTTTCTAGTCTGAATTAAATGCACAGTTTTCACTGACTACTTTTCTCTTTGTGAGGAAATTATTGTCTGTGTTTGCTCATTTTCTGTCACTGTTAAAGGTGTAAAGTTATATTTTAGCAAAGGTGTTGTACCGGACTTCAGTGTACTTAGTGATGCTTTTTTAAGATTGTGTTCCTCTCATGAACAAAAAAAGGTAGTTAAACCCTCTTGATATAAAGAAGTCGAGAATAATAACACCTTTAACAATGAGCTCAGTGATAAACATGTTGCATTTTGACACATTTGGGAGAATCTCACCAAAACTGAACATTATGAGCTTTGTAAAGATGGAAAGGTTGTTCTGAATTTCAATAGATTTTACAGGTGTACCTGATAAACTGTCCACAAGCATAGAGGGAAATGCAGAGTGGCTGATATTACCACTGACAATTATGGCTGCTCTTTAGCAGAAGTTGTGAAACCTTTTAAGTTTTGGCTTCAACTTTTGGTTTTAGAAAATATTCCTCTTGACATTTAATATGAATAACTACATGAACATAAATGTATGTTTAAGTTTTACATAAAACAAAACAAAAACATTTCAAACATGAAACAAAACTCTGTCATTTCTATTTAGATATGTTGCTACATTGTGATTGGTACCCTGTCGCATATGACATCACCTCCAGCTCATCTCCATGAGCCCTGCTCGCTTCAAACCACAGGGAAGAGCAGAGACAAAAGCACGAGCAGAAAAAAAAACTGTAAAATAGTGTTTGAAAAAATCTGTTTTAATCTGACGAACGCTGCACCGACCTGTCTTCGGCTCCACAGAGAAGTACGGCTGTCCGTGGATGATGCTGTAGACCACCCTGGCGCTGTTCCCGTAGGTTGGGTCATCTGCATCAGTGGCTGCCACTTGCACCACCATTGTTCCTGTGGGCAGACAGCCGTTCATTAGTTTCCAAGACAACCTCCAGAAGAAGTCAAAAAGAGCTAAATTTGGAAACAGTCATCATATCAACAGAGTGTGTGACCAATTCAGCTTGAAAAGGGGAAAAAATGGGTGAAAGCAATGAAAATGTAACTTCTGAGGCGGTAAATAATCTCATTAGTCATTAGTCATTACACTGTCTTCCTTTGTTGGGACTTGTGTTTACTTTAGTTTGGTACTGAGTTTCATTTTTTAAACAAACGCCTGAGTTAAAGCAGTTTTTCACAGACAGGTGCTGTTTGCTGGCTCTCGGCCTCGAATGCTGTGAAACAAATCACACATTCCAGCGATGCCATTATTTGCAGGGATAATGCAGCAGGATTCAAGTGTAACTCCTAGCCTTAGAGATCATTTTGTTGCCATTGTTTCCATTTGCCTCCTGCAGATCAGTTAGGAGCATCTTTTTCCGGTAACTTCAATCTGTTGAATCTAATTCAGCAGCCAAATGGGCTCCGCAACCAATCTGTGCTCTGTTAAAGAGGCATTTTACCGCCACCGAAAAAAAAGACAAAGCTACATTATTATGCATCTCATATCATACTGATCCCAGAACTGCTAAGTTTTTTATGGTTTCGGAGGAGTCAAAGAGTTTGAAATTGTCCTCCAGCGGTGTCACAGGAGGACACTGGATCTTTGTGTTGCACTAATTAGGGCTCAATAAAGCTCTGTAGATTAAAGAATTTTATGACACAAAGTTTTAGAAAAAGATACAGCTGGGAAAACATTTTTCTTTAAATTTTTTTTACTTTTTTTTTATTACTCCTCCAATTTTATTTTCCACTTAAAATCTTTGTTAACATGCACAGATGGTAACCCATCCACTAACTAATTTAGGGCCCACAAACTGCTTCTGTTGATCTGCAGAGGGGAAACATGTAACTCCGAAAACAAAATGACATCTGAAGGCGGGAGGCAGGATAGTAGGGGTTTTTTTCTTGCACAAACATCCAAAGTGTTGCTTGTTTACGATGCTCAGTCGAAATTCTGGTGCTACTACACAGTGAAAAGGCAGATCTGTAGGTTTAATGAAGTATTTCTACTTGTGCACGGATGAATTGTACAGCTCTTGGCAAAGTGAAAAGGTGGAAATATTGAATTTAACGAATCCATGCAAGTTATTTATCTGAGGAGGATAAACCTTGAATCTGCATAGAATAAGATATAAGAGAAAATTCCTGGAATTTATATCTGAAAACATATTGATGTGTAATTTTAAAAGTGGATAAACGTCCAGTGATTCCTTATTTCTGCATCAATTTAAAAAGATGTGAACGAAACCCCTTAAAAACATCCTAATTTAAAAAGCCCTTAACTGATGAGATAAGTGTAATTTAAGAGGTATATACATTAATTTAAAACATCAGATGAATCTCTTCATTACTATTTCAAGGTGTTATTAAGACATATAAGAGGTTCCTAGAAGGCAAAAAATTAATCCAGGCACTGGATTAACACCTTAACACCTTAATTTGAAAACGCCTCTTTCATAAATCAAGTAGATTTCAAGGGCTGATCTTCACCTTAATTTAGATGTAAATTTGCTGCAGCTAATACTCAGAAGAATGTGATATCTATATCGTTATTTCAACTCTCCTACACATGAAATCTGCATAGCAACACCTGCTCATCTCGTTTTAGCTGCAGAGTTGTATAAGTGAGCCCGTCGGGACCCAACAGGCCTTGACATGCTAAGTTGATTTAGGTCACGTTCTTTTTTTAATAATAGACTGGGTTCAGGTCTAAACTGGCCTCATTTAACTTCTCTAAAACACTGTCATGTGGATTTTAATAAATCTATTATATAAAATACACTAATATTTAATTCTAATGCGTTACATGTGACGGTTCAGCAGAGCATCGGTTGCGTCAGGGAGCAGACGCGACATGAGGGATTCCTAAAAATTCCTACGTTCCTGGAAAAGCTGCATTTTGATTCGATTACGGCTACAAACAACGAGCCAACTGGTCGAAGCAGGCTGTAAATCTTGATTCACTTATTTGCTGCTGGATCACGTATTCTGCACTGCATTACGTCTCTCTGTAATGGACAGCTGGCATTAGTATTTGTGGGCATGATTGTTGGTGGCACTGGTAGTTATGTATGAGGCCTGTAATTAATTTACCTTTTAGTGACTCTTGTGTGGGTGTATGTATGTCCCTGTGTGTGTGTGTGTGTGTGTGTGAGAGAGTGCTTTTTGTATGTATCAGAGAGAGCGCACATTAGGAGAGGGTTTATTGGTGTCGGTCTCTGCCCGGTCGGGCTCGAGCTGAAAAATTGCAGACTTTGTCAGAAAGAGGCCGAAAGTTCAGCTTTGTCATTATACAACACAGGATTGCACAACAAAATGTAGTTGTATCAGTTCTGCAGCTTAGATCGTCATGAAACTTTCCTGGTAAGTTTACCAGGTCGAGAAAATAAAGAGCTGCATCGTAAAATATTTTGTTTTTTTAAAATGTCAGCTGTATGAGCCTGTTTCCATTTGCATTTGTTAAAAACCTGCATTTCTGAAACTAACACCAGTGACTAACCTTCATTATGTCTTTCTTTTCTCTTTTTTTTTTTGACAGAATCTGCTGCTATTCTACATCTGTGGAGCAACAATTATTTTAAATCAAATCTATCAAGGAATTTGAAATCTGTCAGCATTTTGATTTGCACCTCTGAATGGCCTCTTTTCCATGGCAACGGTGGTAAAAGCTTATGAGCACTGAAGCATTTCAACCCATCTGTCATGCAAAGATTGATGACAAAACATGATTCATACAAAACAAAGAAACTGGTTACAACAACATAATTAAACAAACTGAACAATAACAACTGTCACATTGTCTTGAAGTCCCATGTGTTCATTAATATGAGGAATATCATTTAAATTCAAACAGGGTCAAATAAAGAAGTTCATGTCCATGTTGAAACTGTAGCCCTTTAAACTGTTACTTGTGACTTTGTGGGCTGACATTAGTTAGCACACCAGGTAGCCATTATGCTAACTTAGCTAACATAGCATCATCAACTAGCTATTAGCTTATGAAAGCTGGAGATGGAAGTTAAAATTTGATTGAATGGGAATCTGACTACATTCCCCCATAAAAAATGTAAATTTTCTGTTAGATTGTGACCCAAAAAAGAGATTCTTGCCTTTATTTGTTCACTTAAACTCATTATAAGCACTTTAAATAAAGCCTAAAAATTGTGTGTGTTATTTTTGTATTGCACAATTGTGTCATCTAAATCCTTAAACGTCTTCCCAGCTTACAAGATGTAAACTTGTTTCAAATTTAAACGTGAACTCTGCTGTTGACTAAAAACTGTTGTTTCTGCATGCAGCTCCGTTTTGTCCTCTCCCACTCTTCCTCAAAGGCAGAAAAAAAGACATTAGCCATGACTTTTTATGCATTTCCTTTTTAAATGTACCAAGAGAACGAGGTTGATGTGACTTGAGCTGACAGCCGTGGCTTGGAAGGTAATGCAGAAAAGCGTTTGAAGATTTCACAGGGAGAACGTAATCAGCGACAATCACTGCCATTCAATCTCAATAGGTTATTTATTTGGTATAAATGAGCCTTGTTGCTCCAACTGGAGCAACATTTATTGGTTGCAGATTCTTTTCCAGGCAAAGTAATTTAATGTCAAAAATTGATATCCATCCAATAATTGAGAGGAAAAGCCATTTAATTGATAAATGATCACAAACAACCCTTAAGATTCAGGCTATTTTCTGTACTGTTAGACTGTGCGTCAGCGTTGGTCTTAAAGCTGACGCCCACTATTCACTTGGCAGCGGTGAAATCATCAACTATAGACATTGTGGAAATAACCTTGATGAGAAGGCACAATTTTCCATGAGTCTAGCGAGACAGAAGAATAGCTGATTTATGCTGAATATTTCACTTTAATCGCTAGCTGAACATATCTGGCTGAGCTTGAGCTTGTATTGTAGCATCTGACAGAAAGTGCTGTCTTACAAGTTGGTGATATTTTACTTTGAAGAAAACATCCTAATAAAAATCTCACTTTCTTACATGAGAAGTATTTTACAGGCTTTTACAGAATGAAGTGATCATGGAAATTGAAGATTAGAGTCCTCCATTCTGGCAATAAAGCAGAATTAACAGGCTCTGGCCCTGGATGTGAACAATATAATAGGAAAAAAAAAAGCTCGGTGAAGCTGGAGAAGTTATCACCAGGCCGGTTGTAGAAGGACACCTCGATTATATCATCACTTCTTAGTCATGACAGGTTATATTACAGGTAGTTTAAAACACCAAGGTCAAAGGATGACTGTATGAAAGCAAACTCAGGCGACGTCTAAATCTCTATTACAGTTTGATAGTTAAAATCACTTCTCACAGCTCTTGGCAGACCGGGCCGTAAATTAACATTCAATATGGACTCAGATAGAGCACAGTTTTATAAAAGCTTTTTTTTTTTTCTTCTTCTTTAAGCTTCCTCCTCAGGTTTGTTTTCCCTGCGAGTCCGACAAACATCCTGTTCTAACAATACTGTCAGAAAGAAAGGTAATACCAACAGGGTGAGCTGGGTGTCAAAAAAACCTGACAAACACTCTGAATAGATTCTTTCAGCTCCATGAGGCTGTCATCTGATACTCAATTTGCCCTGTCTGTGTCCCCTCAATACTTGTCCATCCTCATTGACGTGATGGATCCGATCTTCACATTTTCTATTAATTTATTCCCTGCAGCTGCGTACAAAAACAGGTTTCCTAATCAAACCCGCATCTTGGGTGAGCAACTGTCATCTGCCTGTAATGAAAACAAATGTGGCGTGCTTAATCTGAATGGGAGACAGGTATTCTTCAGCCACTTGCACATACAGGATGCGTCCGACTGTCAAGAACAATCCTGAGTGCACTCTTACAATGCAAATTTGTTAGCTGTTTGTTTTGAGGGATGTGACCCAGAATGTGACTTTTAACTTTTTTTTTTTTTTTTTTATTAAGACAGACTGCATCTGTTTTTAAATGAAGGCTCATTTTCTGCATGTAGGAATAAAAGCTACATTTTCGTCCAACTTTCTGTGATTTTAAAAAATTCTATTGCAACATGCAGATATGTAAAAAAAAAAAAAGAAAAAATTCAAATTATTAAAATATTTAGTCTTAGCCAAGTGATTCTGCAATGCCTTCATGTGTATTCAAAGCTGCCACTGTTGATTAAGTTGATTATATTCATGCTCATTCACACCTGCTCCCCACTGTTTCAGATAAGCAGGGATTATTGCTTATTTGCAATTGCCAAGTGAAAATGAATTACAGCACTTTCAAAGAAAGTTACTGGCTGCCTGTTGTTTTCTATGTGTGACTTCACATATCTGATATATAAGGTTCACATGTAAAAATCTCACATGATGCAACGCAGCTGTTCTGCTAGAAAATATACTTTAATGATGCCATTAATGTTTGTTTCACACTGTCATAGAGGTGTTGATTCAATTACATGGTTCGGCACTGAAGACACAGCTACTGATGTTGTTGTAGAAGACTGCAATCACTCAGATGTATTCTGTGCAACCATGTGTATGTAAACATTGTATGTGAAAGTTAAAAACATGTGTCAGTATGATGTAATCAAGTAAAACAAGAGCTTTAAATATGAATATGGAGTCCATTTCTGCCATGTGATTTCAAAATAAGACCCTTTAGACTCTTTCTAAAGTAATTAGTATTTCAAAATAACAACTTGGTATCTCAAAAAGACTCCACATTGGAAAGTAATGAGAAACTTTCTGAAGATAATGACTCACAAAGTTTAATATTTTGAAATACTATTTCATTATTTTGAGATACTGAGTTATTATTTTGAGATAAGCAACCCATTATTTTGATAATTTTTCTCATTATTTTGCAATACTAACTCTTTATCTCGAGATACTAAGTCATTGTTTTGCCAAAATAATGACTAAGGGATCTTTTTTTTTCATTGCTTTGGCAGTAAAAAGAAATATACACATACATTTTTGACATTTTCTCCAAAAACTAAACAAAGGTGGGTGTTATGACAGGGCTGTTACAAAGGTTGTACAAGTTAACCTGATAAAATGGCCACTGATTGCATGTTTAGACCCCACAGTGCAAAGAGGAATCAACATGACGTAAACCTTCACATGTGCTGCAAAAAATAAAAAATAAAAAAAGGATAATAATTTGCATCGACCTAAACTGGAACACCTTTTTCATTTCCAGAATTAAATGACTATCCCAGCCTTGATCTCCGCTCTCATGAATTAGACAGGAACAATGACAGCTGGATATAGGACTGGTGAGTACTAAATTCAAGAGCTGTGGCCTTGGGTTGACATTACATTCTCTATGCTTGTAATGAGGCCTCAAACTGCTCCTTTGGCCCTTCACTGTGCAGAGAAGGGGAGAGAGAGAGAGCCAAGACTCGCGATTGTCACACCTCCAACTGTCCTGAAGCTCTCCCGTCTTTTATTTGACACCCCTGCCGTGATTAAGACAAAAGCCTTCAGAGATCCTTGGGCCAAAAGGTCTCCATGTGTATGGACGAGCACTGCCTCTAATTACTTTAATTAATTAAATTCATGATTTCCTCTAAATTGAACCCATTCATCAGAGGTGCAGAGCTGTGACCATTAATGATTTAAAGACATCTATAAAGGAATTATTGAGGACAAGAGGTGCTTGGCCCTTCCCTCTTCTTTACTGCATTGATAATTGCTTTGAGTAGATATTTACAAAGACAGGCGATGCATCATCCTCTCGCCGTTCTCACAACTTGTGATGAAGACCCTCACTAGTCTCTGGCAGAGTAAATAAAGTGGTGAGGGTGACCCTGCATCTCAGCGGCCGTTCCGTGGTGCGAACGCTTCCTCCTCTGTGGTTGATGGAGGGAGTTTGTGTCTTATCTCGGGTTGGACACGAGACTCCAAGCCCTTGTACTCCTAATCCTCAGGTTCCTTAAGCCTGAGCTCTGTACCCCCCGTTGACAGTCGGCTGTGTAATCCTTCAGAGATCTCTGTCCCTGTGTAGTAAGCAAAGCACTGCCTCTCTTGGAACGACTCCCACTGCCACTGCATGCATGCTGAAATTCTCATTTTTGACTTTGAAGGTTCTAAAAGAGCCATAAACACCTTTGTCTTCTCTCATTTCCATCTGTATGGTGCCATGGATATGTGAGGTATTGAGGTGATGCTGATGTGCATGTGGAGCTTTTCAGTTTAAAGCGTTTATCACCGTTAGGATGCGCGATGTGCTTTCATTTTTTGGTAAAACCCTGAAATGTAAAATGACTTTAATCAACTCAGCAGCCCTGCGGAGCATTATAGTGTCTTTTAGCTCGTTCTTTTGGATTTCTGGCCCACAAATTTACTGTTTTGCCTCACTCTAAAAGGTTTTACAGCGTTGTTTTCAGCAGCAGGCAGCTGTTTTCCGTGAATAAGCTTTAAAAAATGACTGTAAGCTACCTGCACAGCACAAGAAAAGCACAGCTTAAGACTAAGTGGTTAACAGCTTGGAGCTATGAGCAGTTAAAGTGCCAGATATTTCCCTCAAGAGTTGGGTGAGACCAAAAACAGAGATATAAGTGAAGTTACACAACTCAGATTTAATACTGTCACTCTGTATCTGCTGGATGCTGGATGTTTGGAAAGAGGTTCAACTTATCAGCTTGAAAGGTATTAAATGTCAGTGCGTTCATAACTTTTCTGCTGCTCGAAAAGATCCGTTATTTCAGGTTTAAAGAGCAGCTTAACAATACAAACTTCACTGTAAACACACTCTTTTTAAAATTTTCAAGGAATGCATTCAAATTTGTAGCTCTACACCACCTTTCCTTAGGAATTTGTTCTTTTACAAATTCAATTAATCTGCATGCTACATACATACCATGTCAACATTTCTACAAAACATATCGGTGTGACATAGTTAGGATGCTGACTGTTAACAAGAGGTAAAGGGATGGTGGTGGACTGACTGCAGACAACTGCTTTGCATTCAAACTGGCAAAACAAGACGTTGGGACAGTTTCCAGCCTTGTTTGTGGCCATAAAAACAGGTATTTTAAGATTGTTTCCAGACCTGAGCCAAGTGTTTTTTGTGCATTATGAAACCAGACAAAAAAGAAAAAGACGACTGAAACACAAACAAATGTGAAGTTTTGACATATCTATGGTTTGCAGAAGCATAAATGCCAATATCTATTCTGGTATTATTGTTGCTTTAGGTTACTTTCTGTTCTCTGTCTATCCTACTATATAAGAGTATTTATTTATTTAAAGCTAAGCATCAAATACATATTTTATTTACTTTCCTCTCAGGTAATTAACTGTCAAAATGTATTTATTTATTTAAGTCCATAATTACATCCATTTTAATAAGTCTTTACCAATTATTTCATTAACATCTTAATAGAAAATATTCACAATTCATCATTTGCACATTATTTTGGTTTAAAATGGTCTTTAGCTTTGTGTTTGCTCCGTACCATAAAAAGATGGCATGTGACCCCTTTTTCTGTCAGCTGACATCCGAGTTCATTCCTGTTTCCATCCATCAGTCAGGGCTCACTTATGATTAGACCACAGCTCCCAGCATGCCTGGGAGCGCCATGGGAACCGCTCGGAGGAGCTGGAGGAAGCTAAGGATGCCTGTGCTGCTCAGTTAAACGGACGGATAGAAATGTACTTGTCTCAGAAAAACATTTTCAGAGACATTTTTTAGCAGAGAGGCACCTGTAAGTCCTGGCTGGTGGGAACTCTGAGCCTAATTTGTGGAAAACATGCCTTTGGCCCTCAAGCCTGATTCAGACCTCAAGTTTGCTTCAGTCTGTTTGCGTCACTCATCAACATTTCGAAGCCCAGAGGTCTGTGCTGGCATGTGTGGGGTGATAAAATGGAAATGAAGGTACATCAGACTTCAAATTACAAAACACTAAGTCAAACTCAAAAAACACCATGTAATAACATATTGACTGTATTTTATGCTCAATGCCGCCCATTTCTTGTTCACAAAAACGTGGAATTTTAGCTGCATTAATGCTCAACTAGAAAATTCTGAAAGAAATAAGAAGAAAATCACTCAAAAGTGATCTAAATCATCTTTGGTGAACTAACATTTAAAGTGACATGTACAGCTCCATATGAAAAGCACATACATGTCACCTTCTTCTGCTCCAGTTGTGTTTCTCATACACCTGCCACACTGAAAAAAAAAGCCTCGGGATGTTGTTGTGGCTCATTTGCATTTACTCGCATTTTTTCTGAGCTTGAGCGTGACCCGTTCAAAACCTTGGAGGAAATCTTGACCATGCAGCAAGAAGCAGCCATTTAAAGACAGGGTCTGATACGGTGGCTCCCTCCAGGACTGTATTTAAAACAGACAGATAAAAGAAATATTGGCAGTAATGAATACTAATGTGATAAGCAGAATATTAACTGTGAGTCCTTATGACAACTACAGCTGTACGAGGTTTTAAGGCGATGCTGGTGGAGTGGCGCTGTAAATTGCATGATGGTTGGTGCAGGTACAAGCTGCATGATAGCAGAAAAAAGGTGAATTTGAGGTCAATTTTGTAAAAATAGACCACTGGAAGTTTCACCACATGCATGCAGTGTGCTATTCATGTATAGTTAGACAGTTTTTAATCATATATTGTTAATCTTTCAATCCTATAACAAAAGAAAAGCCCCCTCTTCTTCTGCCAAAACCCCAGAAAAACAGCTTGGACTCCTCCATTTTTGGTTTCATGTATCCGACTCTTACTCCATCATGAGTGGAGAACAGGTGGAGAGGTGTTGGGGAAAAAACATTTTTCTTGCTAAACTTTTCAAAGGTGAAACACATTGATAATTTATTATATAGTGTGTATCTTGGAGTGTGTGTGGAAACGAGGGTTTTACTTCATTACACGACTGCAGCCTTTGACATGTTTTACTTGGATGATACTTTGCGAAAGTACATTATCTGTACTGGATATTCATTTCAGCCCCGCTCGACCCTATAAATTATGTAACATTAGATAGATTTTTCTTGTAGGTTAATCATGGAAAATGAGAACTTTGAAAGTTTTCCTCTTGAATCAGGCAGCCAAAAAGTTGAAGTGTGACATATTTGAGTTAATTTGGATATTCTGATTTTGCACATCCTGCAACGTGAGTATAACACACACTGAAACCAAACTGTGCAGCTCAAGTCCAGACTGTAAACAACTAAATCCAAGAGTTGTAATTGTATATTTGACTTTCACAAGACTGATGAATAACAACTCATTATTGTTAAACACCTATGTTTTCTAATTTTAACCACAAGCCCTACAAACCTGTAGGATCACACACTTTTCTGCTTCTTGTCGAATTTAAAACAAAACATGGTAAAGCTGCTTTCAGCTTCTGTGTACTTATCTGAAACTTAACCTCTCGAAAGATTTGTTAAATTTGCCGCTTCAAAAACTTACTGCTTTCTTTTTATCTTGATACTTTTTCCGACTGATTTTGTATTTCCTTTCACCCTTTCATTTTGCTATTTCATTCTCAATGTCTTTTATGTTGTACTTTGAATTTTTAAATGGGCTGCATGAATAAATTTCCTTGCCTTGTCCAAAGTTCCAAGGGCACCTTTTGGAGTTCAATCTTTGTACATCATTGTGCTTTAAAAAAAAAAAAAAATGAAATGAAGGTTTTTGGAAACTCAATGAACTCAAGAAGAGAAAGTCGATAGTTTTATACGTTTGCAAAGAACAAAGTCAAAATGAAATGCACACTCTGGCTTAGGGACGCCCAAAACCAAGCAGTTTAACCCGGGCCTCCATTGAAATGGAAACCATGTAGAAGAACTCCATGTAGTTTAAATTAGGCCCAAAGTGATTAGCGTGTGGTGAGGCTTACAAAGCAAACACGCAGGATTCAAATTAGTATTGCAAACTTCCAGATTCCCCCCATGACCTAAAGACTCAGAGAGATGAAGACAAATTCAGTGAGGTGGAAAATTATCAAATGCTGATGTGGAGCAAGGGCAAGTCAAAGAGAAACTGACACAATGAAAGATAGAAGGGGAATAAGGAGACAATGTGAGAAAAAAAAATAAAAAAGCTGGATTTTTATGGAATTATTTTTAAGACAAATTGGGATTCTTACCTAAGGGTGACATCTCCGGTACCCCTGCCAAATACGGTCCATCGAGGAACTTTGGTTCATTATCATTGATGTCCTGGACCTTGACCACAAATTCAGACCTGGGTTCTACAGGTAAATTGGTGAGTCTGTCCACAGCTTGAGCCTGGAGGGTGTAGTACGCCTGTGCCTCTCGATCAAGGCGCTTGGTGGCGTGGATGTCTCCTGTGTTCTCGTCGATGGTGAAGATGGAGGTGGCGCCCTCGCCGGATAATACATACTTCACCTTGCCGTCTCCTTTGTCTACGTCTGAATGTAGCTGTTGAAAGAACAAGAAAAAGAACATCAGAGTCAAGGCAGCCATAGAGGAAAGTAAATAACCTATTAGAGAATATATATATATAAAAGGCCAGACCTAAAGGCTTGTGTTGATGGAGTGTTTCACCAGCAATTATTAAAGTTCCTCTGCAGACACGTAAAGTTACTCTGGTGTGGTTAATAATGTGTGTGACACGGCTTTCTTACATAAAGTAGAGAAAAAATCTGAAAAGGGGCCAAAAGCACATCTGCTCCCTTTCATCCTCATTGAGAAAATCTGGTTTGATGAATCACAGAGCCTTAAGTCCCGCCTACAACCTTTGTTTCCGCTTGGTTGATTGGTGAAAGAGCAACTTGCATCAAGGAGGCTAGCATTGGCATTAAAGAGACTTAACCATACATGTTTGAGTCTCAGTCAGACCCAGATTCACACAAAGAGCAAAGAGTCCTCTTTGCACCAAAAATGGTTGCAGTTAGGATTTCTTATTTGTTTATATTGTTTGTTAGCTTGTTTGCTTGTAATTGGCGATAGCGATAGCAGTTGTGCTGATTGTTACTCTCATTATCTGTATTGAAATGTGCACTCTATACTGGAGGTTTTAGGGTTTTTTTTCTGAGGTGGCTTTTAAATTTAAAATCCACCAAATGCAGCTCGCCGTCATAATCTTATATTTTAGCTATGTACACAAACATCGCCCCCTTCAGTAAAGGAGTTTAAAAAAACATCTCTCTAGTGACAGATTTCCATCGCTACAAGTCAGTATAGTCAAGCTCTGACATTAAAAATAAGAAAAACACATTTCTGAGTTAAGGGGATCCTTAAGTAATGTTTACACAAATTAGTCTGATACTTCACTTTAAGATTCAGAGATAAAAATATAAACTGATTAAACTGAAAACAATCTTTGCTGTTTATTAGAACATTTCTTGTTACTTTTTTCTTTAACAAAACATGTAAATATGTCACATTACATTCTAGTAAAATATGTAAATTTTATGTGAAATATTCAGTATTTACACCATGGGTTTTATTCAATATTTACACCACGGGACACAAACACACAGCACCAGCAAACACACGTCGTGTTTATTGAACAAACATCTGAATCAGATCAAAAGATCAAAACATGCACCATTTTTTGCATGAATTCATAATGTTACAATGATTGGATGATGATTTGCATTTTGCTACAAATAATGGAATTAAATGAAACGGTGCCACTTACTGCGACGCCACTGTGCCTCGCTAATGCAATGGTCATCACTAATTACAAAACAGGCAATTATCTATTATAAAAACCTCCAGCATTAACGAGCTCATCTCACATTAAAAAACATGCTGCAGCTATTTCAGAATGTATTTAAATCAATAAAAAAATGATGATTCACCGGATGTATTTTGCATGTCAATTAGTTTCATTCTAAAAATCTGTCGAGATAAAACGCTTCATATACATTTCATAGGATATCTATTGCAAAGCTTTTAAAAAAACACTTCCTGCAAAAATACTTCTACAAGTGGAGACCTTTTTCTGTATGTTTGGCATCTTTGCTCGAAGGATAATGACGTCAGGTGTAGATACTTATTTTCCAGCAGGTAGCGAAGGATCCGATACACAAACAAACCGCCACTTGAGCAGCAGTGAGTGAATGCTCCGCTGAATGAAAGATGCACTCAGTGTTCCATGTTGTGCTTCCTCTCATCCATTTTCTGCCCTTTGTAATAAAAAGGAGCTCAGATGGCCTGGTAGATGTGAAATGTGAACATTTTTTCAATGACACATCCCTATTACATTATAGCTGCATATGAGGCACGAATATTAGAGTTTCACAGCTCCTCTGCAAAATGAATCATACAGGTTTTTGCCTTTTTAGAATCAATAGGAGGAGCTGAGGTCAGATACCCAGAGCCACGCTGTCAGAAGAGCCCTTTTTATCTGCCATGTAAACCGTCCTCCTCTAAAATTAGTGGCACGCAAAATAACGGACGAGTCAATACCTTCAAATCAAATCTTTTCAGCTCAAAGCCTGCAGGCTACCGGTATGAAATTAGCCAGAGTATTAATAGTTGTTATAAGGTAGACAGGTGTGCTGGGTCTGCAAACATTTCAAACAAGCCAACATTCTTGTCATTGAACCTGTGTCATCGCCACAACAACCCCTCTGCTTATGATGGAGTTTTAATCTCAGGAGAGCAAGTCATGAGTGTAAAGATGACTTTAGGACCCCGCTCTTCAAAGTACGACTCAAAAAAAAAAAAAAAAAAACCTTGAACAAATCTAAAAAAAGAGCACTCGAAGCTCGTAACCAACCTTGAATAATCCTGTTTGAAGTCAGAGCTGTCTGACGGCCATCAGCCCCTTCAGCGCGCCGAGCATCAGAGTGATCACAGAAGCTGCTGTATATCTTAGGGGAAGGCCGTTGTGAGGATGGGCAGATGGACCAATTTTAACTACCAGCATTTAACAAAGTGCATGTTTCTATCTTTACTCCATCACCTCCAACACGACAAAACACCTCAATTAACAGCACGGCTGGCAGAGAAGAGGAAGCTTTTAGCAGAGTCTTTTTCAGGGGATGTTTTTCCTTATTTTTAAAATTTGAGAAGCCGTCCTGAGGCTGGAGGATGATCTCTTACACCGAAACGTTGCAAAATGTTTAATAACACAGAATCCAGCAGCAGTCATCTGACCATACTGGACCACGAGAAGCTGGTGGGTGAAATACCGCAGGTTGGGTTCAGGAGATCACTGTCTTCCTGCTATTGGAGGATGCCCAGTTGAGTTTAGCAGCCAACTATGACCGGTGAAAACGGGTTTAACATTTCTGAAACCAAGGCAGATACAAAAGTCCACCATCTCCCAGTTCAGCCCCATCTTCCAGAGCTGCGACCCTCAGCTCCTCCTGCTGCTACCACAACTTCTGCACAACCTCATGTCTTTTATTTTCACTTTAAATGTAACACACTGATTACAACCCGTCCAGTCAATAAAAGAACAGAAATTATGAGAAAAAAAAAATACATTTCACCTAAAACAACCCATGTCCTGTGTCAACCTTGGAAAACAGCTGCTTCTGTCAACCGGCTACACCGTGTTTCATTCAAGGACTGCTTGTAAATTACAGACACTGTTCTCATTCCGATCACATCCAACATTTTAATTTGCTGGACTTGGTTAATATGCGGAGGGATCATAGAAGAAGTCTTATATCTTTGTTTATTGTTGTTAGTTTAGTTTCTATAGAGAGACTGGTCCTTAAGAAGTTTAATATTTAATTTAAGTTAAATTTATAAAGTTAATCGAACTTCATTGAGTTCTTTCCTGTTTGTGATCATCCAAAATGTAGTTAAATAAAGGACAGATTGTTCTTTACTGCTTTTTTTTCTCTTATAAACCACATACAAAAAAAGTACCGTAATTTCCGGACTACAAGCTGCTACTTTTTTCACATGCTTGAACCCTGCGGCTTAAACTATGATGCAGCTAATTTATGGACGAAAATAAATGAGAAAGTGTGTGATGAAGTTATTCTGAGGCTGTTCAAGTCTGACACTGAAGAAGACAACTTTAGTGGTTTTAGTTGTTAAATTTGGTGGGTGCGGCTTATAGTCCGAAAAGTACGGTAAGCTCAAAACTCACGTTTTTGACCATGAATTTGAGAGCCTTTACTGCTTTATAAGAGCAGCAAAGGCAAAAACCTTCCTTCTCCCTACTAGAAGTTGTTTGATGGTTTGTCTTAACCTTTTTTAATGCCACATGATTTTTAATATCCTTATCACACCTGAAACCAGTGCTCAAGAGCACAGAACAGTGCAGATAATGTGCTCCTCTGTGCAGAAACCGTTTATGGAGAGGATTATATTTGAGCAATTTAATTATTTTTCATGGTTAAGTTGATTTTTTTTATTGTCAAACAGAACAAATGAGTGAGTATGTGCACATTGTTTACAGCGCTTTTCAATTACATACTGCACCCTCTTATTGTTTATTGTGTGGAGCAAAGACAAAAGCCCATTGTACAGCATTTCTTTTTTTTTTTTTTATATTACAATGTACGCGCGCAGGTTTTGTTGTTGAAACTCTTCCTTCAATTTATCTGTAAATGTCAACATCTCATTACGGAATAATAACAGTGGTATTTCAGGTTCCAAGTCAGCGCTGCAGGGGTGGAGAATGATTAGGTCAATATTATTTTGGTGGCACTGAAGGAGTACATGCTGAACAGAGGATACAACACCAAAGGTCTTTTATTAATGGAATCCATCAGCCTGCTGATGGATGCTGCGTTAAGGGCAAGATGATTGCATTGGTTGTGTCCTCAAGCCTCAGCATGCATATGCCGCCTCTCCGACGGAGCTCGCAGTGTTTATTCACCATCTAAAGCTGTCAGGAACAAACTTGAGGTAAATTGTCAGTGGTGGAAGAGTCAACATTTAATCTTGAGAGAAGCCATCCGTGGCCGTTTGTTTCCGGTAAATGCCACGGACAAGAGGGACAAAGCTGACGGGCCACAAAGCATGCAGGCCGGGTCAAAGGTCGAGCGCTCTATGTGGTCTTCTTCAGTGAACTGTTTGCCTTGCCTCCATTTCTCGCTCTCTGCCTGGCAGGAGGAGACACAACAGTCCTGCAACGGCTTCTTCACATATTCCATCTCTTAATCTAATCAACGCTGAAAGACTGCATGAAATATGTATAGCTTGGCAGGGCTTATTAAAAGTATACCCTGGTCAAATCCTTTTCTCTCTCATTAATCTAACTCATTTTAAAACCGTCGCCGCTCATTTTCAGGTGCTATTTGAAGTTTCAACTCTTATTACTTTTACTGAGCACCGTAGTTGCTGCACTTGCAAAAATGTAAAGACTCCTCTGTAATTCTTTTCTTCGCTTCCCTTGAGGTGAGTGTAACGCAGCATGCGGCGCGGCGGCGTAGCTCAAAGGCAACTCCCAGGGATTGCGAAGGAGGGGTGGGATGTGAACACGAACCCTTCTGAAATCAGTGCTGACACTTATCATCGCTTTGTATGCAGGCAGTTCTCCAGGGAGCAGCCTGTTAGCTTTGTGTTTGCTTGTTTACCTTGTAGCAGGAGAGCAGAGTGAAAAGCATGAAAGAACTCCTATCAGCTCGCTGCTACATGCTCGTCCCATCAGCAGAAAACTACCGCACAACGTGTTTGAATTGTTCTAGCATGTAAATCCTCATTTTTTTTTTTTTTTTATAATTCTTTCGCAGCATAAAAACTCATGTTGAAGAGTGTGCAGCTTTTGTTCTGTTCCTCTTTGCGCCCGTTCGGCTTGGCTCTGCAAGTAGGAGGCCCTCACATCCAACCAAAAATAAACACGAATAAGAAAAGGCTCAAACCTCAAGATGCACGGTCTGAGCTTTTGTTTTCGAGTCTCCTGTGAAGGGAGTACAATTTCTTCTATTCGATGGTCTGAGGATAATACAAAATGGATACAAACGTCTATACCTACAGGCAACCTGTGAGCAATACTGGGTCCAATACACCAACACAGCCTCTGCCGCTGCTCAAGAGCCCTTAATCAACAGTCCCCCTCGAGATATTTCATAAGGCAGCTTGAACGGCAGGCTTTAACGGGCTCTCCGCGAGGAAGGCAGTGCAGTACGTTTCACAAGCAACCCAAAAATATGATGTGAAACAACGATGCTCCGTTTCCTGTTGAGAAATTGATGCTGCACCAGACACCAGCGCACAATTATCCTCCCCGCAGTGTAAATCATAGCACTATGTAATTGCATTATATCCAGCTGAAGCTCTGAATTAAAGCAAGAATGGATTCAGGATATTGCTGGACACCTCGTATGTGTCATTTGTGGGAGCTCAGACTCATTAAAGAAATCATACAAGAAGCTCAAATAAAGAGAGACAGCAGACTGGGGTGGGGGGGCAAGGAGGGTCATTCTGCTATAAAAAAGAGCTAAAAATGCAGACGGGGGCTCCGGTGCAGCTGTCAGTGACATGAGCTCTCGACATGCTTGGCTTTTCATCTATTCACTCGGCCATGTTCTGGTGAGTAGCCATGGTGCTGTGCCCTGAGAGAGGCTCTGTGGCTCAGCCGCTCCTCTTTCATTTCAAGTTGGGAGGTGGGGATTCAGTCATCACCATGGAGAAGCTGTTAGCTCTCACACAGTGGTGTTCAAATGCAGACGCTTTGCAGACAGGCGTCTTTTTTTTAAACAAATGACGCCTTTATGTTACACTTTTGAACATTGTATTATATTATTTTATCACCACTAAAAGCCTTTATGCTCCACTCTCCCTTTTTTCTTTTTGCTTCTTGTGTTTTACAGCTGTTGGTCTTTGTTATATATATAAATATTATATATAAATATAAACTCATTTTGCTTTTGAAAGTGTGCGTAGATTTTCTGATCATGTAAGTTTGTAAAGCACTTCGATCACTGACAGCAAAGTAAAGGTTCAGTGTGAAGGATTTAGGGGAAACTGTTAATATGATAGTAACATGTATGTTTTTCAGGGTTTATAACATTTAAAAATATAAATAAATGTGCTTTAATAACCTGCTACTCATACTATTAGAATGAGACTTTAATATCTAAAGAAGAAGACATTTCTCTGCCATGGAGCTTCTACAGTAGCCAACAATGGCAAAACTTAACCCTGGCTCTAGAGAGGATCTTTCATTTTTTTTCATGAGATTTTGTGGAGTACGACTCACTTGGAAGTGGAGGGTTAAAGCAACAAATACTTGGTCAGATGCAATCTTCAACGTCACCACTAGATGCCACTAAATTCTGCACACTGGACCTTTTTAACAGCAGACAGGGCGACAATTCAGTCAACAGCTGGTCTGTGGAGTATCTTTTTGAAACCATAAGTGTTGGAATCTTCTATTTTGACCTAATTTTTTGGCTCCGCAGTTTCCTGCTTAACTTTTACACAAAAGTCTTATCTTTCAAAACATGCACACTCAGAAAATGCATGAACCTAAATAAACAAAACTATTATCACATGTCATAGTTATGTTGGTCTAATACCATACGAGTAATGATGTTGAGATGATTCCAGCATAAACTAATACTGTCTGTAAAAGCAAAAAACCCCCAAACAATCTATGTGGTAATTTAAGAGATTTTCTAAAACACAGATAGTTTTCACGAAGCTCTCTCTCTCTCTCTCTCTCTCTCTCTCTCTCTCTCTTTAAATAAGCTCTATGTGTTGGTCTTTTGGTTTGTTTTTTTTAAGCAGCTGTATTGTTGTCTGACTCATTTGCACTTAATGAGTCTATTTCTCAGTTATAACTGTAAGTTATTTACTTTGCCAGATGGAAACATTTTCATGCACACATATTTAATCATGGCAGGGGAGACTTTTTTTTCCTTTTCAGCTTAAGTTCCTGAAGTAACTGAGGTGTGTGTTGTTTCTAACACATTTTGAAGGATCCTGTCATTAATAAAGAAAAAGTGTTAGTTTGCTTTGCTAAGCATTTCATTTAGCAGATTAGCA
>JAPZDY010000013.1:5298849-5308855 GCA_029783645.1 Ctenochaetus hawaiiensis | reverse complement strand
CAGATTAGCAAATGCTTTGCTTTCACTCTGAAATTACTAATGTTTTGTTTATTTCTGCAACATACAACTGTAACATCTTCATGAGGTTGGTAAGAAAGGTAGTTTTTATTTTTAAGAGTAAAAACTAGTTTGCTTTACTTTGCTTTCAGGTTGAAATCCTGCTAAGCTAAATATTTTTAATGTATTACTTCACTTATTTTTTACTTTGGACAATGAAATGAAAGGTATTTTACAGAAGCTGATAGCTAAAGAATTGATAAAGGAGTTTTGTTGCTTAAATGTGGACCTTTTTAACATAAATAAAAAAGTACAAGTAGAAAAAGCTTCATAAAAATGTATTTTCTTGTTTCTGCTGAGAACTGCAGCTGGTAACAGTGTCAACAATTTAAAGTGAATCTTGTGAACAAAAATGTGAATTTTGTCCGAAGTTAAACATAACAGCTACCTTATAAAAAAGCAGCCAAATTTAAAACACTGAAAGAAGTTACAGGGTCAACTAAGGAAGCATCAATTATGTGTAAGAGATTAAAAAAAAAAAATCAATTTTATCCCTGAGAGATTTTCAGTTTTAACATTAATCCCTGTAGGTTTCTGAACTACCTGTTTAAGCGTAAGAAATAAAATAATTCTAACTGAAAATAAAGTGCTGGTAATATTAGGTGAGAGCAGAGCAAACAGCGACACTGTGAGTGGCAGCAGATTTAAGTGTGATTTGAAGAAGCTGAAGTGCTACTCTAAGAGAAAAAAACTGCACTTTTTTTTGTCTAATTTATAAAACAAAATTAAATAAGGAGAAATTCCATTTCCTGTCCCGATTAAGCTGATTCAAAATGAGTCAAAAAGCCGGTTAAATAGACTGTTAAATCTATACAAATAGATGTGTGTGATGGCTTGACAGCAGGTACAAAAGCAAGTGCAGAGAGCTTTTCTTTTGAGGATAAATATGAAAATGCAGAGCGGCAGTTTTCAGCAGGGATCAGGCAGGGTTCACTGCTCTCTCTCTCTCATGTGGTGACTGTTCACATAAGAGAATCGGCTTTCAATCAAAGTCAGAAATGATTTTTCTGAATTCTGACGGCCACTTATACACTTTGTCTCCATCAGACAGCGACGGCTCATATCTGCACCTGCCGGCTGGGTTCATAACACCACAGAGATAATGGCTCTTTTTTCCATGTGGGGGGGAAAATGAATTTGGATTTTCATAGAAATGTGCTTCCATGATTTTAGTCAAGATCCCAGCAGCGAAATACAAAATGTACAATTTCATTTTCCAAAATCCCAGCTCTGATCTGAGTGCTTAAGAAATAAATATAAATCATTCATATTTCTTTCCCCCTTTTTTTTTTTTCAAAACACAAACATGCTGTTCAAGTTCAAACCGAATCTCACTGTTCAGGAAAAATAACTGGGTGTTGATGAATGATTATTCGCAGTCAACTACGACACTTTTAAATGTTTAAAGACTTTGATGAGACAAAGCTGCAGTGCTTTAAACATTACCCACTTGAATTCAAAATATCTATCATTACATTCTGAACTGTTGTAATTATAAATAGAAACATCAATTTTATAATAATATCTAGTTTGATTTGTCACAATATCGCTCATTAGATTCTGTGTTATTCCTATAAGTTAAAATATGATTAGAAATATCAAATAATAAAGTTGTGACTGCACATAAATGCATTGTGGGTAATTACACTGTGAATCTGTCATTAAAATAAGAAAAAGAAAATTGTGATGGCTCTTGTCTTTATGGATATATGATCAATTACTCAAAGTCTGTTATTGGATGTCTTAAATTGTTGTTCTCACTTGGAAAGATGCAGCTGCAGCTTCTTGAGTTGTAGCTCAGACTGGTCAGATTGTAATTATAACAAGTCAAATTGCATTTGTTGATGTCTGATATGTAATTAGAAATGGTCAAGTGAGACTCACTGGAGGTTTAAAGAGCTTCACAGTGATAGAAAGCAGATAGGATGCAGCAATAAAGAGTGTCATAAATGGGCGAAATTCAATTTCTGGTGTTGAACACAGGTAAGCAGCTGTAACAGTGAATAAAAGCTACAATACTGGAGTATCACTGCAACTCAGACCGAAACATGCTCACACAAAAAGGAAAAAACTACTGTTTTACAGCCGATGATGTGGTATTTATCACATAAAAGCAGCTTATCCACTGCCTAAACATTTTTCTAATTTACTTCAGCACAATACGACAATGTTTGAAGTGGCCCTCGACACACACATGTTAATTAAAGACATGCAGGAGTGCTTCCCAGGCCTTCAATCTGGTGCCCCGCTGCCTTTTCTACCATTGCCACCATGCCGATTTCTCATCCACATCAATGAAAGTAATCAAGCTAGCAATCAGGGCGAGCTTTCGCTTCATTTTTTATTTTGTGTGCGTGTGTGTGCATGCCAGTGTGTGCATGTGTGTGACAGTCAGCTGCCCTCATCACAGAGATGCACATAAATGGAAGACAGGAATAGGCATCTCTTTCAAAGTATTATGCATGAGGGAATCAAAGAGCTCAAAAAGGCTGCTCAGATGCTGTCGTTGTGATGACTGTTTTTTTTTTGTTTGTTTTTAAATGTGAGTACAGACTGAAACTGACAGCCTATCGACGGAGCAGTCTAAACGAAAAAAGTGAACAGTGAGGAGCAAACTGTATTTTCATATAAAGTGGTGTCGATAGCATGCTGCTCCTATAGCTGCTGTTCTTCCTTTTGCCTGCAGGTGAAAGTGTGGGGAAAAAAAACAAGAGGAGGGCACAGTTCAGCAAAAACTTCATGAGAACATGAGGTTAAAGTTTCTCCAGTGTGAATGTAATGCCGGTTTACCATAAGATGCTGAAAAAAGCGTTTAACTTCCCAGTCTGAGGCTAATAACTGCATTTTTACACTACTTCCATTAATCAGCCTCCTTAAGTCTCTCATCAACTTCATATAGAAATATATTTGACACTTTGTTTTTTAAATAATTATGACTATTTAAAAAATGCTGGAATATCTGAAGTTATTAGTTTATACAGTATTTATGATGAATTAAATATGAAGGTGGAATTTAGGATTTGATCATAACTTGATGCCTTTAATCTATATTTTTAATTTGTCAAACATAAATCAAATATATCTAAAACATCTGTGAGGTTTTGGAAAAAGTGAGGGCTTAAAACCACCTTATAATTTAAAAAAAAATGCCACAAATTACATAAAAACTAACAGATTTTCAACAGCAGCTTAACTTAAACTAAAATCAAACTATTAATCATTAGTCTCTGTGACTGAACGGAGGTCAGGCTGCTAGAACGTGAAATATTTACAAAAGCATCATAATCAGAGACAAAAGAGCAAATCACAGAGGCAAATATTCACTGAGCTCTTTACAGCCTCCAACACCATTAAGTAGAAGAGGACGGAGCCTAATTTGATGCTCGCATGTTGTTTGGATGATCACAACACACAGGAGGGGGTACGGGACGGTGTGATGGCTCATTCTGCTCATATAGACAAGGCTTTCAGACATGTTAATCGACATTTAAGTAATTTCATTTTCTGAACTTTCCAGACTGTTTGACCTGCTCTAATTTCTCGCCTTTGCCCATTTAGTAATTACAGCCACATTAGCAATCATTACTTAAAGTCTCATTGTGTTATTATTTCGTGAAAGTACAAACAGTCATCCATTTAATATTGTTGCAGTATCAATATTTAGGTATTTATCCAAGTTATCATGATGGTTTGAGGAGGCTTAAGAGCTGCAGATAAAACTTGTCACATCTTGCTGAACCTCTGCTCAGATGCCTCATCTCATTCAGAGTCACAATCCGATGAAAAACACTGAAACTCCATAAAATTCCTGACTGTGGACATCCGTTATCAATACTTTTCCAACATTTATCACTATTTGACCAATTATAGTCTATATAAACACTATGACTTCCTAATGAAGTGTAAAGCTCCATATCAGTCTATAACATTTGCACAGCACTTTGGTCAACTCAGTTACTTTCTGATGTGCACGAATAATACATTTAAATGGTTCACTTATTGAAGGTACGTGAGTGGAAATTTAAATTTATGCTAAAAAAAGCTAACAAAGATACAGTTGGACCAGGATCCAGCCATGGTGGACGGCTCGAGATCGGAGCAGTTTACATAAAATACAAGATGAGGGCTTTAAGAAGATATCTGTGCAGTAAAATATCACAATAATAATAAAAATCGAGGCAAATTGTGAATTAAAGAACCTATGACATTAAAAAATAAAACAAAATTTTGTGTTAAAATTATAAATATAAGTAATGAGATTATAGAAGTATATGAATTATAAGGGAGTTTATGTTATATTATTATTTCTTTTATTATATGTAAACTGGATGGGTAATTTTTTTTTCAGAATAAGAGAAATTTTAAAGTGCAATGATATTTGAACATACATTTTTTGTTTTCTTTTTTGGTCATTTTGGATGTTAAAAGGCTAAACAGAAGATAAAACATGACAAAATGCTAAACATTTTAATATAACATGATAATTTGACGGTGTTTCTTTTTCTAAATTTCCACAATGACTTCAAGATCTACTAATAACTGCTTATTATCATATCGTTCAGCTGTGCAAAGTGAAACTTCCAGCTCTTTTTCCTTGTGATTCTCCGGCTCACACATGCAGCAGTTCCTCTCCATGTGGCCGCGACTGCAAAGTTAAAATGTTCTACAACTTTAGAAAAACGCTCCACCCTGCCAACACAGATGACAGGCCTTTCCAAAGTGGCTGCTTTCCATCCGTCTTGCAGCCACTCCCTATTGGCTGTCATATGAAAAAGGCCCGAGTTGGCACTTTGTTAAAGCTGGAGGCTAGAATGAGGAAGGTATTTCTACAGCACCCAGCAGAGGATTTCACTGTGCGTTCTAAGTAAAGACGACATTAAAACAAGTTCAGCATTAACAGCGTTTGTAATATATCCTTCAGATAAGTAAAAGTACAATGTGAAAGATAACTAGATTTGTCTTCCAAGTCATTTAAGGGGCTTCATTAGTCCTAATGACTTATAATCGCTGGGAGTTCCCAGACATTTAGACCCGTGCAGGTGCTCTGGGATCACTGAGATCACATGTGAGGTTGCATGGCACTCATGAGAGTCGTCAGAGTCACGTTAATTAAACTGTGAAGTGGTGTGCAGCTGCCTGGGAAGGGATTTCGGGATAGCTTCTCAAGTAGCTTTAATCGCAGAACTCTGATCCGAACTGAAATATCTCAACGCCGAATCACAAGGAAATTTTGTTTGCAAATTCATGGACCAAGGACGAGGAAACATACTGACTCTAATCTCCCCTCGGTTGTCCTCTAACAACACCTCGAGGCTCACGTTTTGTTCATCCGGTGAAACATCTCGACATCAACATAATTGGCTGCCTTTTGTACAAACACTCATGGTGCCCTGATGATGGATCCAAATGAGTTTGGCTGATCCCCCGTCAATCAGACTGCACTAATCTAGTCTCTCACTCTCCTCTATGCAACTATCTACTAATTGTCAACTTTGTTTATGATGCTGTGTGTCCAAGTCAACAGATATCGAGTCTAAGACAGTAATTCAATGAACAGATTTTAAAATTAAATATTAAAACAAGTGTTAACATATAGAAACATGTAAGCTAAAGATAATAATAAGAATATTATAAAGATATATAACTGTGAAATAATCACTTACAGCATCTCAACCATCACCTGCCTCTCTCATTTTATTTCGTTTTTATAGTGATTTGATAATCGCTGTCTTCCTGTCATTCATATCTTTGTCTCGCTTGTTTGGGGAAAGCATGACTGCCTTTGTTTGTTCGCTCCTGTTTTTCCACACGCACTCGGGCTCTCCGCGGCAAACAGGCTTTCGACGGCGTTTGACACACATGATTCTGATTAAAAAACCTGTTCAGTGAAGAGCACTCATCGCTCAGAGCAGTCTGAGGTGACCGCGTGATGACAGTGACATCAATAATCTCTTTTCAGGCGCGAGTCACCTACAGCACGCGGACGAAGATGACCGACAAGGACGATGAACAATCCAAAATATTGGTGATGTGGATCAGGAGATGATAACCACCTTATTATTGGCCCTAAATCACACAATTTCAAGAACTGGAGACCAACATTGCCTCTCCAGTTATGACGCTAATAGACATGTAAGAGCCTCTTTAAGGGCCATCCTGTTGGATTAGCGATTTGGGATACTTACCATATAACTGCATGGAGTCTCAGTTCAGCTTCAGACACTGTTTTGTATGTCTTTACTCAACTCTCTCTCCCCTCATTTCTTTTTAACTCTCCTCTGTCTGCTCTCTACTACAGGCAAAGACACCCAAACATTAAATTTCTAAAAAATCTTCAGTCAAAAAGTAAAAGATAAATTTGATATTTGGCCTTGAGACTCGTTTGTTTTAAAATATCTACAAAAGTAAAAGAAAAAATAGACTAAATCAACGGAGGGAACATTTCCACAAAGATCATTATACCTTACAAATAATTGAAATTGTATTTATTTTCCAGGCTTGCACTTTTACCCTTTGTAAATTAATGATGTGCGGATCTGCTCTGATGTCAGCATGTAAACATAAATCATCCACCTGCCACCCACCCGAACTAATTATCTGCTCCAACCTAAAGATCCACAGCTGCATGGACATTTCACTCCACCTCCCTGCAGGCTATGTTACCTTTGAAATTATGTCGAGCACTGTGGATTCTCTAGGTGATTTCTTTATTGCATCCTGCATAAAAATTTACTTTAACGATTGGAGAAGTCAGTGATTTTAATATTTTCTATGTACACAGTAGTGTCACTGCAGCAAATTTCGTGGGAAAGTAGAAAAACGTGGTTATAAATTTGACAGAAAAGAGGATTGAGCTCAGGATTTATCATGTATATGTTCACTTTACTCCAAACAATTCAAGTGTATGAATCAAAACTCAATGTTTGACCTTTTGAATGTGTAAATGAGCACAGAACATTAATTAACATCAGATTCTGACGTTCCTGTCCACGTGTGAGGAAGTTTAAAATGATCAATGAAGATTCGCCGCTGTGTCTCATGAGTAAATGCACACATCATCTCTTGACGAGAAGACAAAAAAAAAGAAAGAAGGAGCTTATAGCATGCTTACATTTTAGAGCAGAAGATAATTAATACATCCGTAATTAGTGATGTGTATTTCACCCACTCACAAAACATCCGCTGTTAATCAGTATGTAAATTTTTATGACCCAGCCAGCTTGTTCAACAAATTATCCCCAGTGTATTGGACACTGTGGGTCTCCATACACTTAATGGCAGCAAGTGTATATATAAATCCCTTCTGTTCGGATAAAAAATATACAATATCTCTATAATAAAGTGATGATACACGTTCAAATGTCCTTGATATAATATAAAACAAACATATGACTGTAGTGCACGTATTTGACATGGAGTTATTTAGATCTAATCTACATATTTGTGATAAAAAGTCTTTTTAGGATCAATACAAAACATAAATAGATCCATTATATGTTAAATCATATCTTAAGCGCATGCAGACTCTTCTTAGTGCTGCGATATTTGGCTGTATATTAAGAGTTCACTCACCTCATAAATCATGACATATTTCCCTTTGACAGCATGCTAGCTGCTTATAATAATGAAAAATATCCATGTCATTACTCATATTAGTGATACTGGCCCTCGTATTACTTTTCTATTAGGACCAAATTATGTGGCATTGCTCACCTTAGATCTGATGCACGAGTGTAAAAAAAATCATATTCATGGCTTTCTTTATGAGCGTTAGTGCTGCTTTTTGAACCAAAGCAAAGCCCACAACTCTTCCCTCTGCAAACTCGTAACTCTCATGCAGTCTTTTTAATTTAAACTCAATGGGTCAACATTTCGCAGAAGGTTTCACCGGAGTTATGAGTGTGCAGTTTTCCTTCCAGAGCTGCACTTTAACTGGACTGAAACGAGTCCTCGTCAGTGACGGGATGGGATGGGATGGGATGGGGAGGGGGCTCAGCGTTTGGAGGAGCGGGACGTGGAGGGAAAAGGGCAGGCCTTCGCAGTGGTGGGAATAAATACTATCGTCACCAGTGGGAAATGATCCATTTGTTTAATGTGCCATTTCCGAAGTGGAACCCTTGTAATCCCACAGACATGGCAACCTCACCGTGTATATCACCCCGCTGGAATTTGATCAGAGCTAAAACTGTTTACCAATGTTTGGAGCCTGACATTTATTGAAAGTGGCCTTTAGTAAAAGTGATAGCTAAGGCGTGAAGAGGTTTTTTGATGAGCCTGTGAAGTTTCTCCGTCTTCTGGGCCAAGAAGACAGAAACTAGTGTGTTAATAGAGCAATTTATAAGTCACATTAGTTGAAAAACAGGCGCTCTCAGAGGACTCAACTCTCACACAATTATATCTGTATTTATTTAGACGTATGCAAATCAGGACTGCGGCAAACTTGGAGTGAACCGGGCTGCTACTCGAGGCTCTGGTTTGCTCTAACTCACAAGACTGAAAGTGCTTGTGGAGGATTGAAGAATGTATTAAAGTGTTTACTTGCACATTTGCATGCTTATGTGTGTTTTTAGCCATGCTAGCAGCAAGGTTAAAATGATGGCAAAGTCAGGCAGCCGGTTCAACAATTTGTAATAGAAAAAATATCACAACAAAACAAATTAGCTAGATTTTCACAACATTTTGTAATATCTTTTATTTTCCAGGGAGGATGAACCTGTCTGACTTTTCTGATCACCTCATTTTTCTTCCAGAACCACCACAAGGTTGAACTGCTTTGATATTCAGCAGATATAATCACGTTTCCCTCAACAAGAGATGCATTTCAGACATTATAAAGATTAAAATTTAAGCTCGCATTATCATTAACTATGGATATCTTTAAGATTTTATCAATACTGATACTGGTTATCAGTGGCAATAATCTTATTGACACTATTGTTTGGTTTAAATATTATCTCCCTACAGTATAAAGTGATGCAAAATTAGTTGTCAGGACAGCTTGCACTAATTTAAAACTCATGTTACTGAGCAATACGCAATCAATACAATACTAGCTACTGGCTGCCAGGCATCCCCAAAGAAAAAGGACTCCATTGTACAGAGAGGCTGTAAATCCTACACAATAAATTCATGAAACTCATGTCATGAAGGCACGCAAACTACCAACATGGGACTATTCCTTCTCTGCCATCAACCCCCCCCATATGATGTGAAGGCAGCACTGGTGCAGTCTGTAAGCATGGCTGCAGGTTTTTTATTCGTTAGCTAATAAACCAGAGGAGAATGGGAGATAACGGATTCACGCCGATCGAACAACATTTGTCATATCACCTCATGCAGCCTGCAGTTAGTTAGGAGTGGAAACTGAAAGTTTGGACACTGAAGAGACACCCTGGACATTCGAGGAAACATACAGTGTGTTTCCTGTGTGAGTAAATGCGGTATTATGGGTATTCTATCTATTGCCTGCATGACATTTGGGAACCTCGCTCTCAGGAGATGGTCAGCTTCAATATTGTCTGCTGCTTGTGGGATTCCAATGTGTTTTTCTGTCGCCATGCAGTTGCCCAGAGTGAGCATGACATCTCTGCTGTATGTGCCATCGTCTGCTGGAAAAAGACCCCGAAGCCAAGAGATGAGAAGTCAGCAAAAAGTTTGGGATGTCATGACTGGTCGGGGTCCCTAATTCTAAATCACACCAGATCTGCACAGCTTGGAAACATGCACATGTGCATTTTCTGCTCGCTTTAAAACAAGTTGCATGAATGTTTTAAAGTCCATCCATTTACAATAAATACTCACTTTTATCTAAATGGGTTTTTTCATCTATTACAGTGAACTAAAAGACTGTTTATGGACAAGAGAAGCATCTAAGACCAATAAAGACACATTTGATGGTAATATAAACATGAAGCTGTTTTTTTTTAAAGTTCAAATATTTATATAAATA
>JAPZDY010000013.1:5272186-5286470 GCA_029783645.1 Ctenochaetus hawaiiensis | reverse complement strand
TATTTGCCCTGGGTACCATGTTTTTTTTGCCCCCGCCCCCCCCCCCCCCCCCATTGTCAGCTTGAATCACCCTCCTCTGCGGCTCAACATGCTGCTCTCACCACTCCCCAGCTGCGTCGACGTGTTTGCGGCACCAGCGAGTGTGAGTGGATGCTATTGAGACTGACCTTTGCAGCATCGTCCTGCGCTGTATGATTCTAACCCGTTTGACAGTGAGCGTCCGACAGAATGCTAATGAAGTAGTTTGCATAGTAACATGTTATGTTGGCTCCGCCGCAATTATCCGCGGGACCATCCCTGATGCATCATGATGCATATTGTTTGATTATTAAAACTGAATCACTGTAACGCACAACACCAGGTTCATGCTACCGGGGTCTGAAATTACTCATGATGTCTGCTCATGAAAATGTCTAATGACTGTTGCAATAAATACCATCAACCGCTAACACTTGTTGCAGAGAAATTCAATGATGAAAAATTTTTTGACAGGTCATTTCCTTTCCTCAGTGTGAATCGAGGATTTAGCAGTGAGAGATTCTTACACATCAGAGGTTTTTTTTTGTAGGAGATGTTGTCCATTTTCATCCTCCTCATTATCACCCTTTTTATTTGTATTGGAAGAAATCTTTTTTGCAAGTGCAGCAGGAGAGCCCTGGCTAATGCGGTCTGAATGCAGCCTGAATTCTAAGGTGAACTAAGTCCATCCATTACTCTGATGGTAAGTCGGATGGCCAATTTTGAGGAAATCTTTGTAAAAAAAAAGGTGAGATTCAGTCTATGGGCATGCATGTCCTGTGATGCAAGGCAGCACTCAGCAGATGTGAAGTCACTTAAACATAAACAGACCCATGAAAACAGATATGAACTTAAATTGAGCTGCAGTATTCCAAAAGTTATTGAAATGGAGGAGAAAATACTCCAAAGTGTAAAGCGAGGAAAGTTGGTGCACTAACAAGACAGCTCTAACAATCGTCTGTGGTATTTGAAACATAATTGCAACTGCTAAAACTGCTCACATTGCTTTTTTTCAGCAGAAGCTACAAATTGGTACGTTTCAACCCTTGCAAATATTTAGTCACACGAATACTCTGCAGAAAAATGTTAATCGCATCATGTTTACCAGTAAGTGTTTGTTAAGTGGATGAGTTGCTCCGGCGTTCTCGCTTGTTTAAATATGTGCGTCACCAATTTGAGGCGGCGGCTCCGCAGTTTAAGGTCCTTAATGTATGTTTCTGCTTGCTTGATGTGACTGCAGCTGATTCCAGGCCAGTACACTTACCCGAGGCAGAGTGCCAAGGCATAATGAGACATTTGGTTGTGAAATTCAGAATCTGACAGAATGCATTAAAGCCAAGCAGACTGCAGATGCAAAGGGAGCAGCCAGGCCAAAGTGATGACTTCCCATTTCTTACCAACTATATCATATTTCCCTTTGCTTCCAGGCAAACAAATGACCAAATTGTGCAGTGACGTTGCCATTGTTTGGACACAGATTCTTATTGTTTGTCATATCAGATACATCAGATGTGTCTGACAAAAGCAATTACCAGCCGTGTCGCTCTGTTGTCTTTTTTGCATATGACCTGCTGGAAATTTCAAAGCTTAGTATGAAAAACTGTCTCTGCTTTGCTGCATGTGTTTTTTTTTTTTCTTTTTTTTTTCTTTTGCAGCAACTACACAGAGAAATTTATTTCTAGCAAGGTCATTTTTTTGACATGGCAGGACCTTCCATGTCACTCACGCTGAGTCATGAGGTCAGGGTGTCCTGCTCGGACTTTTTTACAGCGTGTCCTTGTGGTGCCAAACAATTACACAACATGTGACAACCATGATCTCAGGGACCAAATAATGTGACAGCTCCTCAGGCTCCCAGGCAGCCTGTTCTGCCCAGAGGGAGTAAATTAATTTGATTTTTCCTATAAAGTCTGAAACGGTTAGATTGGGCCTGGGCAAGAGGTCAGATGTAAAGATGGAAGAGGTCTATTTTGTTTTTTTTTTTCATGCCTGCTGCTACACTGTCTTAACCACAGGCTGCTTTTACTACAAATGCTCAAATACCAAAAGAAGCAGAAGATCAATAGATACATGCATGAGAAAAAAAATGAAAAGAGACTACCTGTTAGAGGAGGGGTTGCAAATGAGTTTGTGTATATTCCATGTGGATAAGCGGATCTCTACACATCTATGAATAAGTAATCAGCCTGTTCGCGTCCTCCGGGATTTACTAACAAGAAAAGCAATCAGCCACGAGAATGTGTAAAAAGAAAAGCACTTGAAAATTCCCGACTACTGTACTGACCTCTCTTCTGTAACTTTCAAATGGGCAAAGCAGGACAAGGACACACTTGAATCAGACAACAGATGTTCCCGAGCAAAAAATACTCCCCCCACTAGTCAGATATAGTAGATATCTGGAGACACACAGATCAGACGAGACAGCGTTTTAAGATACTGTGGACGCTCGGACGAGAAATGGCCTTTAGCTGAACCCCAGCAGTGTCACAAATAGGCTCATTCTGATTTAGATGTTTTCCTCCAACATCCCTCTGGCAAAAACAGAGGAGAACAATAGGACAGTCAAATGTATCCTAATTCCAGCTGGAGACGCTAATCCAGTTCAGAGACAGCAAGGAAATGGGCTTGTGAGAGCAGACCCGGCAAATACATGTAGATGAGAATGATTATCCTGCAGATGAGCGGAAAGATGAAAACTAATTTAATAATAAGACCAGAAAATTCTCCAAGATAACAGGGATCTAGAGACCAATCCGAGACCCATCTGGCCTGCACTGCACACACCAGAGCCATTTTCTATATGCAGGAGCTGTCCATTTACACAGCGGTGCTGAAATCTGGGGAGCAATGTTTGTGTACACCAGACCCTGTGATTTAAAACAACATCATTACAACACCATTTAAAGAACTAGATTTTGTTGCATTACAGATGATGATTTCATCCAGAAACTAAGGAGTAGTACATTTTGAGGTGCATTTGTTTTGACAGCTTTGGTAACTAGTTACTTCCAGTTGTGGACTGTTACTGAATACTTTTATTCAGGTTCTGTAATGAAGTACATTTTGAGGTACTTTCTATATTTTACCAGACTCTTTCAATTTTTTTGCCTTATATTTCACACAACCTATTTTTGATGTCATATGTTTCCAGTTTCTACCAGTTTTGGAATATGATTAAGTTTATGCATTTAAGTGTCTTTACTTTACTGGACAATTAAATCTTTACTGGAATATAGTATACTTAATCTGCTTTAGTAAATTCCAGAGTAAAACTGTGTACTTTTTACATGAGATCTACAATTATTTGACTTATGTAAGTACATTCGGTGGAAAGCTGTGGTACTCAAGCACTTTGAGTTTGAGTACCAAACCTGCGATATTGGACTTTTTCACCAAAAGGAACTAGAAAGTTTCAAAAACATTCTCTCCACTGTAAAGCTAAACAACAGAGTTCCCCAGGGTTATATACTCGGCCCCCTGCAGTTCACTCTGTACAACCATAGCTGCTATCACCTGATCAGCTGTGATGTTTGCAGACCACATCACCATCATCAGCCAGAGTTCATATCAAAAAATGGAGGAAAAATCAACAGTCTTGCAGAGTGGAGCTCAGAGAACAACCTACTGCTCAACATCAGCAAAACCAAGGAGCTGATTGTTGATTTTAGAAAGCAGACAGACACACAAGGGCAGAGCAGGTGAACATTTTTAAGGTAATTGTGAATCAACATCAGTAAGAGTCTGTCATGGCCATCAGACATCTACAACCTGGCAAGGAAAGTTTAAAACAGGCTGCATTTCTGAAGTAAACTTACAAAGACAAAACTCCTGTGCCAAGTTCTAGTCAACTTCTATGGAGGAATGATAAAAAGCATCCTGACTGGAAACATTACAAACTGGCATGAGTTGTGCTCAGCTCAGGACAGGAAGGCTCTGCACCGGCTGATTAAAACTGTCCAGAACATCACCGCTACTCATTTACCAAGCATCAGTGATATCAGTGAGGTGAGGTGCCTGCACAGAGCCCAGAGGATATTAAAAAACAATAGCCATCCAGGCCACAGCCCGCTCATCCTGTGCTGCACTGGCCCATCACCAGAATTAAATGATGGCCTTGTACTTTTGCAAACCATGGACACATTAAATTAAAGTTTTCATCATCATCATTAAAGTTTCTACAGTACATGCGCAGCATCAAAGTGACAGAGTTCAGATTACATGTATATAAGGTGACTTTTTCATCATCATCATCATTAGAGGAGGGGGAGGGGATGTGGGGTTGTGACAGTTTGCCAGACAGCTGCCAAGCAGCAGATGACTGTCCGGTGTTGTGCGATGATAATTAATGTAACCTTGTACCTTTCACCTTGGGATGTTATCAGCTACATTTTCCTCAAGAACTGAACTTATTGGCCAGAAAAAGTTTTCTCATTCAACTTTTTTACAATAACAACTTGATCCTGCATCATCATATTTTCATCTACCAACATCAGAACTCTTGTTTATTTTACTTGAAGCATTTAATTGTTTCGTTGCTTTGCTCACCTTTAATTAGTTTTAAGTCATTTTGTAAAAAACATGTTTTTTTTGTTTTTTTTTTCATAATCTGGTTATGGTTTGGAGCCTGCTGTAATAATCCAGAAATGAAACCTAGCACAGGGGAAACGTTCCTGCATTTAGGACTTTAAGTTAATTTTGTTGTGCTTTAACTTCATTTAGGTTTTTAATGCAGGACATTTATTTATACTGGGTTATTTTTTTTATTGCTACTTTTACTTAAGTAAAGGAAAGTTTAACCCTTCATAGGTTTTTACTTCACAGATTAAGTTCTGTAATATGATAGATTTTATATGTAACTGGACTTAAGTTTATGAAGAGGGAAAATTAGTATTAGGGATTTTATGCTTTTAATTTTTTTTATGTAAAACTTCAGAATTTGTTCAGGGTCAGATAAAGTTATCTTATCATGCCCAGCTAATTAATAATCAGAAAATGAGCTTTTTTTGCATAATGAAACCTTGTATAACACTTATTAACCCCTAATTTAACATTTATAAGTGGGGCCAAAACACTCACATGGTTTATAATACATGATGATGTGGTTGTACGCTATTAAAAATGCACATTTTTAACTCTACATTTTGCACTGACCACAAAGCTGAAACTTACACATTTTGCTGCGATTATAACTTATTTTAAAAAAATTTAAAGTCAGTCTGTGAAGCATCTATAACTGGTGTTTAAACAGGTAACGCAGGCTTGATTACAATGTCTAGTGTGGATGTATAATTATACAAATGAGAATGTTAGAGCTGTTTAAACACACACTGATAAGCACTTAAATTGTTCCCATAGTTGCTCACAATGTGTTTATTCTACTGCTTATAAAAACTAAACAGAGGGGTTAGAATAAAGTGTTACAGTTCTATTAACTTTGGCTACATATGATGCATTTTGTCTTTGTATTGTTTAAGTATGCATTTCAGTAAAGTTTCTGAGTGCTTCTTCAGTTTTGCCTGAGGAAATGTGATCTATCATAAAAAAAGCTGTGTTACCGTATCTCATAAATGCACGATTAGACACTTTGTCAGTGTACCTTTACATTAAACATGTGATTCGTGTCATTGGGAGCGCTTTTAATGTTTGTTTATTTGCCAAAACATGCATTACTTTGATCTACAGAATGCGCTCGTACCTGAGCAGAGCACCTCTTCTACAAAAAAAAAACACACATTTGAGTAATATGTACCTTTTCTGAGAAATGATTACAGTGCAAATTACCTCGTCAAGCCGCACGCCTTCCTCCAGACTACAACTGTACAAGCACGCTCTTTAGCCTGGCTGGAATAAAATGCAGAACACTTTTCGCCACTGTCTGTGTTTTCTTTCTTTTCATTTGTTTAACATTTTATATAGGACATTGGGAATCCGTGCAACACTGCTGTGTCCCAGATTCTGCAGGTCATTATGGTAAGAGGTTATTGATATGTGTATTATTATACAGGTGCATTAAACCTGGAGCCGGTGCTGCAAAACTAGGGTATGTGAGGATGTGTGAATCAGTACCATAAGGTTTGTTTCAACCAGAGATAGTTTCAGTTACATTTAAAACAGTTTTTCTCTTGTTCACACATTGCTAAGCTAATACGGAGCCATTAACAATCACAGATGGCTTACCTTGCCGACATAGAGAGGTTCATTTCCTGTGTACTCCTCCAACACGAAGAACTGGTTCCATACCCAGCTGCGTTTGTGCCTTTGCAGGACCTCCCAGGGGTCTGGATCAGAGTGTGGGGACTTCTGCAGATCCCCAGAGCTGGGATTCAGCCCCCAGCAGCCTCTCTGCCGCAAGGGGAGCAGGAGTGCCAGGAGAGCCAGGGCTCTGCATATGCCTGAGCAGCACCACCCCATCATCTGGGCCTCCTCCAAAAAGCACCGAGGCCAGAAGAGGAGCAACAACTAAAAAAAGACAGTAAGGCTGAAATGTCAAAACCCTCAGGGTTTTATCCACACAGTCCTGACCCTGTGCCTCACCAGAAAGCAAGAGCAGTCAGACCCTGCGCACGGGTTGAAAAAGAGTCAAGCTCTTCATTTTGCTGTGTTGCTCTTCTTTTTTTCCTGATTGGACACTAAAAGTGGGGTAATTCCCTCCACTTTGGAGCCAGGGAGTTGACATTAAAGCTGGCTAACAGGGTCAGCGGCGGCCGGGCAGGCTTCAACACTCAGGCTGTGTAATTGGCACCTATCAGAAAAGAGAAAGAGAGATGGGGGAGAGGCAAAAAAAAAAAAGAGGAGAGACAAAGACAGAGGAGAGAAGAGAGAAAGAACCGTCAGCAAAATTGCCTCTGTGACCGCAGTCACTTTAGACAGCAAGTAATGTGCTTGCTGATGCAACGATAATGACATTTTTCACCAATCATGAAGAAATTGGTCAAAAATGAAATGACAGTAAATATGCTACAGACAATCAACACGACGTCCTTCACACACATGCACACACACACTCACCTACACACATGCCAGAAGGAAAACCGGGGAGGTCAAAGTGTTAATCAGGACTAAGATGCAGGAGGAAAATGACCTGGAGTTTTTTTTTTCGCTGCACATAAGCAAAGAGATTTCACAGGGAGTGAAACAACAACGGCTGCGTGGAATAACAATCAAAGCACCGTTCAGGCCGACTCCCATTATCAGGGCTTCACCTCACCAAGGTCATTATTTTGTCACATTTTCTTTGTATAAGATCATGGCATAATGGCGGCAGGGCCTCACCACTCAACGCTAACAAGCCACATGATCTGTGTGGCCAGCTCTCGTTCCCCAGATTAAAAATAAATCTGAGCTGTCAGCAGCATGATGGCCCGAGTGCTCCTGACCTCTACTCCGAGCAGTCTGTTTGCAGGCCTGAGCGCATGCAAGGGGATCCGTCTCCCTGCCGTCATCATGCCGTGACAGATCCCCCAAGATGCCAGAACATGAAGACATGTCAAAGCGGTGAAAAAGCATCGGCTCCTGACAGATAATGTTCTTTGTGTCACAACACATCCCGGCAGTCCCGAGCAGTTGAGCAATTACATAAACTTCATAATATCGCTGACGTTATCTGTCTAATTTGACGCGCAACGATGACTCCCCTCGATAAATATTTTGAAGGAGCAACACTCAACAAGAGGGGCCGATGGAGACGTAGCGCTCGCTGGCGTGTTTACGCAACATCTGGGGATGATACTGAATCAGAAATGCCATTTAAACTTCAGGTCTTGTGAAAGCAGACATTTAGAAAACTGAGTGCTTGACCGCACATATATTTATTTCCTCGCTGACCTCTCTTTCTCTCTGCTCGACGCCGAGTATTGGCAGGGCCCTGGATGAGGAAGGTAATTGCTTTGGCATAAAGTGACCTCTTTCTTCCCACACAGATTCTCCAGTTCTCATTTGACTTCCTCTCTTGTTCCCCCCCGAGCAAAATAAAAACAGCACATCGCACATCCTGTGGAAGGGATCTGTTGTAGTTCGCCACTGCAAAAGTCATTAGCCGGTGCTGATAATTAACAGGGAAATAAATCATCGCAGCGTCATTGTCACCTCTGCAGACAGCTTAACGTTTGTGAGAAAAACTCTGAATATGAGGGAATTTATACAAAAATCTCTCACTTTTAAGTTCATTTTTCTCTCTCTGGTCAAGGTTTAGAAAGCAAACGGACTCCCACGAGGCAAAACTTTATCCAGGAAGCCAGAAGCTTTTGGAAACATCCATCCTGATTTGATCATGCTTTCAACATGGACCTGCATACAATAAGCCGACACGCTATCGCTGCAACAGATTCACGTGCACAGGCGAACACACACACAAAGTCACTGCCTCTGCATGACAATTTAATGGTAGAGGTGGAAAGTGGAGCAGATCTGGCTGCAGGGCAGCACGAGTTGTGAAGGCAGGTTGCAGCGGTGGTACAGTGGGAGAGAAAAATCGGCGCAGGGTCAGTTTGAGCCGAGCGGACAAGGTAATTCTTCTCATTTTGCTAAAACCCTCAAGAGCAGGATGGCAGTCAGATACAAACTGGAGATAAGGCTAATGTGGTCGTGGCTGTTCAGTAAAGCAGATATTGGCCTGTCATCAAATGAGCTTTTGCTGATTTACTTTCCAGTAGTTTGTCTCTTAAGCTATTAAACAAATCATGTTGCAGAGAAATCAGTTTTTTCATCGCATATTTAAAATGAAAGCATATAACATCACAACTAGCTTGAAACGACTCATCTAAAGATGCACAAAGAGACGAATTTGACAAGAGTGTGTTTTCTCATGACGACTTCCTTGTCTTCTTCCTGTTGGTGTCAGGTGATTGACAGCAAGCAGAGCATAACGCAGCGCTGATTTCAGAGCGCTCAGCTCGGGCACGGTGAGGTGACAATGAAACACAGAGAAACTTCTGCGATGAACCGAATGAACGAACGAAGGCATCATGTTTGCTGTGATGGATTAGCTCCCTCTGTGCAAGTTGTCTTTCAGTAATGTACACGAGTGAGAAACAGGCCTGATGTTTGCAAGTATGATCACTGACATTAAATGTAAAGCAGAAGGGCAAACTGGAAAACAACAGGGGCACTGTGATTTTACTACCAGATATCAAGCTGCTTATTCTTCCTCATTTAAAGTCAGTTTTACCCTTAAAGCAACTGGCACTGTTTTGGTGCCAAACGCTTTCAATGCTTCAGTTGGTTTTTCTACCCTGCAGAGAAGAATTTTCCTTTCTCTCTTATCATTGAAAAATATTCAAATATCAGCACAAGCTATCCTCTCCTGGCTGGCTTAGTTTAGGAAGAACAGCCTCTGAAGAAAAACGGTCAAAGTCCACATTTGACTTCCTTGTGAAGAGAAGCAGATTTATTATTGGGCAGTGTCAAAGTGACGATGCTCAATTAAGTGAAAATGCGAGATAAAGCTGTGAATGTAAAGCCCTCCAGTCATCCCCCGGCTCTGTTTCTCTTATACACAGTGTTCTAATCCCATTTGCCAGTCTCACAACAGGATTACCAGAGCCAGAGCGCTCAGTAACCAATCGCTCGCTTCCTCTGATCCATATTCTCCTCAGTCGTCGTGTAGGTTCAGGGATTCTTCACTCATGAGCCAGAAAACACAACAAAAACTTCTGAGAACTTTGGTTAATTATGACTTGAGACGCTTCATAAAGGCTTTTTATGGAGGCTAGATCTTCTTAATTTGGAATTTGCTGTAAAAAAACAGCATGTAGATTAAGATTTTGCCATAAAAAAAGGTAGAAAATGAGCAGTTTTCTCATGAATGATGATTTCATGGCCCTTTCATTGATTACTCCTCAACATTCCCTCTTTGTTTGTCTCTTTCATCATGAGAGTGAAGGGTCAACTTGAAGAACCACAATAACCTTGTAGCTGGTGGGTCTTCAAGGACACTCACAGTACACAAAGACTGGAGTCGTACTGATGCAGGAGTTTGAACCGAGATCCTCCAGTTTGTAGATGGTTTCCTCCACTCAACAAATCCTGATACTTCATTCATTTGAATCCATCTCACATCCTTTGCTAGTGAAGCTGACTGACACTGTGTGCGTTTCACACAGCGCTGCATGGAAAAGACACAATGCAACATCTGTAAAGAGTCAGGGGAGAGTTTCAAACACATGTTGTATGTTGGCAGAGGCAGCGATTTGCTCTCTGGAGCTGCAGGACGAAGTGTGTCCACCAAACAGCAAGTGAATAATTGATAAAAATGAAAAAAAAAAAAAAAAAAAAAAGCTGAGTTATGACTCTGACACTGACTCCTTTCTTGTGCCAGTTGTTCATTCTAATTCCCATTGCCATGATAAAAGCAAACCCATGTCTTTAATCACAGTTTTTTACACAAGTATTTTTGGAATCAGGCTTTTAAAAAAGTCTTTCAGCTGAGACTTTAAGACCCAAACATTCACAGCCATAAAAATATCTGCCCCTGTCCTTGCACCGACATGATATAATTTAATGCTGCTGATGTTGTGCAAAATACTATATCACACTGCTTTTTTCCCCACTCCTATGGGCTTACAGGCAACACAAACACAGTTCATCATTTTGCACAGAGATCTCATACACATTTCTGCTTGAAAATACACTTGCACTGCAATATCTGACTTTATAAGTCATTTTATTGTGCACCGATCCACACATGTACAAAGCCAGTGGAACATTCTGTAGATCTCTGGCACTTTTCTGCTGCAGATATTAATTTATGAGTTTCTTTAAATCATGTGCAGGAAGGCCCTTTCAAGCAGAAATATGACAGATGAGGTGGATAATAAAATCATTTTAATAAAATCTAAGTTTTATTTTGTCACCCTGACTGCAGTTTTTTTTTCACACTCTCAAATGAAAATGAGATTTTGCATTGTGTATTATCTCTGGCACGAACTCTTTGCAGCGTAAATGAGCTGCTATCCCTCTGCTCATCCTCGTGCGACGATGTGACCTGAGTGCTTTGACCCTGCTGTTAAGTATCAATCATTGCGCATTAGCTGTCAACACCCGCAAAATACACCAAAAGTTCGCAGGGCGCACCTGTTTCTCAATCGATTCTCCGATGATCATAATAAAAAAAACCCATCTCGGATCATTAACACGGATCGATTTAACATCTCAACAACTTCGGGCGTTTGGAGAAATAAGGTGAAAGAGGACAGATGATGGTGCCAGATAAACAGAGGAAAGGGGGAGCCGGACAGCGCGGAAACACCGACAGCAAAAATCCGCGAGCGACCGCCGCAGGAAACCGGTGTCCACGGAATACTAATTACAAAACAAGCGACGGGACAAAAAAAACCGCACAGAATACCAAAGCAGATCACAGATTATCTGACATTGCATTTGTGGGAATGAAAAAAAGGGCAGAAAAACATGATTTCAACTGTCCTCAATGCGCTTTTGAAAATCCGGCGGAATTACTCACCAAAAGAAGGCAGAATAACTTCACGGCCGCACAGATGGTGTCTGGTGAAAGTTGTTTCTTTTTTTTCTCTCTCTCTCTCCCCCTCTCTTCTCCACGCACCACACAGAGGAAAGCAGCTTATATCAAAACGCAGAGTCTAAAAGTTTTCATGGTGAAATTAGTCCTGGTGGCAGAGCCGAGCCGAGCCGGGCTGCGGGAGATCGGCTGCTGGATCGCGCGTAAACGCTCTCACCCTTGGCAGGGATGTGGCAAGTCTGATCCCCCCCTCTCTCTCTCTCTCTTTCACTCTCTCTGTCTTCCCTCTCTCTCCCTCTCTCTCTCTCCGTATCCTGCGCAGTGCTGCCTCCGTGCAGGGAACCCCAGCTGCAGGGTTTTGGGTTTGTATCTGTCTCTCTCTCTCTCTTGCAAAGGCAACAGGGGACGCGCAGCAGCAGCAGCAGCGGCGGAGGAGAGTCAAATCACCGGACGAGACAGGAAACGCTCACATCTGAGCCAAATCCTCGTTGACTGGAGTGGAGAGAGCCCATCGAAATAGTCTGACCGAAATAAGTAGGCGAGGAGGGAGCCAGAAAAACACACGCAGCGTTTTTGGCAAAGAGAGAGAAGAACCAAATTTTCCAACCTGCCAAGTTTTTTTTTTTTTTTTTTTATGCAGCAGATTGCATGTGTACTGTTAAATGATTGCCTTGCTGGTGAAAAGGAAACCAATACAAAATTCTTGACACCTCCAGCCAATGAGAGAAGTTTAACACTCCTCCTTCACACTGAGAATGAATTAAAATCCTGCAAAGTTTCATGTTGAAGTGAAAACAAAATCACATTTCATCGTCTGTTTTGTTTCCTTTTTTGCATTATGTATAATCTCATTCAAGGTTCTATTGAACTTCTATCTTTTTCTTTTCCCTCCATGCTCCATGCACTTCTGAAACTGACTTCTTAAATCCTCAGTTTTTTTTTTCAAGTGCAAGTCTTCATGGATATCTGGGCTCCTATTTCTATTTATTTTTCATCCAATTAGCTGCAAACTGAGCTCCTCTGGTGACAGAAGATCCAGCATGAGGCTGGTTCCTCTGAACTGCTGCACCTCTACGCTCGGAGACCTTTGAAAGTAACCAGCATTAGTTGTTCCCTAATTAGTGACAGTAAACATACAGCACGGACCAGCATCTCCAGTTAATAACACATGCATTTGCACCAAAATATTGCACTCTTCATGTAAACAGTCTGAACACTTTCTGAGTAGGTGGTTTTACACTGAGGTATATGCATTTCCTGCTTTATATCACATAAGGATACATTCAGTTTCACTTTAAACACATAGGCACCAAAGTATCCCCTCCTGTGTGTTTTTTCCTCTGTGCTATTTGCATTCTTGAGACAGAAAGCATTACACTTGTGCAGCTCATATTGTCTCCTCTGCTCTGTTATTTAGAAAGAGAGAGCACTGACCCAAACTAATAGAAAGAGCAGCCTCTGTCTGTCATACCTGGAAGAGCAGTTAGCAAATCTGAAATTAGAGACACGGGACTGTGGACAGGTGAAGATGATCTTCATTACACCGTAGTGGAAGAAGAGAAAGAAAGAGAGAGAGAGAGAGAAAATAATGTTGTTTGAGGCAAAAAGGGAAAGTAGCCGGAGAAGAAAAAGGGAAGTTAAAGGAGGATAATGCTAAAGAGATAAAAGGGAGGACAGCATAAGCTTGACTAAATAAGAAGCCAACTTAAAGGGAGTGAGAGCACAGAGGGAGAGTGGGTGTGTGATAATAAAGGGAGAGGTGAAAGGGAGGAGGAGGTGGAGAGGGAGGTGTATCGGAGGAGGTGGGGTGGGGGGGGGCTGCAGTTCAGCGGTGAGAGTTATTTAATTGGAGAGTGACATTGGGAGCCCAGCTCGTCAGCTCTTCCCCATCAATCACGCTCGGTCAGGAGATGCCCGAGGTGATGTGGCCCGCGCCCCGCTCCCCGCTCCCTCCGGATCGCACAGCCGGCCCCCCGGCATTTAACCGCCCCGTGCCTCCATTACATCTTCCCCACCCATTTACCAAGCCTCCACCCCCCCACACTCGACCCCTTCATGAGGATGTGCTGACCTCCGCTCACCTGGCCTACTGTTATCTGCTCTCCTGTGACACGTCGCCTGATGGGTCTTTCTGTTCGCAGACTAACAAGGAAAACAGTTACAGCTTATGGAGCCTTAATGAAATATGACCTTCAATGACAATCAGGTTCTTTTTGTGTGTTATCCTCCATCACTGAAGCTGCAGTTGGTGTTTACATTAGTAGCCTTTTCACAGTCAGATATCCCTCCATCCGAACCATCAGTCGTATTTCATCTGTGTTCATTTGATGTGACTTTAAAAAGGATCTCATTTAGTGCTTTAAATTCATAGATATTGTCAATATAGGTGGTTTGGTCAAGTTTGCATTTGTTGCTACTTGCAATTAAAATGGTTAAAGCTAACATTTCTTATTATTTGTAGCTTGGTTTTTCATCTGATTAATAATTTGAGTTATTTTAACTCAGCACTGCTCATACAATAAATTTAACAAACTAAACTTGAAAGGCGAATTCATTAATGTAGTTACTTATTTCAATATTTATCTAAATGCTCTGTTCAAATATTACTTGTAGGCAAACTGCTGTATCATATTTTCTTATCTGGGATACTTTTATCTATGGCACACATGATGTATTACTTTTAATTCATAGTTTGATTCATTTATTGATTGATTTTAGCTGTCTTCTCTGTTAATCCATGACTCTACATTAAGCTATTTTAACTGTTTGTCCATTAGTTAGCTTAGCTCACAG
>JAPZDY010000013.1:5259276-5272086 GCA_029783645.1 Ctenochaetus hawaiiensis | reverse complement strand
AGCTGTCTTCTCTGTTAATCCATGACTCTACATTAAGCTATTTTAACTGTTTGTCCATTAGTTAGCTTAGCTCACAGGTTCTGCATCATACATGTTTGTCGGCTAATGGTTTTGTTTTTCTTTCTTCTAATTGTTTAAACCTCGCTTGAATCTCTTTTAACCACTAAACAAATAGGCAAATTCTATTTAACGATTTCAAGCTTTTTCAACTATTTATTGAATACTTGTTAACCAGCTATTTTATTTCTCTTATTTCCAGCTATTTCTTTTGTAATTTTCATCCTTTTCAGCCAACAGTGTTATATATTCATCCATCAGCCTGCTATGAGCCGTCTCATTCATTCAACACTGTATTTGTTACCTTAACTAACAGCGTTAACATGGAGTGTTCGGTGTTACAGATGACTCAGCAGGTCAAACTACATGCCTGTGATTTTAAATTAAATCATACTTTCCATGTCTCATTACATCATACAGTTTTTCCACGTACCATCTGGAAACTGCAGATATATAACACATATGGATCAATAGTCATAACTGCAAAATAAGCTGATGAGTCATGTTAATTGTTGGTCAATCTCTGACCCGCTGAAAGACAGTTGACATTATAATTCCAGTAACTGCCTTTCACTGTCATTGGAAACAGATGATTGTAACATTGACTGGCCAATTTCAGCTCTAAACAAGGTATTGATTTCCCCTGTGGGCATTTAAAGAAAACATGCTGCTTTGCTCACAGCTAAAGAGCTGTCATAACATCTTTTCAGAGCAGCAGCGAGCAGACAAAGCGCTAAACACAGTCAAGCATGCTGAACAAGAGTTGGAGAATAACAATGAATTGCCTCATATGATCTATCTGACTGAGAAGTGTTCGGCTGCTCTCTGGTTCAGACTCAAGCAAGTTAACTTTTACATGAATTCATTTTTGAATACGAGAAAACCTTAAAAACTTTGAAAAGGTCAAAGAATGTATTAATCTGACTCCTGGTCAGGTTTTGTCTCGTTATACAGGAAAAAATCTACATTGAAATATGACAATCTTCCCACCACAAAATGAATAACTTTGGTTCAAGTTTTATTTTTGAGAGTTTATGAAAACAAAATTCACCACGCTGTCAACTTTTACATGTTTTTAGTTTTTGCAGAGCGATGATTCAGAGCCGGTGACCTTTTCCTCACCATGATCTTGACAGTGAAATCCTGATTTACCATCAAACTGAATTCCATTTAGAGGTTGTTCTAATTCATCTCTGACTCCTTCTCTGCTCCATAATTGCACCGAGGCATTTGCACACGAGTTTAATTGCCCCCTTAATTGTTTTTTATGATATTCTAATTCTGTTTGCTGATTGATTTTTCTTTCTGTTGAGCTCGAGCACATCGGGAGCAGTGTTTTCTCTCAGCTCATCGCCTCATTCGATGTGGATTTTTTTTTTTTTTTTTTTGCATAGCACACAGTATGTGACCATGCATCTCACTACATGGTGCTCATAAGGCTGCAGAGAGCCGGGGATCAGAGGGAGCAGAGGGGCCTTGATGTTCAAGGGACAAGGCCAGGGAGTTGACGTCCTCCCCCCCTCCACCCCTCCGACTCCGGCACCATGACCAAAATACAAAAAAGCGGGACTTATTTGCATATGCTGCATCAAAACATTCCTGCTCCTCCTCTTTCAGAAGCAGGGATTTGGACTAATCATCCAGCGAGTATTGAGCGATTACATTTTCCTCCGATGCAATGTAAGAGGGTCGAAAGATCAAGTGAACTAATGGATGACCTAATCATGGGGGATTGGCTGTATTGATTCAGATAGTCATATCCTTATTGTCTGTCAGGCCACTGAAGCTCAAGGCGGATACAATCCCTCACTGGCAGAAACTGCCATATTCAAGAAACTCTCATTGAGATTACACTAATTTAGTCCATACCTCCCCTGGTCCCCCGAGGGTTAAATAGATTACGGAGGGGGAATGGCAATCTTGCTGAGTTGCAGCTTAGAACTTGTCTTGCAGAGGGTTGGATTTCGAATAATTTAATGTAACAGGTTTTTATCAACCCCATTCCCTTTTTAGGTATTTTATTTCTTTCTCATATTTCCTCACAGGGGGAATTTCTGCAACTCACGGTACCTCTGCTTGCACCCTCCATATATAAATTGTCTTAATCCTCATTGATATACAGTGTGTTGGAAATGTTGTCATGCTTACAGATGCAATTTTGCACGCAAGCAAAATTATGACTTGGTGGTTGGTGACACTTGCTGCCAACACTGCAGAGACAGTCATTCTTCAAGGACAATCTTCTTCATCTGTGTGAATAATCAATGTTACTGAAAGTTTATCATGAACTCGTAGCATCCTTCATATAGCATCAGGCAGTATCGCTTCTGCAAAGCACATCTAGACGTGAAGAGACGTTCATTCTTCCTCAAGAATATCGAGACAGAGAGCCCTTGTAAGATGAAAAGCGTAGGTAAATACTGAGAAAGGTAAGAGAGAAGTACAGAGGTCATCCTCAGCAATTTCCCTCCAGATGCGTCAAAGCAGGTCCTGAAAGAGAAACGTCTCACTGCAGACAGACATGTTCATTCACCTCGGTTTGTGTCGACTGAGACGGCGTCCTGATCCGAATCCTAATGACACACCAACTTGCATTCAGTGGTCTGTGTGTCACGGAGCGGGAGAGCCGTGGCAGCTCGGGCTGTGCTCTCAATTCACACTCAGATCTGCACCCATGAAAATCTCTGCAAAGGGGAAATAAGTCTGTCAGAGGAGATCCGCCTTGTCAGCACAAACACTGTAATACATCGTAATATATAAGAGAGGCAGGTTACGGCTTTTCATAACCTCGGGTTAAAAACCTAAAAAACGTATTTGTTGCATGGCTGTTATGATGTGCAGTATTTTAAATTATAAGCGACTCCAAGTGAGATAAGAAGGTAAAAGCCTATTTAAGCTCTTTGTTTTGGATGTTCAGCCTGTAAATTCTGCTTTCATCAGCCTTGTTCCCATCAGCAGCCAGGACGGGTTTTCACTAGAAAAGCTCTAACACACCCACATGTTCACTATACCTGCCTACCAACAGGGCATACCAATACCAACAGGGCCCCAATACCAATAGAGTTAGTGACTAGTGAGCAAAGAAGGCAAACAGCAGCTAAGTAGTCACGAAAAAGAGCTGATATAAAAGTCAGTATTGAACTTACATTTGTCCAGTGATCAAAACCTGTCCTTCAATGTGAGAATAAGAAATCTATTTCCAACAATCGAAATGGAAGATAAAAGAAGCTTTGTATTTTCTTTTAGCTTTATTCAATTCTTTTTTCCTAGAAAAGTTAATTCAACTCTAAACTTCATTGCAATCTTTCATTGTAAATATCAGTGAGACACATTGGTTCAATGTCACTGAGACTGTACAGACGGTTTAAAATGATTTGTTAACTAAAATCAAATTTGAGTATGAAAACATTCAGCCCCTGCATATGAAATGATCTTAAATGGAGGGTGACGGTAAATATGGATTTGCAGATTTTGGTCCAGTGATAAATCCAGTGTTTCAGTAGAAAATGATGCAAACTTCTCAAGTGCCTGATCTGCTGTGTAAACAACAGGTTTTAAACACATATATTATATATTTAGCTAGCTAACATTTGAATACGGTGCTTCTGTTAGCATTCACAGGAGCTCATCAGAGCCTACTCATTAGCATTTCTGACGCTAAAGTATATTGTATCGTATCGTATCGTATCGTATCGTATCGTATCGTATCGACTATTTATGATTTGATAAGGGTGAATTTCATCATACAAAGTTGATTCAGGTGTTTTGGTGGAAAGCAGGTACATTATAATTGACCATGTTGTTTGTTTAAACCGCAAGCACTAGCATGACTAGTGAGCTAGCGACAGCAGTCAACAAAGAGGCAGGGTCAATTCAAAATGGGATTAGAATAATTTCCTTGTTAATATGAATGTGGCAAAAGCTTCTTAAACAAAATGCTATCAATAATTCAGCTGTTCTGACCAATGGAAGAGCAGACAGCAGGATCTTTGTTAGCTAATTAAGTTATTTGGCGTTTAAAATGAGGGGCACAGGAGCAGATGTCGCTGCAGGAGTAGCTTGATATGTTATCATGTATTAAATCCTTCCTATCAGCTGTAACTGTCATAAATCAAAGATGCTCAAGCGACACCGTCTGCAAAGAAATTAGGCTACAACCGACACAAACGTTCAGATTACACCTTTTATGTGGTTTAAGTGGTGACTGATACACAGAAAATAGATTTTGTGAGAAATATTACTACAAATAGTTGCCTCTTAAGCTATTCTTTTGTGAGATATGAGATAAAAATTCCTATTATGTTGAGACAAGCAATTATTTTAAGACTTTTTTGTGGTTGTATATCAGATCCCATCTGCGTTCTATTATAGCTTACACATTTCTAGATTATTTGTTGCACCTCCAGAGCCAGAGTTTTCAATTAGGATTTCCCTGAAAGGTGGCAAATGTTCAAATCTTTTGACAGCAAGCCTTGACTGCACATCATCCAGATGCTTTTCTTCTCGCTCTGAAAGAGGGAAAATAATGTCACCTTGTGTTGTATACAATGAGAAAGAAAGAGCAAGCCAAACAGAGAGCAAGCACAAACAAGACAGAAATGAGGACAGGATGAGACAGAGACATAGATGAGGAGCAGGAAGGGGCAGAAAAAAAAGGAAAACAAAAAAAATGAAAGGAGGCAAAGGCATCGGCTTTGCCATGCCAGTCTCCTCTCCCATGGTGGGGAAGATGTGTGTTCACATGCTCCAGTAGTCAGACTGAAAAACCCAGGCCTGTTGCATTCAATCCAGCAGAGCAATAGCACTCATGGTTGCCTGGTTGGCAAAGAGCTTGTTATCCCCCCATCCCTTCATCTGCTTGCTCCTCTTCCTTCCACATCCCTTTTTCTTTCTCACACCACAAGCATCTGCATTCTGTTTGCTTCAACAAGCCTCCGTGCTTCCTGGCCACCATGTAACAGGGAAACAAGCAGCGCCTCTCTTCTTCTTTCTTTTTTTTTTTATTTTGTTCTTCTTGCAAGACACAGGTGAACACAAACAGCACAGCCGGCAGCCCAGGTGATGTTTGTGTCGGGCGAAGCGTCCTGATCCTGAAAATCAAATGCAGTCCTGTCAAGCCGAATGCGGCGCTCCTGCAGCGCCCGGGCCGTCCTGCTGGTGACAGAAGTGAGTCCTCTGTCTCGAGAAAAAAAAAGGAAATGAACGGTGATAATCTAATAGACTCGATCAACCAATGAGTGTCGAATGGGAATACACAGGCATGCATGAGGAGCCGGGTTGACTGAATTCACTGGGAAGTGCACGCCGGTGGAAAACTAAGGTCTTCTTCCTCTCATAGGACATATTTCAAACACTTCTCATTAACTCCACGAGTTTCTATTCTGCTCATTAAATTTTCCTTCCTGTCTTTATGTGAATGGGACTGAATGAGCCAGGAACACTTGCTGAGTCAGTGGGTGGAGCTGGGTGAGCAGAACGAAACACATTTAATCTTGTTTTTTTTTTTTTCTTTCCTTTTCTTTCTTGAAAACAAAATGTTAATATAAGGTGAGGCGGCCTTGTTTTATGCACAAAGTCAAAGGCTGAGCAAAATGGAAAAGAGGCAACATTAAATTAACATTAGCAGCTCCATCTTGGTCCTTATTGGATTTGGAGAAGTTTCCAAGATGGCGTTCCATTTTGCTTGGTATATCAGTGAGTTATGTTAGAAAGAAAATGTTTGAAAATGCAAACAGCAGCAGAAGATCCGACATTGTTTCGGTCACTGAAGTAGCCTATGTATGCAATGCAAACAAACAGCACTTTTGAAGAAGTGACAGTGTGATGTTGCATAGGAGCAGTGAGGGGGGAGGATGTAGAGTTGGCAGCCCTTTAAAGCTCTCAAAGGCTGTGAAATATCAAGAGTTATATCTCTCTTGTTTAAAAATGATGACAAATGTACACATCTGAATATATAGGACTCTGTGCACGTATAGAGATCAAGAAAGAAGATGTAAACAATAGCAGGAGGATGATAAACAGTGATTAAATCCGTTGCATAAAAAATGGGTGCAGTCGGTAAAAATGAAGCACCAATGAGCTTACGATTATCTACATGACCAGAAAAGAAGGAAAGACCGAAGAGTCATATCATTTTCTTCACAAAATAACTGCTTTTCCGTGTTCACTTTGTGTTTTTGTACTTTGAACTCTCTGAGTTCTCATGTGAGGACAAACCCTTGGTTGAAATGAGAAAAGTTCTCCACTGGTGCAGCAGCAAAGCTCCGTCTAGAGTGGCACAAGTTGATTGAGCTGATGGTGTGAACGTCTAAAAATCCCTGTAAAGCCTTTTCAAGAAAAAAAAACCCCAGTGGGTTTTTTTCCGTGGTTCATGAGTGTGCCGGGGCCACGCTGGCTTTGGCTGACAGGACCCCCCTCAGGTCCCCGGCAGCTGCCAGGATGAAGAGAATACTGGGGAGCAGACACACGGTGACAGGAGCTGATGTGGTCGTCCACGTCCGTCACAGCTTTCATTTCCTACGCCGTTCCATTGATTCCCCGGCTGGGTGACATTAGTGACACTCTCTTTTAATCTGTTGCAAAGAGCCTGACCCGTGGAGCACATCTCCCGGGGACGAGAACAAACTCTTCAGCTACTGGAGCCCAAATGGAAACCATCACTTTCTCCCTGACTGTTTCCAGGAAAAAAAAAAAAAAAAAAAACCTCACCACAGCGACACTTCTGGACCCGAGTCTTGTTTTGCTTTCATAAAGAGAGATTCCCAAGGGCGGGGATATAAAAGCTGAGCTACCTGGAAAAGAGCGAAAGGGAGCAAATTGCAAAAAGGAGGAGTGGGCTTATCACTGATGACTTATTAACGGAAAAAAAAAAAAATGCCAGAAACCATTACTCTCCCTGCGCTGGCATATCATTTTCTCATAGATATTTGAAATCTAAAAGTGACATCAATTTGAGCTTTGAGACACTCTGCTCTGAGGAACGGTCCGCTCTCTCCCTCGCGTTGTCAAAGCCGTTTGACATATTGTTTCAGGAGCGGGAACAGGAGGGTGTGCCGGTGTAGACACAAGCCTTGCATTTGGCGAGCGAAATTAAAGGTCATTTTGAGAAAGTGAAAATTAATGTGAGCTATCAATTTCAGCCCTTTAAAAAGTGTGACACATTTCAGCTTGACACATTTTAATTAGGCCATCAATAGTATAGCAACAGTGGCTAATGGTGCAGGAGACACAACCAGGATAAGTTGCCTCCACTTTAGTTGTTTGCAAACAGCCAATTCTTTGAGACGGTGTCTGAAAGAATAACTTGATTTATGTTGTTGATTCGTGCTGATTCGGATGGAACTGTTGTTAAAATACATATATTAAAAAACTCTAGCTGAAAGCGGAGGAATATTAATATCAATACTGACTTGCAATGCAATCTTCAGTCTTTGGATTTCATTCTTATCAGTCATTGTTACAGAAAATCGGGCTGTCTGCATGGATCTAGGTTACTGTACCTGATTTAATTAAGCCTCTTTTTTGAATATTTTACAGGGAAACCAAAACAATCTCCCACTTGCAAATTCATTTTTTTTTTCCCCAAAAGAAGGAACCTTCTTCATTTGCGACACACTCTTTAAACTGTTCCTGCTTTTGCACCCCCCCTTCCCTCCCTCTCCTCCGTCTTCTGCCCAGAGAATAAATAAGATAAGGGAGAGCAATGAACGCATCCATCATTCAAAGTGGAAAAGGGTAATTTAGCTTGGCCCTCCTGACAGCTTTACAACTTTGCACGCTATTCTATTTTAATTGGCAATCATGAATTAACTGAATGAAAGCCCTGTTCACTGCCAATGTCTTTCTCATTGCAGCTTTTAATTGGGTTGACTTGATGAGTTCCTGAGATAAAACCAGACAATATATTCTCATGATTGGCAACTCGTTTGTTGCCATATAATTAGGCTGCAGACAAATCAAGCGCATGGCTGTTTCCTCCTCAGCCAGGCCTCGTCCCTTCATCAGGAAGGAGCCCTACATACAGTGAAGTGTTGTGTAGGACGTGATGGATATTCGGAGCAGATTTCGGACAGGTGTGTTTCTCGAGACTTAAATCCGTCAGTGTTGTGACAGAGTTCATTTGTCTCAGGCAATTATTGAGGTCACCTGTCACGGATCTGTTTTTCTCTCCAGAATATCCCGTTGTGATCGAAGTTTTGTGCAGAAGAAGAAGAGAAGAAGGGACTAATCAAATGCTGCAGTAATCTGATTTGAATAATATGTAAGTCCGCTCCAATAGAGCACTGAAGTCCTTTTTTTTTTTTTTTTACTCTCGCTGCTGATTCTTAATGATTAAAACAATCCCTGAGGCTCCACAGACTCACCCTACACTTTTACATATAAGGTCAAATGTTCAAAGCTTTCTCCCATTCTCCCACCATTTTAAAAATAGGAAAAAAAAAAAGGAATTAAACTTTAATGGGCTGATGAATAAATATTTTGTGTCTCCAGGACTCAGCACTTTCTCCAATTCCTGCAGCTGGCTTAATTAACTCTTCCTCAAGCCTTTTGTAAATTAACACATCTCTTTCAGTGTCCTTCGACATTGTTTTTCCTTTTTCTTCTCCTTCTTTTTCCTTTTTTTTCCCGGTCAAAATTCGTTAAACACCTTTTTTTTTTTATTATTCTGAGCAGCGTTACAACACATAATTATTCGACCTTACTCACCATTTTAACTTGCAGTGCAGTTTTTTGTCTTCAGATGCGAGTCAGACTCTTTGCTTCAGGCACTTGGAATGTTTTTGTGCTCGCCGAACGGTACGCCAACGACTTCAGAATACTAGACTTTTATTTGTGTTGGTCAGAGTAGCGAAGCCGGGAACTTGAGTTAGACTTTAGACTGTTGATCCAGGAGGAAGAATTGGGTTGTCTCAGCTGGATACTGATGTCTTATGCTGAGTTTTTCTCAGCCCGTCTTGTGCAGAGTCACAGATATCTTCCTTGAGAAGAGTGCAACGTATTTATTATTGAATATTTTCTCCTTCACTTTTCCCTCAGACAAGCAGGAAGGTGAGAGGCCAGACCTGTTATCGCTTTCATGCTCGGCTCTGAAAAGACGAATCAGAAAAGAAACCTGTGCATTTTAAAATGGTCTAATTTTAAATTCAATTGGCCATTTGCCCCCTCAGTTACTGTGCTATGCCTGTTAAGCTTTTCAATCTAGCGCTGCATAATGTGGTTTACAAGAACGGCGGTGGATCACCACTTGAAATTCTTAGAAAATTGCGTAAGTTAACAAAAGTGAGCTTTCCTTTTTTTTTTTCTTCTACCATTGATTTTTTTTGCCGCCTGAAATTGAAACTGTTACTTTTAGATTTTATCAGCTGCAAGCTAAAGTGGCGAGCTAAATTAGCTAATGTTAGCTTCATCGGTTGGTTTAAAATGCAGCTGACTTTTAATAAAACAAGAATGTTGCAGCAGGGGTCCTAAATGTCTTCCCTTTTTATGGCTGCATACGTGATATGATGCCTTAAAGCCGGGGGCAAGGCTGCATGTCCCAGGCAAAAAGGCAGCCACCTCACCAGTTAATTATCCATGCCCGGTTCAAGGAGTACTTTTGTATGAGCAGGACACAGTTTGAAGTGCTGCTCCGGAAAATTGGACCCTCAATATCAAGGAGAGACATAAATTACTGGGAGGCCATCAGCTCTGAGGGAACATCTCTTCATTTGTTTTTAAAGGCAGCATATGTGGCCCAACTTGTATTAATGCATGTGTCTGTTTTTTCTAGGTGTTTGTTATTCTGTGATACAAACTATTTTAAATACATTAATTATTTAACAGTATATAGAAATGTGTACATATATACATTTAAATGAGTTTATAACCAATGCATTATTGACCCACTACAACGTTTTCTATATTTATTTCAGGTATCTGTCAGCGGGAGATTCATTCAGATTGATAGCTTTTAGCTAAAGGGCGGGTCACTGTACAGTGGCAGGAGTAGTGAAGGATGTGTGGGAGGTAATATGGTCTGTCATGGTCCAGCAGTACATGCCCTCACCTGAACAACAACGCCACAGGAAGAAGATCACAGGAGCCTTCCAGAGGTTATGGAGCCGCACAAACTGGCTGGGAGCAATCAGTGGAAAACATGTTGCAATATAGACAACATCATCAACAGGGTTTATGTGGCACAATTACAAAAGGTGCTTCTCAATCATGCGGCAAGTAGCTGATATCTTGCTACCTCTCCTGGATGATGGATGTGGTGGCACACAGGAAAAGGAGGACCACCCACCTCCCACCAGAAGTTGTGTCTTTTTATGTGTGTTATCATGACGGTTGGAGCTGAATTCTGCTTTGTGTTAAAAAATGCCATGTGTGCATTGCTTAGTGTCTGTTCTGTGCTGGGAAACCGTCCTGCTTCTGGGATTTGTAGCAAATGTGCAGCGCTACCTTTGCAAATAATTCATTGTTGGTAGACATACTTGCCAAAAAAAGGAGTGTATGAACCAAGTTTGCACTGCCCAGGTTTGACCTCTAAAATGCAATTTTTTACAGTCTTAGCTTAATCTGGCCGGTGTAGGATGCCGGCAGAAATCACTTCTGCACACTTATTTTAGGGAATTATCCTGAATTACTCCGTTGTGGAGTGCAGCTCCCCTTCCTGGTTTATGCTGTTTGTGTTTTTCCTCCGTCCCATGCTCGCCCCTCAAATTCTGCCTCGTCACATCTGCCGGCAAGTGATAAATGTGACGTTACTCCATCAGAGGATCATTAAATGTCAGGTCCTGCCGTGACAGCGGAACATCGTGGCAGAAAGTCAATGGCGTGGGGGGAAGGGGGTGCGCGAGCGGAGGAATCGCCTGGTGTTAGAGCCTGCTGGGAAGGATCAATGGCTCATCTAACACCCGCATGCCCACTCCTGAACCAGGCAAGACCACTCACACCACTCACACACTTCCCGCCTGGCAATGAGGTAGTCCAGCTGCTCGAAATGAGTGTGCGCAGTCGGATGCAACCACTTGTGGTTATTTGTTAGTGCATTGTATTGAGTGGTGGTGACAAAATGAGGAAAGTTGTCTTCTCAATCTTTTACAAGTATATTTGCACAATGCTTGGGATTGTGTCTAGTGAGACAAAGCAGAGGATAAAAGTGAAAATTAAAAGAAAATAGAAACAGCTGAGAGGGAGTGGCTCAACCAGAGGACTGAACATATCGGGATATCATGCTTTCCATCCTTTTTTCTCTCAGCTTTCGGATCTTTTTTTTTCGTATAAAGCGACGTAAGTGAAGTTACCATCATCGTGTTGACGGTGGATCTTAGATGTAAATGTTTTCAAAGACGTCTAACCACCATATGGAGGTTTTAACATGCAGTGTTGGCTTATGTGGGGGCGGAGAAAAAAATCTCACCCAAACATTTTCTTTAGAGCACTTTTTATGATATTCATAATAATAGTTTTGTTAAATACAATGATGCCAATCGTGCTGACTCCATGTGAGCTGAAACAGTTTATTTATCTCACTAGTATTTGGCTCACTTCACCCTCCAGGGGCAAGATGAACCACCTTTGTTTAGTTGAAAATGGTGCTCAAGGACAGTTGTAAGGTATGTCTTTGTGTTAAAAAGGAAATATATAGTAGAAAATACAGGAGCCTCGCACTATTACTCTTTTTTCACACCTTTCCTTGCACATTAGGCCGAGAGCAGCGACTGTGAAACAAGATGCCGTATTACTTTTCAAGCAGAATTCAAATCTATAAACTTGTTTTTGTGTTTGACCTTTCAACATGGATATTAAATCATTCTTATCGGTAGTGTCTTCTGCCACAAGAATAATCGTCTGCATACTGTTTTTCTTCTCCTCTGTCATGCTCCTGTATTTTCTAACACGTTTCCCTAACGGAGCAACAACAGCAGGCTTGTAGAGATAGTAAAGAAGACAATAAAGGAGGGTCTAATTCCTTAAAGGAACAGTTCTACAAATTTTGAATTAGGGCTTGTTTACTTCTTGCCAACAGATAGATGAGAGGATTCATACCACTTCCTTGTTTTTAGGGTAAACATGCAGCTAGCACTTAGTTAGCTTAAGATAAGATAAGATAAGATAATCCTTTATTCGTCCCACAACGGGGAAATTTACATTGTTACAGTAGCACAGTGGATAGAACAAGCAAAGAGCATAGGAAATACTAATTAAGTAAAGTAAGTGACATAAGAAAAAAATGTACAGAACTATTAAGTATAAAATATGTACAAAAAAAGGTAAAAAATGTATAAAAAATGTATAAACCAACAATGTATTTCCGAAATAAGCGCAGGCAAGTAAAAGAAAGTACAGACGTACTTCACATTGACTGGTGACATTGTGGTATTGCACACTGTAAATAAGTAGAAAAAATAATTATTGCACATGTAGATCACAGAGGATACCAGCATACTAACAGTAATGATATTGCACTTGAGTCCATTCTGGAGTTTATTGCTGGTTATAGAGTCTGATAACGGCAGGAAGAAAAGAATACAAAACTCCCTTTAGTAAACTCAACTAAAAATCACATAAATAGCAATCATCACTAAATAAAGAGAAATGTTACATTAGAGGAATACGACATTGTATATGTGTGTTTGATTTATGCTACTCTTCCGTATATGGATATTTACCCTGTCTTTTGTTTTACTCTTTTCTCTCCCTCTTCATCACCTCTCCACCTTCCTCTTATTCAAAATCCCGTCACTGATCAATTAAGTATCCAATCATATA
>JAPZDY010000013.1:5224395-5249529 GCA_029783645.1 Ctenochaetus hawaiiensis | reverse complement strand
TCTATCTATCTATCTATCTATCTATCTATCTATCTATCTATCTATCTATCTATCTATCTATCTATCTATCTTATAAATGCTTTTATTTTTTCACAAGGAGCAGAGGGTTCAGGAGGTCACCGTCTCCTCTCCAGATAAACGTCAAACATGTGACCAGGCGTTTTCTCTCCGTTTCCTGCCCCGCTGACATCAGGCCACAGTGTCTCACACGATAACTCAGCCCGCTGCGTCGCAGTCGGAGGCAGGAATATCCCAGATGACTCCATAATATATTGTTTTCACTGTCTTGTTACCAGAGCTATTAAAATTATACATTAATTTAGCCAACTGCCCATTATGGCCGGCCTGCACATGTAAAGGTTTTGACGGCTGAAATGGACCTGAGGAAGGTAGAGCCTGTAAATGCGCGGTGGGCGTGTGAGCAATAGAAAAGGTGAGCTTGCAGTGGCAAGGTTACCAGTTTCCAATATCTATGAGAGGCCTGTCCATTTACGTGATATTGAGTTTTCACCGTGAGGCCCATTTGCGTCCTGTTCCACTTCTCATTTTATCTGATTTACTAGGCTGTGTGTGTGCTATGGCATCTATTCATCTGTGTTTAACATCTCCAGGGCCACGGGTTCACCTGCCTCCCCACGTTCCCACTGGAGCTTATTAACCGTTGTCGCTAAAGGGAGCACTCCTAGTTAATTACATAAATGGATATGTACACGCCAAAATGTAGCACATCCTGGTTTTATCTCCTAAATCATTTCACATAAATCTGACTCAATGTGCCCCGAGCTACGTCTCCCAACGATGATTACATAGTTCACTCTTGCTTCTTTCAGGTTATTTTCTCAGATTGGACTGCTTTTCTCGGCTCACATGCTGTGTATTATATGAGCCCTGAAACATCACCAGGCAGCCAAAATATAGACGAATACAAAAAAGCTTCATACTTTTCCTTCAGCCTGCAAAGTTTGTGGGGAAAAAAAAAAAAAGATTAACAACCAATCTGTTGGTAAAATAAATCAAAACATTTATCATTGCTGTTATTTTTCTCTGCAATTTATCTTTCACACACTCACTCTGTGTTTTAACAAAGTTAGCAAAGCTGCTACTTGGAAAGTTGTGAAACAGCTTACTTCTATCTTCAAATTAAATAACTTTAATTAAATTACCTTTATCTTCAAGTGCATGTCTCCTGTCTTTATCTGAAACAGCAAGAGTGAAACATCCACTGAGCAGCTGAGAGGAGTGTTTCTGCTTAAATGAAACACTTGTAGCTGCATTGAACACAAGACTTTTACATTTATGTGATGCTCATTGTCTTTATATGCATGCAGCTTTAGCATCATTGTGCAAGCTAGTGTAAAACTAGCAAGAGTGTTTTAGCTGTAAAGCTAATGTTTACTCACAGACCCTCAATCACTGTTTTAAAAACACTTAAGTATCTTATTAGCATACAAGCAAAAAGAGGTCAAACTAATTATGTGTTTTAATTTTGTTTGTTTATAAACAATTTTTATGCTTTTGTTTTTACAAACATTGAGAAAATAAATTTACTTTTAGTCTCCATTTCAGTGACATACAGTAACTACTTTATAATTAATCTATTTAGTCATGTTAATACAAAAAATATGATCTTAGGTGGGTTAAATGAGGTACTTATAATAATTAAAGGACCACTGTGAAGGATTTAGGTGGATTTATTTAAAAAAATGTAATAAAGCACTAACTTTTTACTGATATGATTGGAATTATCACCTACATAATTAGCTAAAACATAAAAATTCATGTTATTCATCAGCTGAGCTCAATTATATCTGGTCTACACTGGGAGCAGGTCTGAACCTACTGAGCCGACCATGTTGTTGTTACAGTAACTCTGACTGCACAAACAAAACACTGACTTTTAAGAGGACCATCAGTGTTTTTACTTTAACCAATGACCGCTGTAGGTTCTCAAACACACCTGAGTCAGAGGATGGAATATTCACATGGTTTCAGTCTGCAACCAAACCACTAGATGCCACAACACACTGGTCTTTAATGATATGTTCATCCAACATGTCTTTTAAACTGCCAGGTACATTTTCCTCTTTATTGCCTCTGCAGGACTTGCGTAAATTGAAGGGCTTAGATAAAACCAACATTTCATAGATGGAGCCTGATTGCTTTCCGGAGCTGCTCGATGCAACCTGCTTTGCAGTACAAACAAGAGGTGAAAAGACGGATGGGCAGACTCACAGGAGCACACTGAGCTGGCTGCGTTTCCTTCCACCATGAATCATCGCTTCTAGAGGCTGATCCATCACAGAAGATGAAAATTTAAGGTAACCTGCAGCACTCTCTCTTAATGAAGTAAAAACTGCTGGAATAGTTGTGAGTTTATCTGCTTACCACTGCATTTGACTTAGATATCTAGAGGGACTTAAAGCCCTAAACAGCATGTAAAGTGACCAACAGTGAGACGGTTATTAATATTTCCTTTTATGTGCAAGACAAGAAAACTCCCACCTCCCTCTTACCCCACATAATGAAATGCACAACCCGGTGAAATAATCAAAATAATTATAAATATGCTGACAAAACCCTTTGATGCTTAATAACATATGTTGCTAAAAAGTAAAAATAGAAGTCACAAGAGATGGCATTGTGAAGCAACTTTCTCTAATTTTACTAAAAGTCGCACTTGCTTTCGAGGTAAGAGACGAAGAGGGAGCTAAAAATATCTGTATTTGATGTTAATGCCAAAGGAAATATGTGCAGTTTTAAAGAAAATACTTTCTGGGATTGTGTAAACACACTTTCTTTTATTGTGAGCTCGAAATGTTCAGATAAAGTGAAGGAAGGTTGAGGGATTTTGTTCTAAAATGTTGGTAAAGCTCGATGAATTCCCACCAACATCAGGCAAGTGTTAAACAAATAGAGAGGTGCTCTCATGCTTTTTTTTTCCCAAACAGGCTGGTAATTGGCCTACTGCTGGGCCTGTGTAGGTTTGCAAAGTTCACTCTATCTAACCTTGTTGGCAAAAATCAATTATTTCCTTTCAACCCTGAGGTGCTTAGCACGTCCTGCACCTCCCCGCAATCAGCGGCTGCATCTGACTTGTTTTCATAATCCCAAAAAAACAAAAAGAGAAGAAATCCAAATAGATTAGCGACCCCTGTGCACTTGAAAGTAGCCAAGGTTGAGACCTGAAGCGCCAAGAGCCGAATGTGTGGGAGGGGGGTTGAGGGTTGAACGCAGACACATCTGTTCGTGACCGAGGATTTCTCACAGAAGTTGTAGGAAAAATCCAATCGGGAAGGAAGTGGCTGTAGCTGAAGTTCATGGTGCTTTTTTTCTTAGCAGGACCGAAAAAAAAGGGAATATTCAACGCGTGAGGATGAGGAAGATGGTATGAGACAGTCTCCCAACTGGGCGAGACGACCAGCTGATGTTCATCGCCCCGCTCTGTTTCACCCGTTATGTCAGACTGCAGGCTTACTCATGCAAAATAACTAGCTGCCTTACTCACTTAAGGCCTCACCCGCTCCACCATTAATGTAATATAATATTAATTTAACATTAATATTAAAGTCCACAATAAACTGTATCAGCCTGGATTTCGCATCACTGCATGGCGGTTGAATCAAAGCAACCTGCTGCTCATCTCGCATTCTCCTCTCATTCGCCGTCATGTACAAAGACGCCGCTGTCATTCATCACGTCAAACGCGGTGCAAACATTTCGAGCAAGGAGTTTACTGAAGGCTGCAGGAGACAAGTTCAGAGAACAGAGCAAAATACAGTTCACGGTGTAGAGAACAAAGAGAGCTGAGGAGGGCTCCAGCGTGTTGGTGCGAGCATGCAAAAGGTAAGCAAAAATAGCAGCCTGTTATTCAATATTGAGAGTTACTTGATGCTTTTCCACCTCAAAGGATGCATCTTTTTATTTTTTCATACGCACAGGGGAGAGAGGAAACTGAACCCACGGATTCCTGTGTCCACACTCGGAGGATTTTCTGGTCCAGGTGCATTCTGTGAGGTAAAAAAAATGCAAAAATAAAACCATCTCTCATGTGTTTGTTTCTATAAATGTATACATATTCATTTAGACAATCCCCGAAGGGACAAATTAGACATCTAAATCCTGGTTATAAAGATCTGCATCGTGTTACAGATGTCATGTCTTTCTTGTAACTTGTTGTCAAAGGAAAGCAGTGAGCCACTTAAGCCCCCGGAGATTTTTCTATATGATTTTATCAACTGTTTATCAGCTCTGGTTTCAATGTGACAAGACTGTCAAAAACAAAATAATAATAATAAAGACGACTGAAAGAAACTGCAGGTCTGCACTTGTTGTCACAGTGTTGATCACTGCGTACAGATCAATGGCTTTATAAGAAAGTGGCTTCTACAGGTTTTCTTCCTAAATGTCACCTGGATTGTCTTGTTGGAGGATATTTTGTGCATCTGCTGGAAGGAAAAGCCCCCAAATCCTCGTGTGATCAAGGCTTCATAAGCTTCATGAGTCTATATAAAGGAGATTTTTTGCTCCCGACGTACCGAGTGGCCTCTTTACAGTCCACTGTCTTAGACCAGACTTCACCGCCGGTGTGTTTTCAGAGGCTTGGCATTTGCAGTTAACACCTGAAGGAATCTAATTAACAAGGGACCAGAGTATTTAATCAAGTCTTACGAGTTCACAGTGCACCCTGTACTTCATTTATTAAAAGTACTATGATTTTAAATAAAGCCATCATTCACTGTCAGGGCTCGGGCATTTCATGCACACTGAAGGTCTAATCTTATAGTGGAAAGAGTTTTTTTTCGTGTAGGTGTTTTTAAGTTTGAGCTGTCGGAAAACGCAACAGCCAGGTTATTTTTTGAGTCTGATTCAGGTGAAGATTTTGCTTTTACAAAACACAAAAAACCTTGAAAGCAAAGTACTTTATTAAAGATTAAACTAGCAAGTCCCAACCCTCCTGGCATCTGACTCCTTATAAATATGTCTGAATGATTAAAGCATCTTGTGTCAAAGTTAAAAAAAAAAAAAAATTGTAAGAGAAAATGGAAATAATTTCCATCAGTAACAGTCAAGAGCCGAGCCAATGACTTTAAAAAAGATGGACGATGTTGTCCGTCTTTTTACAGTCGCTACTAATGGTGCTAATTAGCCAATCAGCTGTCATTAAACCATTGCAGAGGAACAAGGCCATTGAAACGGAGTAATTAAAAAAAGTTCCAGTCAAAAATCAAATGATGGCAAACAACCACGATGCAAATATTTCTTTTATGTAAGTTTAAGGTGTTCATTTCAGAAAGGTTGCAGTCTCCTCATCGCTTCGTACGGATGTGATGTCACAGATCGCACACTGTTTTAATCACCTGTTTTCACTTTTTATTTGGTTTTATAGAAGTTACAGCTTTTTTTGACTCAAGAAAATGCAGTAACTTTTTTTTTTGCAATATTTTGTGTAATTTCCGTCCATTCCACAGAGAGCAATGCCCCCTTTTGACCTCTTTGTGGTTTCATTTAAACAACTGATCAAAGCCCAAAGATGTAAAAATATCCAATATTCCACAAAACATAACAAAGGAGAGAAATGTTGCAAAAGAATAGAAGCAAATATATGTGTTTGAATCAGTTTCTTTCCTCTTTCTTACTCCACTAACGTTCTCTATAGCAACTAAACGCTACTTTCAAATAAATTATCAGTAATAACAATCTAATAATGTTGTGTTTTATAACATAGCAGTCATAACATCCAATCTGATGGAAGGAATTCGAGCTACTTTTACTTTAAATACATTTTGCTCATAGTATTTCTAATGCAAGTCTTACTATACATTGTTCATTACATTATAGCATTGCTTCCTTCACACAAGAGCAGGATCTGAGTATATATTTATCTTGACAATGAGTTTTTTCTGAAGCGTGACTTCTACATATGTGTATGAAAAATGTTGTTGCATGTAATTACAATTTTCGGGTGGAAACAATTCACAGCAGATTGAGGGAGATATATGTTATATTCTGTGTCCATTAATTATGTTCAGTACGCTGGTTGCGTGATTAAATTTGATTAGTTAGAGTGGCTCCTGATTTATTCTCTCCCGTACTCGCACCAGATGTCTAATAATCACAGTAATATCGGTTCCAAAGCTGCAGTGATGCAACCGACACCCATGCACATGTTTTCTGCTACTAGATCTGCTGCCCAGATGCATGATTCACTTCAGGAATTAGTCTAATTAGTGACGCATCTGAATCAAATGTGACACATAGCCCGCCAAGAACTATGTGGATTTACTGATACGCACTCCACCTCTCAGTTTGTTAACATATAGGATTAAAATGCCAGGTTTACTAATGCATTATATAGCATATAATGAGGATCTTTTAAGGGTAATGCAGAGATAGTTTGCATCACTCTGGGCAATGCATTAGGAAAGATTTATGCAAGAATGAAATTAAAGGTGGAATTTTTGCCCAGTTCCTTTTGTGCACAAACTGTAATAGGATGTACCCAATATGTTGTGCACCAGATACCATTTGGTGGATTATATGATCCAAATGGTAACTTTCAGGATGTGCTTGGACATGAGGAAAAAGACAAATGGAGAAAAAAAAAAAACAGACACACATGGTGGTGCATGGACTCGGTCCCTTGATCACCATGATTCGCAGCAAATTTTTGTTTTTTTGCGTTATTTACAGTAGATGCACACCAGCGAGGGATAAATGAAGAAAAGCATACAGTGAAAGAAATGTTTATCTAATTTGCAGAACTCATACTGGGCAAATTTGTGGTAGAACAAACAAAAGCAAATTTGTTGCAAATACAGCTGGATTTTCTGCAGTAGCTGCTTCTGAAAAAAACAAACAAACACAAAAAAAACCACACAAGACAAAAACTAATCAAAACAAATGCCATGCATTAGTTACATGTGCCCGGGCCTTGGCGGGAACGCAGGATGTTACAGCCCAATGACTTCCTCATTTAAATTATGACCGGGCAGAACAACAACAACAATAACCCAAGACAGGACCACAACCAAGACGCATCAGGCCCTCGTCCAAGGCAGAGCATTTCACAGAGTTGTCAGAATATACAGCTTTAACCCTCACAAAATACAGAGCTATGTCTTTTTTCAACATAAGTAAATATTACAGCAGATCCGATGCTTTGATTCAGACAGAATTCGCAGAGTTCATGGGGAGTTATTTCAGCCCTAAAGGTGGTCTAATGCAATTACCTGAAGCCGCCATGAATGTTGCATGAAAAGAATGTAAAAGTGGGCTGCGTAAGTGTCTGCTGGAAATAGCCATTAAAAAAAAAAGAACAGACATGAAATGAAGCGCTACAATTTTTACACAATTCCAAGGCTAAGCGATTTAGTGACTTTCAGCCCTTCTTACTTTAATCACTTTAAAAATGAAGCTGATTAACAGTGGTGGTAGGAGGCACAGAGTGCAGCACACTTCTCTCCCTGCACAGCCTATTCTTTGATGTTGTTGTTTTTGTTTGTTGCACCGCCCCATCATTTGAATATCACACAGAGAGGGGGCTCCTACTCGGCCACTTGCTGCGCCTTTGTTGCCGTGATTAAAGCAGGTGTCGCGCAGGGTTGTGTTTGTTAATGACAGTTTGCATTTAAATAGCTGTCACTCGTCTGTCAAGGGGAGGGGAGGAGGGGAAAATGTTTGTTTCCGGGCCTCCGACGTACTCGAAATGCATCTCTTTTACATAAGCTTAACCTAGCTTTGCAAATGAGCAGGCAAAGTTTTGCATGAGCGTACCTGTAAAGACTCTCCGACGATGTTTGCAAGTGATGAAAGTCCAAACTTTAAAAGGGAGGCAAAGTGCACGCTAACCCAGTTGAAAGTACTTGTTTACAGGATGAGAAATCTGAATATTTTTTTTTTTTTATTAATTCACATTCCTGTTGCACAACATGGTGGAATCTGAAATAACAGGGAAAGAGAAAGGCCATGTAATTAACAGGGATCACTGGGTTGGATTCCAGCATGAGCCTCTCCATCTCTTCACAGCTACACGTTCAAGTGTCCTTCATTAAATGTCTCTAAATAAAGAGCAAAATAAGACGCTTGTAACTGCCTTCACACACCATTTGAGTGTGTTTTGGTCAAGTTGAGTCATTTTTTTATGTGAAAACGTCGCACCATCATTGGTTCCAGCATCCTTGGTTTGATAATTTGCTGTTTTGACTTTTACTGTAACAGACAGCTGAATGGCTTTGAGGTTGTTGTTATTTGGTGGTGTTACCTTGAGCGACAGGGATTTTTTTCAGCATTTTTTCAATAGTTTTGACAAACATATTTACAAAATGATTTAAAAAAAATAGAGAAAACAACATGTAAATGCATCATGAAAATATTTGTCCAGAAAAACACACATAATTTTAGACATGTGAACATGTAGGTGATGGTATTTTTTGTGATAGTCCTGTTTTGAATGGGTCATAAGTAATAAAATCACTTTAGAAATGCCAACAAAAAAGATAGAGACTTATGTAGCCAACATTTAAAGCGACACTAGTTAATAATGACCACTTGGAGGCAGTGTAGTGAGCTTTACATAATTTGTCCCCATGTAAAGTTGATTTTGTGAACAAGTTAGACAGCAAACGTTTCGTTAGAAATCCAGCTGACAGCATTTATTTGTAGTCACGTCTGGTGATTAAAAACACATGGAAACTCAATATTCACTCTTGTTTTTGCTCTGTTTTGGTCTCCTGCTTGACGAACATCTTACAAGACTTACAAAACAAGACTAAATCAAAATAGAAAAGCCATAAAACCAAAGTAATTAGTTAAAATATTGACAGGAATGACGAGAGCTAAAGATTTATGTGCTACAAGAATTTATCACTACAAGAAACCTCTGGTCCTCTGACATTGTTATTGGATCCATCCTTTTTAAGTGCAGCCATTAGAAACATATCAAAAATGTTAAACATTTAGATGAAGCTCAGCATCTTTAAAGTAATCTGCATTTCATCTTAATATGAAGATTAATCATAATGATAAGACATTTGCAGATTCTAATGTTTTTATTTTAAAGCTGAGCCTCAGGCCTCTTTGGTTTTATTAATCATTAAGACGAGAGAAGTTTTGTACCTGCAACTGTCACACATCCCCTGAATTTTACAAGAAATTTGAGCAGCCAAAAGTCTGGGATGTAATGTGCTGGGGCATGTGTCATGTTTCCTAAAGTTTTCCTGCATTTTAATAGAGTGTCTGAAAACAGAGCTGAGCCTGCAGAGACTGCATCATGGCACAGTGTCGCATCCTTGCAGAGCAAAGTGACAACCAGGAGGCAAACATGGCATTTTCTCCACACTTTAACAGGTGATGTTCCTGAATTTGTTGTACACAAAATGCATTTTTACAGGAAACTGGAAGGCGTCGAATCGAGAGACGAAATTCAGATGGCAGCTAAAAATCCAAAGAGATGCCTCGCTGAGGTGTTTACTGTAATCAAAGCAGGAATGATGCAGGACCCATATGTCAAGAACAACTGTATCGTCCTTGAAAAGCAAATTCCTCTTTACAATAACGGCCCCGCAATTGCACTGTTTGATTGTTTAGCCGCCCTTGATGGGTCAGCAACAAACACTCAGTCATTCTTTCATCATAGCAAAGTTGGTGAAACAAAGTGAAAGATGAAGAGTGGGGGCTGTGCCTTCTGGAAGTAATTAGCCATAATCATGCTGTTGCTGTAGCTATTGGTGGCATTAGCTTACCTTCGCTCTTAATCACTGTTTGTTTATAAGTACCCAGGGGTCTTGAAATTTAAATATAAGCACAGGACTGAAACTTTAGAAGTGGCTTCATGGATATGTATGGAAAATTTTCAGGCAACAGAACAGAGGATCCTGAAAAAGGCTTTTTTTTGACAGAAATTAGTGCACTTCTGATGACATTAGCAGTGCCAGAAAAACAGCTTATAACGTCTGACTTGTTTTACTGTCTGACTGCTTTTCTGTGTCTGCTCGACGAAACTGTCATTTCTACTCAAATAAAAAAACAAATATCTGCAATCTGCAATCCTCAAATCCTCTATCTATTGTGTTACAAGTGTGCATGTATCCAGTCTAACTTTAATTCTGTTTATTAGCACCCAGAAACCAGGTTGCTCATTACACTCACCTATTGATCGTCTCATCCTGACAGAAGGGAGATTAGCGGTCAACTTTCAACACCTCAATCAATAATCATCTCCCTAATTGGGTATTAGCAACAAGAAAGTGGACTCACTTGTCACACAAACAAGGAAAGAAAGGCTAAAATTCAGCATTTCGAGGCAGCCGGGTTTTGGCTGTTATTCATCCGGAGCTTGCTTTTGTGCCTTTAATTTGAAATTAGGGTGCTGTTCCTGTTAAAGATGTGCCGTTCTTGCTGTCTGTGAAATATATTAATCCAGGACTTACTGAATAATGCTACAAATCCCACTGGACGGACGTGCATGTTCTCATTAATTTGCAGACTTTTTCTTATGGAGTTGTGTTTGGGAAATGTTCGAATCTGGATGGATTTTATAGATATTCAGGCCAATCCTGGAACGAAACAGTGGAGTTGGGAAAAACGGTACATTCCTTGACCCTAAAATTATTTAAGGCTGTCAACATGGAATTTGAAAAACAAATTTTCTTTGGTGTTTTTTCTTATTTTCTCTTCACAAGGTCCACATTTACATATTTATCAATAATGGATTCGTCTCGGTCACTGTGAATGTCGCAAACCACGAACATTTTCACCAACTCTCTCACTTTCCGCCTGTGTGCCGCGCTTCCCATCTGGCTTCCAACTCAATCATAAAAAGATTCAAGGAAAGGACACAGTTGCAAAGCCTCTCGCTCTTTGTAGGTAATTGAAAAAAAAAATGCCCATTTTGAACCAAGAGTCTCTGCTTAATTTACAGAGAATAACAACAACAACTTCAGCATGACTCACTCATAAACACAGAAAATGTAGCTGCACTCACGGACAGTTTGAAGCGAGAAAAGAGCAGATTAGGATTTCTTTGGTTCCCTTTGGTTTCTGTATTACTTTCAATTAGAGCGTCCCGTGAAATTGTGAAATGAGCACACTTATTTAAAATTCAAATACATGCTTTGTACAAGCTGTAGTTTGAGATTGAAGTGAAAAGTGCATTTATTTGCACAACTACTAAACTCGAATACAGGTTTGAGCGACTTGGATTCACTTTGGTAATTCTCTTTATGTTGCTTTACATTCATACTCCACTTAATTTTGTAGGGATATATTGTACTCCTTTACATTTACTTTGCCAGCTTAATACTAATTACTTTAGCAGGACTTAAACTTGTAATATTGTATCTCTACACTGTTTTGTTTTTCTTTTATTTGACTGATTTTAAATTTATTCTTCTGTGAAGGAATGAGCCACTAGCAGGTTAGCTAACGCCAGGAGCCATTGACTGACTAGGCTTACATCAGCCTACATGGTATTTTTAATGTTTTTAAAGTCTAATTTAAGTTGTTTGAATGCTTTTGTGTATGAAATTTGTTCCGTAAATCAATGTGTTTTCACTTTTGGTTACATCTTAATTTCAACACCTTGTTTTCCTGTTGCCCTGATCCCAGCTGTGGGCTATGTTTTGTTCTTTTCTTCATGTTGACATTACATTTTATAACACTTCTAACAAAATGAAAGAAAGTCCTCACATACTTCATGTTCAAAGTCTGCAATTAGTGGTTCACCAGTTTTCTTTTTGTATGGCATTTATTACTAATGTTTTGTTCAGGTGACCTGGCGTGAACTCTGACTTTAACTGAACTGAAGAGTTTATCTTAAAGGTAAAGTCTGAGTCCTTACCAGATGCTTTTGTGGACAGTAATAAAGGATTAGTGGCCAGTTCCTTAAAGCCACCACTGATTGTAGAGGAATAAATGGGCGTAAGTTTCACCATGAGGTTCAACTTTGATGGTTTTTGACATGCAAACAAAAAAGTCAACATTTAAAATCCTCTGCAGGATTTAACTTATCAAAAAGGAGACAATTACCAGACAGGATTTGATACTACGAATATATCTTTTAAATAAACCATAGGAAATTTATATGCCTGTAAGCATTTGTGCCAGGAGCAAGCTAACTAGCTCAGTGAGCTATTACTGACAAGCTGTAGCATTCTGCTTTTTTTTGTTTGTTTATTTTTCAGTTTTATTATGTAAAGCTCTCAAGTTGCCTTTGGTTATGAAATATGCTCCACAAATAAAATGCTTGTCTGTTACGTGATTGCAAAGAAAAAGCTGCCTCTTTTCCTTTTGCTTTGATGTCAGCTGTATTTTTCGCCCTTCTCAATGCTAACATCTCATCTTGTAACACTTTTATCAATACAAACACACACAATCTTCCCATAAATCACGTCCGTAGTTTGCAATCAGCGGTTCAGAGGTTTTTCTTCTGTTCTTGGATTTTCTTACTCTCTGTTTTGTTCAAGTCACCTAGCATGAACTCGGAGGAATTTCTAGTTTATCTTAAGGCTAAAGCCTTGGTCCAGAGCAGACACTGCGGGGGACAGTTATAAGGACTAGCGGTCCATGCCTCGAGCCGGCGCTGATGGGAGGGGAGCTGCAGCACCCCTTCCCCTCTACCGGTTCATCCAGCTCCCACAGGGCCGCCGGTAAACACTGCATGTCAACCCCAAGGCCAATTAGCCTCCAAGATCAGCCTAGTGAGAGGCCTGCAGGAGAGGGGAGGGGGACTTAATTCAAAGAGCAGACTCTGCGAGAGTTCAGCTATCCTAATCGCTAAAAGAGCTCAAGTCCCCGGGGCACCATTCAGGCTTTCAGAAAATATAAAGGAGTTTTATTGTTTGCAGAAAAAAAAAAGAAAAAAAAAGTGGTGAATTGATGCACCGCTGTGATTTTATATAATCATGTGGTGTTATAAAAAAATTTTTTTTAAAATAACAAGCTAGTAAGAGGGGCCTTTCTACAGAGAGGTTGTTATACCTTGACCCCTAAAAGGCAGAACCACCCACAAACTGAGCTTCTGTTCACAAGACAACGCCCGTTTGGTTTGTTTGCAATTTAGGCAGTAATTTTTAGAATTTTTAATATTTGCTTAAGCGTCCATCACAGCACCGAAATGAGGCTTATAAATTGTAACGGCGAAGCAAAGTGTGGGAAACAGATGTAAACAGGGGAGCATGTAAATAACAAAACTGTTAATTACAGGCACACAGTATCCAAGCAACAATAACAGGTTACCGAGTAAATCTAGGGCTATTTAGTGGGGCACCGTCCTGCTACTGTGGGTCTCTGGTTGACCTTTGCCCTGCACCCATCGTGTTTTACTGCCAGATACTGAAACTGAGATGCTACAGCAACGCTTTTATTTAAATATTTGTTCCTCAGTTAGCCCCCACAGTAGAGGAAGAGACAAGACACATCAGAGCCAATAAACAACATTCAAGCAAAATGCAAAACTAAAGACTTAAAAATAACACACGAACGTCACATGCAGTTACTTAAACTTCAGATCAGGAGCTAGAATGTAGCTTCAAGTAGAAAGAGAAGCCGACATTGTGCCATTATACCATCTATTTCCTATTTATTCTTATTAAAGCTAAAGGAAACAGTATTCTCAGTTTGGTGTGGAAGAACTTGAGCATTTACGGATGATCGACAAGCTTCATCTCATTGATAATCTTTGGCCAAACTCACTTATGCAAGAGGACATTAAATAAGAGGAGACAAACCGCTTAAAGCTTTTGGTTATGCTAGACATGCCTTCTGTAAGATAGACATCACTCCCCTTCCCCCAAAAGCAAATTATGTGCTTTACAACAAATAAATTAAGATCATATCAAGCCAATGTTGTTGACACTCCACTTTGCAGCACCTTAAAAGAACTATGAGTCATGAAATCTAGTATAACTTGTGGAAAAAAGCCTTATTTTGCTGGTAAATGCACCAACGTTTTTAAGTGTTCTTTAGCAATTTTGACCGGCGATTCTATATATTTAGTTTTTATATCCTGCTGACCATTGAAAGTAGAGTAATGGCTCCCTTCCTAGCCATTTAAACAGCAGTCTGCTATTGTTAGCTCGAAATAACACCTCGGTGTTGCTAAAAGGGATGCTGAGAGGCAGACTTCGCTAATTCACCTGAAAAAGTACCAACTCCACATCCTGTCCACATTTATAAATGAATTTAATATAAATTGCACCAGATAAAAGCATCAGCTGAATAATGTTATTTTGTAGCTTTGCTACTTTTTAGTTCTTGGTTGGATTTTGTAATTGCATTTATCTAAACCTCCTCTACTTCTATCTACTCCTGTGATGCAGCACCAGTAGCATGCGGGGAGTTTTCCCTCATCCATGGATAGATTTGGTTTTATACAGATTGTAAACCCTCTGGGACCAACCTTTGATTTTTTTGGGCTATAAAAATAAACTCGACTAAACCGGAATTGATTTGACAACCAACAGAGTCGAGTGAAAATTATAGAGACCCCGGCTTTTATTCTCACCTCCAGCACTGTCCGCATGCTTTGCTTGATGTCATTACACAAAAGTTTTGGGCAGATCTTCAAACACCGCTCGAACGCTGCTGAGAAGATCCATCCAGTGTAACGTTATCCTCCGTGTCATGATAGCTGATTGTGGACTTTTGCTCGACACAGGCCATAAACCTCTGCAGACACAAGCAGCCTAACAAGGCTTAAGCATGTCTGCTTTAAGACAACGAACCCGTGGCTGCTCTCTCCTTTCCCTCCTCTGTCTCTCTGCCTCAGAAAATGAGAGGAGCATCTCAAAAACTGTGACTCTATAACAGTAGCCTGTGTGTCCCTGAGGATACAGAGCTAGCACGGTCTGCCAGTCTATCACACAGGAGCACACTGCTTTTGTGACAAACTGGCAGACTAACATCTTTCATTCCTGTAGCTCCTCTGTGCTCCTCTCCTTCTTCCTAGACAATCCTCACAGTAACCTCGGCGGTGTGTGTGCATGACTACACAGTGTTCCCCGTTGCTTTCTGTTGATTCAGTGCAGCGCACTGGTGGATATCAGCGCTCTAACACCCAACATTCATTTAAAAAATGTGTTGAATACACAGCAGAGGGCTGTCAGAACATCACAAAAGGTCAGAGTACAGATTTAATTACTTTTCATTGTGCGCTGCACACACACGTTCAACCCTGAATAACTACAAATAGCCCAGCTAACCCTCCTGCATCATTTACTTGCAGCAGAAAAGTCATGCTTTGTCAAAGTTTGCCAGAGGATAGGCTTACGTACAAGAGCTATTTTAACAGGTGAGCAGCCTGGCCATCCTTAAATCCTTCAGAGGCTGTATCCATTACAGGATCCATGAGAGGTGGGTAAGAGGCAGAGAGCATGGAGGGGCTGCTTGGCTGCACACCACACAACCTCTCTTTACACTCTAACTGGCAATTGTTAAATTCTCACTTGTGTCAGTCTTCTTCACAATTTAGAGCCCTGTCAGGTATCTCCTCGTGGACAAAACTTCCCTGCAGTCACTGATGTCTCGGAGTGGAACAGAAAGGTAATTCTGCAGTCTGATGGCGTCGCTCTCTGTTTTTTTTTTTCTTCCTCTCTCCCCCCCTCTTTCTTATTACACGGCAGCCTTAAAGATTCATGAGTGAACTTGCATTCAAACAAGCTTAATATCCATCCTGTTTCATACTAGTAACAACACAGTCTGGCAGAGGGGAGTGAATCATGGTGCCCCAGTGACTCGAAAGTGCCCGGATATGCAAATGTGAGGGTTGGTGCGATAGATTATTCAAATGCATAGATGCTTTGCCGTTGGGGTCGCCCCGCTGCCGAGCCGTGGTCACTCCCCGTGTGTAATGACCCCCCACTCATGCTGTGTCTTCCCCCCCACCCCCCCCCCCCATCAGAGGAAAGCAGTGAGTGCTTTCAGACACATGGGTGACACAAGGTGACACAGTCTAGCCGGTGGCTTCGTGGGCCACCCACACGAACGCTGAATGGATGACTGGCTGCTTGATGTCCCTTTTTTAGAATTTCACAAGACATTTAAGCTTATTGAAATAAAATTGTGCAAACTCTTAAAAGTCTGCTGCTTTATTTGTGTCATTAAATGCAGCGTGGTTTGGCACAACTTGAAAACTAAGAGGTGGTTTAAACGATAAAGCTAAAAATAAGCCAACTCTTGTGTCATTATGTATTTGTATCTGTATGCTGCAGAAGCTCAGACTTCCTCATTTATTTCTTCTGTTTCAATTCATTTAAACAATTTCTTTTGGTCAACAACTTTAAACATTCATTACTTTTTTACCTTTCTGCTTTCTTGCAAAGTGGTTCTCGTTTAATCTCGATTACAAACGCCATGTTCAAGCAGCAGCTGACTTCTTTTAATTAAATTTAATTTCTATTTGTTTTTTTTGTTTGTTTTTTTTCGAACTATTTAAGAAACTGTTTCACTTTTTCAAAATGCAGATGTACAGTTAACCCATGATAATGAATCGCTGCGTTATGAGAGGAAACAGTTCATGATTGAGAAAGAACATGTAACTTCAGCGTTCTTGTGTTGCTCATTAATAGTTTTGTGTAACAGAAAACTGGAGCTCTGTGGCACTGAGGAATAATGAGATATACCAGGTTTTGGACACACTGACATCACTTAAAATGGCATCGATTAATTTTAGTTTTAGTCTTTCATGGGTTCTCTTCACAAACAAAACAAAACAAAAAAAGAAAGTCTCAACTCTTCCTCTTTGGAGTTTGAATCTTTCCTGAGATCCGCCACTCCTGTCGATCAGGAGTGCAAGGTGAGGCTGGTACGATTTGCATGGTTATTTGTCAAATTAGTGACTAATGGGAAACCCTCCCTTACTGCGGTTTGATCCATCTGCCACCGGTCTGAGGCTGTAACTGCTAATTGCAAACGCCTACACAAGCACCAGGCAGGGGTATCGATTCCTCATCCTCACATCGCAAACATCTTGAATGACACCGAGAAAGCGGTGGCAATAGACCGGCGCATTACGGGGCATCATAGTCCTGGAGGAGGGTAATTTACTGGGACTGTGTACACACATGCACATACTGCTGCGCTCGCACTCGAAGACTCCTTAGACTGTAACACATGAGGAGAGGTGACAAGTGGTTGGCAAGGAAGGAGAGAGCGAGAAATGTGCTCCCTTGGAGGGAAAGCACAGCATCAGCAGATGTAATTAAATCTCGGGTATTAAAAAAGCAAAGATTAAGTGTGTGTTTAATGGATCAATAATGATGGACAGACAAGACAAAAAAGATTAATCAAAGTGCTCAGAAAATAGAGCACTTAGGCAAGCAATTAATATGTCAAGGAAAACCTCACAGGGACAAAATATCCGTTAAAATAAATGTAAGAACCGCCTCAAGGGCTATTACTTAGGATTATCACCATCGATTCTGTCCATATCTGTGTGTGAGCGTGATGTTAATATTCCCATTGATTCACCATTTTGAGCGGCTTTTGATAGACACCACTTGCACGCAGCATCTCATATACTTTGGGTTTCAGATTTCATTACAATGTCCCGACCGTTCCCTCATTTCCTCAAGGAGGGTCATTCGTATCGATCCGGATGGAGAAAGCAGAAGTTCAGCACATGCTTGGATGAAATGTGTCTCAACTTTTTTTCCTTTTCTTTTTTTTTTTTTTTAATATATTAACATAAGAGTGCATCAAAAACAACTGGGACCGCGAGAACCCAAGTCAATATGGCTGCCGGCCAGGACAAGCTAATTTCTTTGGCTTTGCTTCAGATGTTTTGCATAACATGACTTAAACTGACTGACAATAAGAAGAAGGGAGGAGAGAAGAAATGGAAAGTGGAGCTTATTCCCCCTGCAAATGCACTGCACTGCTGAATAGCCTGCTGGATGTACAAAAGCTGTGTGTTATGGTTGTGCGTTTATAGCGACCACAGGCCTCTATTACCCAATGATGACAGCTAATGGTAACAAGCGCAAATTAAAGGCTTCCTGTCTTTTCCATTTTGATTATGGTTATTGTTGTTTACTGTGGTTATATATGCCGGACTCACAGGACCTGCAGACTCAATCTCTCGCAGCATGCTTTTGTTTCTGGCTCTATTGAACCAGAAAAGATGCACTTTTAGTGGATAACTGGGGGCTTTTCTTTTTTCGTGATGGTCGCTTTCTCCCCCTCCTTTGTGTTCAATTTCATTACACTTACTGACACACTTCTAGACATTAACTGTGTGAAATTAGGACATCAAGCAGCAGTGCTATCTCAGACCATTGCTTTTCTCTCTTAAACTCCCAGCACTATTGATTGCAGGGGACAATACATGGTGCACCATTGATTGCTTAATACGCACATTATAATCTGTTACATGAGATGTAATTACAACAGATTAGATGATTGCTTCTTCCTTTTAATGAACAGGACAATACTTTTTGTTAATAATATCATTTGAATGCACCATGTATAACTTCTGCCACCAGAGGTCTCTCTATCAAAACAATTAAAACAAAAGCTGTATTCTGGAATACACAACTCAAAAAAATACACAAAAGATATAGTCATTTTTTAGACATTATGGAAATGTTACATGTTTTGAGTTAAATCTGAAGTCTTTAATCACTGCTGTATTTACTTTAAACTGCTTTGATTGTCTCTGTCGTTGCAATGTGAGTAACACAACAGTAATGTTGTCATTTCCAGGTTTCATCTGGCCAACTTTTAACAGTAACGTCTTGGTCTTGCTTCAGTCACTACCTCTTTACCTCCTCTGTTTCTTAATTTCCTGTATCTACTCATCTGCACGCAGTTTAATTTGTGAAAGCAAAGCAAAAATTGACAGAGAGTCTGTTAACTGAGTCACCCAGTACTTGCAATAAGGATGCAGGCGGTTGCAGCTGTAACATTGGTGAACCAACAAGCAGAGTAAAAATACTCAGTTCATTAGTCCAGTTTGTACAGGACAGAAAATCATTCCACAACTATTTGAATGATGAATAGAAGACATTTAAGGTACATTTAAAGCAAGAATAATAAATATTTGAATGTTCCAGCTTCTCAAATGTAAGAAACAGCAGCTTTCTATTGTCTTTAAAATATATTTGGACTGTTGGTCTGTAAAAAAAGACTTTTTCCTACAAGAAATTATGACAACAAATCTGTTTTAAAGAAGATGTAATGCTGGTTAGATCATTTTTGCTGTAAACATAATAAGGACATATTGTTAATATGTAGTTAAAATTGACTAATAACAAAATACAGATAAGTCTGCAGTCTCTTGACAACATGTTTATGAACATTGAATCAAAATCTCAATCTTTCACAAACATTAACTTAAGTGTAACTTTTCAACATTGTCATGGTTATTTTCTTATATTTTCATTTAAATAAGTGTTCAAATTAGTTATTTACTGTATGTGTTCTTTTGTTTGCAGGCTTGTTTGTCCTGAATTGCCCTTGAATAGAAAATAAAATGTTTTCTAATTTATAATTTGTTGCCTAAACCTTATCTCAGACAGAACTTGAACCATAGACTCTGTAGAGTTTCATTCAGTCAAAAACCTCTGAACAACTGTGAAAATAAAAGGCTGCTATATGAATCCATTTGCAGGAAGAAAGGGTCAGAGGACACGACCTCAGCCTCAAGGAATGAGTGATGTGTATTTTACACTATTTTCTGATGTTTTATAGGCTAAGCAGTTTAAAGAATAATCAATAACACTGTCATTTGCAGCCAGCGTTCTGCAAACTTTACTCTGCCTCTGTCATCAAAGCAAACTCCAGGGATCAAGTCCTCGCCATCACCTCCGTTCACCTTTGCTCTTTGATGGGTCCACCTTAAACTGCTACAAGCCCGGAGTGTGTGCGAGACTTTGATTAAACCCGACGGGACCTGAAAGGACCTGAAATCAGCTGACAGCATGAGCCTCACAAACCACAGCGTCAGTCAGGCAATCAAAACAGTCAGTCAGCCTCGGTCGACCGCTAATGACACGTGGCCGAGAAAAGAGAGGAAATCCAGATTTCTTTGGAACAATGAAGCAAACTTAAACTTAAACTGTGACCATAAAGATAACTAGTCGAGACATAGATATGTATTATGTATATAGGGTTAGATCGTCTTGTGATGAGGGAAGTTTTTGGTTGCATGTTCTCTGAGTCTCTATTAGATTTGTTCAGATATGTGTGTGTGCGTGTGTGTTTGTGTGTTAAAAGCACCTTGGATTCTTATAAGATAGGTCCTTTGGGTCAGATGCTCATTTTCACTTCCCTTTAGTTGCTTTACACCTGCTGTTTTATTTCTCTGCTGATGTTGTTCTCAGTTAACCTTCGTAAACCTGATATCCTGCGAACGCAAATAACTAATCTCACACCGGATGTAAATACTGTCAAGACAATTTGAATGTTTTGCTCAGGTTTATTATTATGTTTTCATGTTTACTCTTTAAATTGGCACTATTTACATCCACTTACTGTTTTCCACTTCATCACCGCCAATAGCTACCTTATATCCTGCATCACTGTCAACACTGGACAACAAACTATCTTGTAAATTTGTTGGTGGTTATTACTTTATGAATAAAACATGTGTTATGTAGCTTCAAGATCACTAACTAGATTTTTTTTTTCTTGAAGCTTTTTGCCACATTTCGAGACCTTTATCAGCAGATGGAGTTCGCACAGTTGTCATATATCATGTTTCCTCATGTTAAAAATAACTGTGTTATATATTGTCAGCCAGTTTATAGATAATAAAGACTTGACAGGGGGAGAAACGCATTAATAAACACTTGAAATTGTCTGTAAATTTGTTATACAATGTGCAATAAACCATTAATGAATTCTTTATACAATGCTAACAACTGAATTCATATGCCTTACAGATAAAAAAAGAATATTTTGTTTGAAATGCAACCATCTGTTCATTCTTAGAAGCCATTTTATTCAAGATAAAATACTCAAATCATTGTATCACTCCACTGCAAAACTGGAAAGAACAGCTATCTGATTGAGAGCTAATAAGAAACGTAGTTACTGTTGCTCTTGCACATTTCTATATAACACACAAGCCTTTTTTTTAGCACGATTTAGCACAAGGAAAACACTGGTAGTTGCAAGTAAATATGCTAGATTGACTTTTATGCACTTGCATGTGGTTCTCTGACCTCTGTGGCATTTACTTCATTGTCCTGCAAGGCAAATTCTAGCCATCTGGTACTTGGGGCAAGTTCAAGCAAATGTTAAGATGTACTGTATTTGCAACTATTATATGCCCAGCTGTACTGCAACACATAACTCTCCCCTACATGATTCATATCCAGCATCTCCTATATGAAAGGAAAAAAAGGAGATTCACATCCACATCTGATGCTCAAAGTGCTGTGGAATTAGATTTTACCATTTAAAAGGCAGACAAACAGCAGAACATCACACATCACCGTATCACACACTACAGCATTAGCACATGTATAGTGGAATGATTATACAAAGAAATTGCAGTTATTTGGGTTTCAAAGGCACCGGCTCAAACACGTTCTTGGATTCCTCGCACCCTCCCACCTCCACCCAACCTCCTGCTGTTACTGCCGCCGCTGCTGCTGCTGATGTTCCTGCTGTTTGTGCTGCTGCTGCTCCATTCGCCGCTGCTGTTCGTTAGCTCGCTCCTCCACCTTTTGCATCCTGCACTACGGGCCGATCTCTAAGCCAGCTTTTAAATTACAGACCATAATAAGGTCTAAGGGAGCAGGAGGGAGTCTGAAGTTAGCTTATGTGTTGGGAGGGTTTTTTATTTAATATTCATTGTGAAGCTGGAAAAGGTGATGACAAAGCACTGGGGACTTCAGAGCATGATGTGCCATCCCACAATACATATGATTATAATAAAGTAAAAAAAAAAAAAAAAAAATACCTCCAATCATCCAGCAGTGTAAAATTAGAGCGTCTTTAAGAGCTCGTCTAAATGCTGATGCATTACTGGCCTCTAGTGGTGAAGAGTAATATGAGTGCAATAAATTGTGTGATGCTGAATTAGAGACTCTCGGGCAGTATGATGATGTTAACTGTGAATAAATTACACGACACTTGACAGGGCCAGTGTTTATAGAGTCACTTCAACAATGACTTAACTGCGTGCTGAGGACTGTTGCCTCTAATGAGGGCGATCGCCCAGGGTTTCACTAATTTTAATCAAATCATTACACATTAATTCAAATGAATTCAGTGAAAGGAAATTCAGTCAAAACAAGCATTAGTCTCAGATTAGACCAGCTTCTCCTGTTATCTGCTGGTCTGGAGTTACAGAAGGTAAAATAAAAAAGATATATATGGTTGTATAAATTGCATAATTCATGTTTCATGTAGGATCAAATGCATACATGGACAGCTACACATTAAAGACGTGTGCATATGTTTTTTCACTTTATTTACCCCAATCAATATGTTTGATTGACATGTCAAACAGAGGTAATAAAGTGCATCCTTGGGTCACTACAGTTGTCGACTGAATTGTGCAGTATGCAAATTAAGTAAATCACTGTGGATTACAGCAGAAAAACTTTATTTAGGAAAAACAGCAATACTTTTCTTCTGGTTGAAATGCACTTTTATACTCTCATTTCTTCTTTTGTTTCGGAGCGTCATCCCTTTCCACTGGGAATACTTCAATTTCATCGATGATCCGATCTGCAATTTTTCTGTTGTTTGCTGAAACCATCCTCCGGGACATCAAATCGAATGGTTTCCCTAAATTGTCAAACAAAGCCTTTATTAAGACGAGTTGCACTAAAATGCACTAATAACCTTCTTGTTTGTTAACTTGAGTTTATAAGACTTTGCACTGCAGTTCATCACTTGATGCTCTGTGATCGGACTTGAAAGGATACACACCGTCAACATCCAGCAGCACTCCGCCAGCCTCTTGGACTATAACCGCTCCAGCAGCAATGTCCCAGCAGTGGATCCCAATTTCAAAGAAGGCCTCCACCGCCCCCGTCGCCACCAGACACATGTTGGTGGCAGCTGTCCCAGACCCACGAAGCCTGTCAGGACAGATCAGTTGGAAATGAATAAACACAAGTATAAACTACACGACACCGCCCTACAAAGGCAGCAAACAGAAACCACAGACACAGAGAAGAAGAACAATAAGGGTTTGAAAATGTCTATCTGGCTGGCAAGCTGGAAAACAGCTAGAAAAGATAAAGTGCCTGAATTTGATACTTTTTGAAGAGTGAAGATTTTACAAATATAATGTGGAATCTATAAAAATGCAGATACTGAAAATGAAAACAACATCTAGAGTGCTATATCATCATTTTTGTTCATTTTTATAAGCTTGTTCAAGAAAATAAACAAAATTTTGATCAATTATGGTACTCAGCTGTTTTGTGAGGTATTTCTGTGTATTATTTGTATTTAGAACAACCTAAGGAATTGCATTGAAATTTAAAATATGTCATTTCGTGGCAGTTCACTACCAAATTTCATAAACTTCACTGGTGTCAAAAGTTGACGAACTAATTACAAAGATGTTAGCTTATTAAACATTTTTTTTTTTTATAACAGTGCAGTAGTGGCTTTCAGAGCCAGAGATGAGTGTAGTGCTGGCTGTGGTCGTTTTTTTTTTTAGTTTCATTTTGTGGCCGCGTGCAGGTCAAGCAAACTTACCCGTGAACTGGGATGCAGAGGATCCTCTGCATAGTGGAGAAGATTTTGGTCACCTTTTCCTTGCTCCTATCGGTTCCATGCTCAGAGATGATGATGGACTTATTAATATCTGCAAAGACAGCGTGCCAGATAAGTGTAAGTATGTAATTACAGGTGTGAAGTTGACTGTAAAGGCACACACTGACCCATACTGTCATACTGTCGGTCTAAAGGCTAGAAAATTGAATGTCTGCTAACTTTTTAATGCAGAACATTGCAAATTTGTGTTATGTCCTAGTTTTGTTTTGTTTTTTTGCTTAATAATACATACTAACTTTTGAGTTTGGTTGCACAGAAATCTGAACGTATTACCTTCGACATCAGACACTTGAAGGCGTTCATCATTGCAGAAAGCTCCCCTCCCTTTCCTCGCTTTATACATCTTGTCCTCCAGGCAGCTGTACACCACACCAAACTCCAGCTAAACACACATGATTCTTTTAGCTGAAATGCACCAAGTATGGCTACTACATTTTTTTATTACTACATTATTTTATTACGACTACATTTATTCAATTTGACGTACCTCCTTGTTGACAGCAAAGGCAATAGACACAGCGACGAACGGGAATCTGTAAACAAGTTTCATGTGTTTATGATCAAAGTGAGCAATGTAACAGCTGGAAAAGTTTACGTTTCTCTTACCAAATGCATCTTTTAACAGATTTGTAATAATACAGTAATAATGCTGATTACAGAAGTGAGAATACCTTCAAAATAACATAAAGATGTTCAATTATGTATTTTTTAAAATTCCCCTAAACAACTCTTTTAAATAATATATGACTTTTATCTGGCCTTGTTGCCATGAGGGATGAGACAGTTTATCTCTCTAAAGTAAAAGGGAACTTCCTGAATTCCTGAGTTTCAAGTCCAAAAAATTTCAGAGAGCAGGAATTATTTTGTACCAATTAAAAAAAAAAATTACAACTTAGAAAGTAAGTTTTAAAAGCCATATACTTTATGTCACTATGTAAAAGCAATTACTCTCTGAGCCAAATTTATTGATCGACAATAAGCCATGCAGATACTGTGAATAATTGCTGCCATGCTGCAATAAGCACTTAATTTATTAGTTAATTTGAGGACAAATTACTCTTTTAATGCTTAGTTTAGCAATTGAGTTTTTCCTATACCAGAGAGTAAATGCATTGAATCTGACATCTTACCCATGCACAAAGTTTGTGGTGCCGTCCACAGGGTCTATGATCCATGTAGGTTTGTCTGTAAGGATGCACGCCTCCCCCTTTGCAACAGACTCCTCTCCGATGAAACTGCAGCACAGAAGGACCGATGGACCGAAATCAGTATATGATCATGATTTTCTGACATAACTCGCATGCAAACATTAATATCTGTGTATTCTACAATTCTACAATTTCATTTAGCAGACGCTTTTGTCCAAAGCGATGTACAACACAAGCAAGAATCTAGAGG
>JAPZDY010000013.1:5179489-5197101 GCA_029783645.1 Ctenochaetus hawaiiensis | reverse complement strand
CTCTATTCAACCTCATCCTTTTGTTTTAAATACTTACAAGTACAAGAGCAACCAGGTTGTGTAAAAACATATGTCCAGATGAAAGTTTGACATTTTTGGAAATACACATATGTTTTATCACCAAGAGTTAATGGAGATGATCAGTCAGCTCTCATATCTGTGAGCTAAATATGAAGCTACCACAAGCTGCTTGTTAGCTTAGCTTAGCACAGGCACTGGAAACAGCTAACCTGGTTAGCTTATCCAGGTGAATTAAGAAGTTAGAAGTGTTACACTGATGACCTACAAGAAATAAATCCACATAAAACCACACTGTGCTTGTCCATTCTAGCTTTTTTAACCAAATAAGATATTATGAATTTGTTAGTAAGCTTTAAAGGTGCTGGACATTAGATTTTTTTTACCCTTGTTGTTTCTAGGCTAGCTGTTCCCACCTGTTCACAGTCTGTGTGCTATGCTAACCAGCTGCAGGCTGTAGCTTCATTTTATGCTTTTAGCTTCATGGTAATGATTTTGTCTCACCATGGGAATGTGGGTGTCTGATTTGTTCCTTGTGAGCAACTTTTCTTATCAGTTCAGCTGAAATGCCACAATGAAAAATATTCAATGTGTGTATTTGTGTGTTGCTCTAGAAACGTTCAGTACCGGCTGCCCAGGTTGGACAGACTGTGACGACAACCCTGTTCGTTCATATTGGAACAGAGCCTCAGCTGCTGTAAGTGTCCAAGAAGAATTCTCTAGTTTTGCCAAAAATTCAACAGTTCCAGGATGAAGCAGGAGTTTAAAATATAACACATGTGGAGCATAAGGTGAAGCAAATCTCTCCTGAATAAAAAGGACTATGATAGAGAGTAGAGAAGAAAAAAGTCACTCGGCCTGCTTCCTCATCAATGAGGCTTTGTGTCGGTCTCCATGGAGCCACACTGTGTGGCTCTCCTGAGCCAGCAGTGGCAGCCCACACATTCAGAGGAGCCCTGTTTGGTTTGTCCAGGTCCAGATGCAAAAACGTTATAAAGGAACAAACCATGAACAGCATGTAGAACCAAAAAAGTGCTAAAACTGAAGCATGACACATGATAAAACCACTAAAACTTAAAATAACTAAGCACATGTTGACATGAGATGCAGCTGCATGGTTGATATATCAGGCAAATATAACTTTACATTGCTTATGTTAGAAAATTAATTTTTGTTTAAGTGCTCTCATAGATGTCATAGATAATACATTTTACTTGATGTACATAATACATAAATAGATGTATATGACTACTGACTTTTACAACTGATCTTATAATGTTAAAATGACTGCTTAGGTCACAAACAGTCAGCATAAAATAAACCTTTGGGTTCAGTGTTTTAAAGAGTAACTTAAGGTTGAAAAGCACAGTTTCATTGTGTTGCAAACAAACTTAACAGTGAAGTCAGGAAGTACGCTTCTCTTTCCCTGCAGCAAAATTACAGTTTCAGCCACTGGAGGTCAGCAAAAACAAGCTTTTCAGCTTTACAGCTGATGATCAGAAAACAGTACAGCACTGCAAAGGAAGACAAATGTAAAACTATAGAAAGTAAAAGAAAAATAATTTGGAAATTAAATGCTAGTAATAATCTGAATTATTCTGTTCAGCATTCCTACACACCAGTGATAAGTAAATTATCAGCTGGTCAGGGCCTTGAGTTGTGGTTTTGCCAGGAATGTGTCACTCTTCCCCTACTTCTTAGCTCCTTTGTGTAATTTTTCCATCTGTGGGAAAGTCATCCAAGCAACCTGATTGTTTTCCAAACTAGAGAGAGAGAAATTGTCACTTTGACAGGAAATGTTGTTACAAATTAGTCTTGATGCATGTTTGAAATTCCAGTCTGACAGCAGACTTTACACGTGCATTGTAACCACAACTTAACTCTGAACTAAACCAAAACTTTCTACTGATCGTGGCTTGCTTTTATTTTAAGAAAGCTGAAGTGTGTGTCTATTGTCTAAATCTAAAGTGCATTTAATCTTCATGTCCTTAGTTTGCTGAAGCTGCCTGTGGAGATGTCACAGCAATGCTAAATGGATCCATTCCCACCCCCTTCAGTACCACAAGGTAAGCTGCTCTGCACTTCTACGACTTTCATGAGAACAACAAGATTTTAATGCAAAGAAATTTAAATGAAACAGTATCAGCTGACGAACAGCTATTGTTGAGTGATGGCTGCACATGGTAATTTTCTGATCAGTAATTAAGCCCTTGATTAAACTTGAAAGTCACAATATTGAGAATTATGTCTGTGAAAATCCTACTTCCTTTTAGGAATATATCACATTCTACATATTTTTTTAGTGTCGTTTTTTCCTCCAGCTTATCTGCTGTTTTTACAGCCCCCTGTTGTTTGATTTCATGCAACTGTCTGTCTCAAAGGCAGAGTCAGTGAATCTGACTCAAAACACCTTTTGACAAAATTAGCATATAAATACTTGCGGAGTGCAGATCACTGGTGATCTGTTCGGCTCAAAAATAAAAAATGTGTTTTTACATGGCTCTGGCTCTGTAAATGGGAAATAAACAAAGTGGCTCACACGACATTATATCAGCCAATCAACAACAGGAAGCATTTGGCCTCATTGTTGTTAGTGTCGAAGTTATTCATGATATTAATGTTACACAGGCTAAGCTAAACGTTACTCCTCAGCTTAGACTTTGGCTTCGATAAGTACTTGGCTTCGTCACCCATTGATAGGCTTAATAGGACACTTGCCAAAGCAAAAAAACTGCTGTGTATTTCATAGCAATAGTGATTATTTCACTTTTGGATGCTAACTGACCCTCAAGCAGCAGACGCTCCATGTTCAGCCATGTTTCCCTGAGTCAGTCCAGTCACTACCAAGGAATTGGGGAGCGGAGCTTCTGAAGTATTCCTGAGGGGAGGGGTGTTTTTGTTTGGCCCCTGAGTTCAAATATAAACTGTGTTTCTCTAGAATTGCTGACTTTTCCTTTAATTGAATGTTTTTATTTCTGTTGTCAGTATTTTTGCGAGCATCGAGGTGCCGAGTTTCAACTCGACCAAAGTACGAAGCCTAAATGTTGTTCTGGTCACACAGGAGAAACTTGTGTAAGATTTCTAAACTATTTTTACTATTTTTACTACTGATTTTTAAATTGAATAAATACATAAAATAAATAAAAAGAAATGTTCTGTATGGTTTTTCTACAGCTCTGCCACAATGGACAAATATACAGAAAACAAACCTCTGCAGGGAAAATTGATTCTAACATCATATTTTCTTTATCTTTTAAAGGGCAAACTGTACAAATGCATCTTTTAAAGAGTTACGGAAAGAGCTGGATAAAGGAATTGAATACAAGTGCACAGAAGTGCCTGAGTAAGTACAGCACATTTGTGTATAAGTGCACAATCAAATGTTTTTTGACTGTGTGTTATTTGTCTCCATATCTGCAGATCTGAGCTCCTGGAGTGCAGCTCCAACGCAGAGAAACCATGTGGAGCCTGCTGGTGAAGATGAGTGAATTGAAGATTATAGTCAGATTATGTAGTTAATTTAGATTATACTGTCTGACAAGATGAGATGCAACTATAACCTGTGATGAAATATATTTGTGTAGAGTTTGTTTAATGTTAAAGGGGGATTCTGGTATTTTCAGGGAGAGGAGTGTGTGACAAATCAGACAGCAGAGAAACAGCAGGGAAACCAGCGAGAAGAGCTGGAACATTTTCACAACTCACTTAGTAAATTCAGAGCCTGTTTCAACCTGACTTGGGTTTTTGACCGGTTGGACATTAGAGAGATAAGCCTGTGTGGTTTGGAAGTTTTTTTTTAGTTTTAGTTAAGCCTGGATGTAGAGGGGTTAATACTTACAAAAATTGCTGTTTTTTCCATGGAGTCTGGTGGGTTTGACAAGACACTGTTATTGTTGTCTCTGGTTTTAAGAAAGCAATCCTACTTTTTTAACAAAAAGGTCTATTTTTATAGGGATCCTCTTCATGATGTTGTAAGACACTAACAATATGAGCCTGTCAGTGGCAAAAACAAGCTCTTTTAGTGAAGTTAAACCTCTTCAGTGCCTGTCAGGATTTCATTACAGGTCTGTTTTGCAGCTAATGGTTCAACACTGGACCATTTTAAAGAAACTGTTGTACCCAGAAGTCACTTTGACACAAAAACATGGAAACATGCTTCAAAAAATAATGGAATTAACTTTGAAAACTATGTGAAATAATGTGTTAGTGTACAGCACAACTGAGAAGGAACTGTTTTTGTACATGTGGGCCAGTTTGACTTAATGTAAAGTATGTCCTCTCACTTCAATATCACTGCTGCTTTTTGCAATTTGACAAAGCACTTCTGTGTGTTTCATGGAAAAGGGTCTTTCTGTACCGGGAAAACTTTTTCAAGTGTGAGAGATTTTGTGGTAAAGTTTTCTGTACTGTCGGGTAAAACACCGGTGCTGCTATGTGATCTGTTGTGTTCACGTTGTGAAATTGTCTGAAAACCATTTTAAAATGTGATGATTGTGTAATGTGACAAATTTTGTGAACCAAAAGAGCACATTTTACAAAAAAAACACCCAAAACAAAATGTCAGTAAAATGAAATTTGAGCCATTTAAGAGGAATTTTGACCTTAAATTATTTTTGTTACATAAATAAAATAAATGATGAACGTTTATTGACTAGATAAGAAGCTCTTTACAAGCACAAGGAAGCTGTATTGTAAAGTGCTGGAGGATAAGTTGAACATATTATGTAACATTTGTATTAAACATAATATTTTGCCAAATTTATTCTTTTCAGTGTGTGAAATAAGTTGTCCATGGTTACTTTCTTTTATGTACTATTTAAGGTATTTTGAAAAGGGCTAAAGTATTCCCTTTTACACCTCGCAAAGATTTACAATTTTAAAGCTTCTTTTATTTGTGTGAAGCATTTTACATGCCAGGTTTTTACGTTTTGCAGGGCTCTTTTTCTTCCATTTTTCATTCCTAAACACAGCATTTTAGGTTTCTTTTTTTCATTTCACGTGAAACTGGAACCTGGTCCTGAAGGTTAGACTAAGGTGTATGCAAATTTACCACCAAACCACGGAGCAGAAAGTGCTCGACCTGCATTTAGGGCTCTCTATTTGTGGGCGTCCACTGCGTGTGTGAACTGTGGGCATGTATACAGTGAGAGACAGGAACTTGAAGAGTGTGAGTCTGAATCTTTTGTAGTGAGATTGTTGTGGCAGGAAGAAGGAGGCTCACTGATCTTAGAAATAACCTCCTTTTTCCTTTCTAGAGACTTGCTGCTGTGTCACACATACGGTAAATTGGCTGTGTCGGTGCTGGGAAGAGGCGTTCGGGGGTTCTCTCTGCACAGGTGTCTTGTGAAGGAAGCCCCCTCTGTAAAACCACGACACGGGGCACTGTGACAAGTGCTGTACTGTCAGTAAACATCCTCTCGGTTTTAGTCACCGAGCTGCCGCTAACATGACACTGCTAATAGCAGTCTTTATATAGCACTCACAAGACAATAACAAGGTGTTCATGTGGTTACAGTGAGGCATACTACAAAATAATATTGCAAAACTATGTGGGCACGAGAGTGAACTCTAAAACACATTTCAGGAGGCTTTCTTAGGTCACCTTTCAGGAGTAAAACAGCAACTTTTAACAGAACTTTGAACTTTTAAAAATAGCAGCAGCCTATCATTTCTGTTACACTTCAATGCAGTGATTTACTACTGACACAATTCACTGAGCTCGGCACTTGGCTGTCTTGGTTTTTGCTGACATATAAAGAGCATCCTTATTGATGAGATTTGCCTTTTTTAAACCTATTTTTGAATTTTCAAAAAAAAAAAAGGGCAGCTGGGTCTCTAGTGGGACAGGAATATCCCAGAATACCCTGCTGAAACCTGACCGTAATCTGCTCAAACTGAAGGAAGTGGAAGCTCCAACTTCAACATAAAAAATCCAAGCAGACTACTGTAAAAAGTAATAACGTGAATTATTTTGGTCATTAAATCTATAAAAATCATGTGGGTTGTTGGTTGGGTGTTTTTTTTATCACTAGGTCAAGATCTTAAGGACAGAAACAGTTGACTTTCAGATTCATTCACAGGCCTACAGTGATGAAATATGGAAGTTAAGCCTCAGGAGCGTATTTTTCTATTAGAAAGACAGAGAAAAGCGATGAGCTGGGTCCCCTTGCAGTGGGTGCCGGTTAGTGGAGGAGGAGCGGCGGCGTATTTTCCCTTCTCATTCTTCCCTGAAACAAGTCCGCTCTGAGTCAACACCTTTGAGAACAGGCCGTAAGAGCATTGAGTAATGATAAGCCTGCGAGATGTGTGGTTTTCCCATCACCCTCAGCACGTTACTTCAGGTTTTTTTTCTCTCTCTCTCTCTTCTTTCTTTCGTGGACAGTTTCATTTAGACACCAGAGTCTTCAAATCTATTTCCGGTTTAGCTGAATTCAGTTTACACACCCAGCACGCGCTCAACAAGTTCGCACCATCATAAAGTGCATGCACTGTAAAAAGTGAAGAGTCATAATCCGACTTTAGACCACGCTGCGTCTCACATTGCTGGTATTTAGAAGTTACAAATAGGAAAAAATGTTTTAAAGAGTGTGCAAGATTCAACAATATTAATTTACACATTGTTAATAGCAAGTGTTCAGATTCTAATATAAAATTTACCAAAAAAAAAACAAGCTAAGCATATATCTCTAAAATATTTGGCGCCTCCTACCGCCAGAATAATAGAAAAGTTTATATCGATTTTTTTCATTACCGAATTACTTATTAATGTATTGTTGTTTTTAATTTTTAAATATTTTTTAGAGAATTTAAAAAAAATGTTCGCAAAAGATAACCCTGCAATTTATTAAATTACATGAATAATTGTGAATTAATAGTATTTAAAAATTATTTGATCCAATTAAACACTAATAAAATCAAGTAAATAAAGGACAAAAAATATTGAAATCATCAGTCAGTCATGCTTCTGCATAAGTTTCGTAAAATTAAAAAAATTGGGTAATAACTTCCTGAATATCGGTCAAACTTAAGGAACATAACCGTGGATAAGTTCTTACAGTGTAAAGTCAGATTTTTCTCTTAGTCATCGATTCGTATCATAAACACTTCGTTAATTACCGCTCGCGCTGCTGATCAACTTGTACTTTCCTTTCCTTCAGTAAAGGCTCGGCCCAGTGACTGCACCGGCCTGGTGGGAGGGAATCCCGGCAGCTGATTGGACAACATCGGTTTTGACACGTCATAAGGGATCCTCAGTATAACTGAGAAGCGGCGCGAGACAGAGCTTCGCGATCCGGCTTCTGTGAGACCTGCACGTGTCGAGCGCCCGAATAAATAATAACATGGTGAGTTTGTTTTTATCCTATCCTATGTGTCTCTGCGTATTTATTAAGATTAAAAAAAACTTTTATCAGGTTAAGTTTGAACAAAAGTCACTCCATTAACAGTCTCGAGCCAGGCAGCTTGTTTTTTGCCAGTTTGGTGGCAGATAAATGTCATACTGAAATTATTGTGGTATGCAGATGTTAGAGAGCCTCCATGTGCAGCCTGAGTTGTGTTAACTCGTCGCAGTTTGCACGGAGGTAACTCACATCCTCTGTGGTTTTGAACAAGCTGTCTGTTTCATTTTTGGCACCTTGGGCATCAGAAGTTTAACATCTCCTAAATGTTCCACCAGACAACTTCAGGCCTGAAGCAAATAGTTAATTTAAATTTTATTTAGTCAATTTTGGGTTTTTTTTCTTCAAAAAGTTGTTTTATCCAACAGTGCTGTCCTTGATTATCACATGTGCAGCTGATAAAGTCCAGATTTTTCAACTCTTGTTGCAGCACTGAACAATATAACATTTTCATTTTATTTTGGGGGGTTTTTTAGGACTTTATTATACAGTGACAGTAGGGATGACAAATGACACACCACAAAGATCGAGACAAAAGCCGGGAATGTTGTGGTCTTGGTACTTTAACCAGTAGACCACCACGAGATCCCAGGATTATTTACTGAAATCTACACAGTCCCAAGTTGGAAATAAATAGTTTTAAATGTCTATTATGTATAAAATATGTTCTGACAGACCCTACATAATTTATTTTTCATATATATTTCATTCAACTTTGCTGCAGGTCACTGATTTTGATTTATTCTTTTTTTTGGATTATGAGCATTAATTCTTTTTCTAGAAGCCTTTGGTTTGTCCTTTTGTTGCGAGCTTTTTGCTGTTTTTGTGTGTGTTTTAAATGTATATGCATCACGCATTTGTTAATAGATTTTAATAGCCTAATAATATTAAAAGAATTAGTTTGATTTTGGAATAATAAAAGACCTGATGTTCCTCATTGATTCACACCATATGATTGTTAAAAATAAAGCCCTTATAATGTGAATCCTGTGTGTTTTGGCAGTCTCTACATGAAAACACAACGGACAGGCCGCCTGTTGAGAGATCACAGGCCAGTGAAACTGTCACCACAGAGAGGAAACAGACCTACAGGCTGTATCCATCGCTGCCCAATGTGGACAGGTGAGGCAAATCAATACCTCCTATGATTTACTGGCTTGTTGCTTTGAAGAAAAAAAAGGCTAAATAATGTTTATGTTTGGTTATGTGATCAGTTTTTTCAGGTATGAGGTTTGTGTGCCGAGCCGCTCCAGTGCAGAAAAACGTAACACAGCTGCAGTTTATCATTCCGACAGTCTCCAGGAAGACATTCAGGTAATGTTAGTTTGAAAGATGCAACACTGGAAGATCCGTCTGACATGTAAAATGTATTCTCATGCTGTCACCGTCTGGTTCCCTGACCACAAGGAAATGACCGTATTTTCAGCATTACTGGAAACACACCAAAACAGAAATTCCAGAAATGTGTAAAAGGAAGTTAGTGGATACACTCAGATTTCATAATTGTCCATATTCAACAGTTTAATAGTTCCTGTTTTCGTCTCTTTTATTTGTTCCAGTCAGAAGCTTCGGCTGGCAGCTCTGAAGTCAGAATGAAAGCTCAGATACTTATCTTGGAGGAGCAGAGGCAAGAGGTGAGTACATTTCAGAAGTGAGATTCACATTCATCCCAAAACACATGGATCCTAAACGTTCTCTCTCTTTTACTCAGCTTCTTTCTATTAATGAGAAATGGGCAAAAGAGTACCGAACAATGAAAGAGTACTACAAACAGAAGGTAAGACGGGGACAAATTCACCATCCTGCTCAACTGTCTGCTTGATGTCTTTACTGATATGACACTGCAGCACTTCCTGTCTGACACTCTTATCACACCTCCGGTTTTATATCTGTTTCTCCACTCAACTCTCAGGTCAGAGATTTAAAAGTGTCACTGCAACACGATCATGAAGAAGAGATAAGTAAAGAAGGAGAAAAGGACGTCACATCATACAAGAAAATCAAGGCTAAGCAGAGCACATGGGTAAATTAAACTGTATTTTTATTACATGTGCATTTAATGGGATTCAATCTGTTAAACGTGACTAATAATTTGACCTAAACGGGAAAAATTCCCACAGACTGGAGACACTGAGGTCAACTCCGAGCTGCTAAAAGCTGAAGATGAGGCGAAAGAGCTGCGAGCCAAAAACAGCACTCTGACTCGAAGATGGCAGCATCAGTGTGAGGAGATCAGACGACTGAACAAGGTAAGTCATGATCCTTCACATCAGAGTCAAGGAGTGTTTTCTCCCTGCATGACACAGTGGTTTTTACAGCTGCTTCATGTGTTTGTAAAAAGGCTCTGGAGGAGGCGGTTCTGACTCCACAACCTCTGGAGGCGAGCAGTGAAACACTACAGGAAATCTGGAAACATCAGGTGAGCTTGGTTCGACTTCATAAATATGTGTTTTTACGTAAGTTTAGTCACATTTTTGCTGAAAATAAGATGAGAAAATTGACTATTTTTTTAAAGTATGAAGGTACAAGCAAGAGACAGTTAGCTTAGCTTAGCATAAAGACAACAAACAGGGGAAAGAAGTCACAAAATCTGCATATCCGCAGTAAAGATCACTAACTACCATGTCATATGTTGTTTTTCTAATCTGTGCAAAAAGGGAAGAGTAAAAATACCACATTGTTGTTTTATTTTTGGGTATATGCCGGCCTGTTTTTTTGACCAGGAGCTGTATCCTCTTGGCGGGCTTGGCAGCTTCTCCTGCTAACACAAAACCTCCAACCAAACCACAAATTATGGTTTTTACATTTTGTTCTTTGGACAGGATAAACAAACAAGATGTTAATAGCTGAGCTGTAGAGGTGTTGGTATGTGAACTGCCTTCGGGCAGAGCCACACTAGCATTTTTCCTGTGATTTTAGTCTTTACGCTAAGCTAAGCTAAACAAGTGTTTCTTTTTTTAACACAGAGACATGAGTGTGGTTTCAGATTTTTCTTGGAACGCAACTCGACTAGGAAGACAATATGGAAAGTTTGGAAAATGTCATAGCATAACTTTTTAATGCACTCACCCAAATTTACATATAAATCGTTATGTTGCGTTTCTTATTTTGTCCATTTTACAGGCTGAAGTCTACAAGGAAGACTTTTTGAAGGAGAGGAAGGACAGGGAGAACCTTAAGGGCAAGTATCTGGAACTGGAGAAGAAGTATAGAAAAGTTTACAACGAGCTTCGTGTCCTCAAGTCTCAGGTACGAAACACCGCGTGGGGTTCACGTGCATGGTCTCTTCCATGTTCACTGCAGTTAACACTAAACGGAGGCTCGAACACTTAAACACTTTGTCCGTGTTTTTCCAGGTGACTGGGACTCGACCGCCGCAGCCTGCTCTTGAATGTACCTGCACAAATCAGGCCAAATGTCCAAACTGGGAAGACAGTCCAGTCAAACATCAGCACAAGCCACTACAACGACGCTGATACAATGGCCTTCTCACTCTTTGTGTGATAATGTATATTGCACTTTATTTAAGTCCTAGATTAGAGTTCATCACTAGCAGGGTGAGACTTTGCTGGTTTATTGGACAGAACAACATCCAGGGAAGTGAGGTCTGCTCTGTTTCAGTCCTCAGCCGACTGTCTGCTGCAGGTTTAGCTTCAGCTAGTCTGGTACTTACGCGGCCGGTCCACAAGTCCACGCTGATTAAAAACCTACAACGATGAAACAAATCAAACACACAATATGCACTTTAATCGTCTGTAAAACTAAACAAGAAATTCTAGTTTAAACAAAATTTTCCCAAGAGAGGAAAAGCAGCGAGGAGTGAAATAAAAAACTCCCAAAGTTTGCTCTGTAAGCCGAAACAAGCTTAGTTCCTCCTCTTGTTGTAACAGAGATCCTTGGGGAGATATCGACTTATTGCACGGCCCGAACACTATTGAGCTGGATAATATTTATCAAAGGGGCAAAATGAATGAGGGACCTTCCTGTTTCAAGTAACTTTGACCACAGAAACCAGTTCAAAAACAAGATCCAAGAGCAAATGAATGTCATCATAGCTTTGACAAAAGGGGGTCTCGACCCAACATGCATCACAGATGAATATTGAAACTAAAACACATGCATAGACACACCTGAATCTGTCAGGAGGACGAAAAATGCATGTACGACTACAAAGACAGTAATTGTTTCTGACTCATCATAAATCACGCTCACCTCTGCAGCATGCAGACACTTTCAGTATGGAAAGAATGAGGACTGTCGCCAAATAACTCTTGGATTCATGGACCTTTGAATGTAAATTTTTTACTAATGCATTTATCAGTATCATATACACCTAAGTGTCGGAGAAGAGGAGTATATATATAAAAAGTTTATATAAACATTTATCTCTAAAGTATATTTGTGAATGTTTGAAATATTTTGTTGACATTTCTTGTTTATTTATCGTGAAAATAAAAGATTGCGTGTGTTTTGGCTCTTTTACACTGTTAATCAAACACAGATAAACATGGCAGGGCGTTCACGCACACAGGAAGGAAAGAACATATCAATCACTGATATCACATCTTTTCTTGTCATACCTTGACCCCATTTAGGAGATATGAAATAATCGAAAGGTCAAAGATTTCAGGCACAAAAAGTCAAACATATTACTGGAAACACAGATATCACTGTATCTTTAAAAAACAACTATAAAGACACCGTCAATCAGTACACATAACGTGGTCAAAGGTATGTTAATGTTCTTAGTTGAACTGTGTCGCTGCAGTCTGCATGTTAGCACTTGTGTCCTGAAAGTAGCTAAAAAAAGTCACATTATAACGTAAAGGGTCTTAAGAGTCAAGAAAACTCATCTCTGGTCACTCGTGTCAGCAAAGGGACTTTCTGGAGCCCTTGGTTTTTTAAAAAATTCCTCAGGAGGGACTTTCAAAGACAGAGAGCAGGTCCCCTACATGCCTTCAACCACACTATAAAAAATCCTTATAAGGCTTTAATTGTATGTACTGAGAGTGTTTTATAGTAATCAATATTCAAAATCCTTTAACTGTTAATCTGTGAGCAAAGTTTCAATATCAGATCAAATTTAATTTGTACAATACTCAGATTTAAGACCAGGCAGCAGCAAAAATATCAGATTTAGTCACTCAGTGACAGCACTTTAGTCAAACTAAAGCTAAAATTATCAACATTCCCCTTAAATGTTGTGTCTTTAACACATAATCTCAGCAAGGTCAGTGTATGTTTGAACAAGCAGCATCTGCTGCTGAACCAGCGACTAAGAGAAGCTTCTTTTCTTCAGGTTATGAGACTCCTCAGTTCATTTCAAGCATTCAGACATAAAACATAGTTTTAATAATTCGTTTACATCAGTATAAGTTCGTATGTGGGCCATAAAGCCTGTGGTTTGCTGGTGTAATGTCCTTCCATTGGTGGCATCCTCCCCAAAAAACTGTTATTGTACCATGATATAGATAACAGTTTTTAGATAACAGACAACACAGATTGGATATTTACAGCCTACACTCACCGATGTAGAGATGTTAATGACACCAGAAAAATTATCCAAAGATGGTGACTGAATTCAGTCTAAATTAAATATATTGCCACAAACTCACTGATGACTGACTGTTTGATCCAGAGAGCAAAAATTTGCGGGTGAGTTTTTATCTCCAGTACCTATTTTAAACCAGTTTCTTACTTTGTTAGGTGGTAGCGATTTGACACCGACACATGATCACCTCAAGAAAGCTGAAGAAGCACTTAAGAAACTGGGTGGTAGCGACCCTTGCTGGTGAGCATAGGGAAGTGCAACAGCTTACACTTTTTTTTCTAGTGCATATTTCTCTGTTACCTCCACCTTAACTTAATAATTATAATTTAGTTCTCTGCTGTTGTAAAAACTTGTTATTCAAACCTGTTACAGACCCAAAACGTAATAACATACCTACTAGATAATTTCATGATCTTACAGCTCTACCTGAACTTCAACAATATTACCAAACTGCAGAGTACACACTAAATGTGCACAACACTTTGTGGTTAAACAGAAGCAGGTTCGATTCAGGTAATGGCCTGCTGACCTTCAAACTCGCACACTTCCGACCACAAAGGGGAACAAAGCATTTTAAAAAATCCATATATGATACTCCAGGATCCTCCTCACTTACTGTAATGAGTCGCAAACATGCAGCCTTAAATCCATTAAGACTGTAACGATGGTTTGAGTTAGACACACATTTATGGAGGCGGATTTTAAGGAAGTTTATTGGCACAGTTATAGCAGCAATGTGTTCTTGTTTATTGTCGACATAACAGATTGTTTCTATTTGGCAGTAACAAAAAAAAAATTAAAAATCTCTGGCTAATAGTAACTTTTAATTTACAGCAATTCAGCTGATAAATCGATGACACTACGAGCTCAGTTGAAGTGATTGTCAGCACAGTTGCATAAAGTGCACATGCACACAACGTAAAGGAAGTGAAACTGAGAAGATTTGAAATCACCAGATCTGTTTTACATGCTGCTTCATAGCTACATTCTTAGTGGTTTAGTCTGAAGATACTCTGCTGTTTATAAATAGATGTAGTTATGTATGTTACTGGTTATGTTTCAGGGCCTTCAGGTGATGACTTCTGAGATAAAATATATTACAATGCTTCTAAATGGTAACTGTACCCAGTGCTCAGTGTTGTAGCATGTTGTTACACTGTGATGTTGGAAAGAAAAAGTAATATACTGAAATACTGCACTTCTCTGCCTTTTTTTTTTTTTTTTTTTTTTTTTTTTTTTTTAAAGATAAATATTTTAAATACATTCTATGGAAGTATTTCAAAGGACAGCGTTAACAGCCACCGAGCGCATTTAAAGAAAGACTTGGCCAGTATTGCACACCAGCTGCTGAAACTCCGCCAACTCCATAGCAGGAATATTAAAACATCCACTTGTCAGAGGACCAGTCCGAGAGCTCAGCCCCGTCTCAGTAGAAAGCCGGGTTTGTGTGCTCGATGACGCAGCGCCGGCAGTGGCGTCGGACGAACCGCAGAGCCTCCGGCGACACCTCGCAGTCCTGCACGTTGAGCAGCTGCAGCTCGCAGCAGTTGGCCGCCAAAGCTTTGAGTCCTCTGCCCGTCACGCTCTCGCAGGCTCTGAGACTCACCCGCCTCAGGCCTTGGCAGTACATGGCCAGCTGCTCCAGCCCACTGTCCGACACGAGCGGGCACTTACCCACATCCAGGGACTTGAGTTTGGGGCAACTCCTGGCCAAGTGGCTCAGGCCGTGGTCTGTCAGCCCCTCACAGCCCCTCGCGTTCAAGTAGCGCAGTCTCGGGCTGTAGCGAGCCACGTAGCGCATGCCCACATCGGTTATGCGGGTGCAGTGGGCCACGCTCAGGTAGCGCAGGCAGCCCTCCAGGCGGGCGACCTCACGCAGGCCGAAATCCCCTATGAGGCGGCAGTCACTGAGACTAAGCTCCCTTAGCGAAGGGCAGTGGAGAGCCAGGTGGCGCAAGGCTTCATCCGTCAGTCTGGTGCAGCGGCGCAAGTACAAATGTGTGAGGCGGGGGCAGTGGGAGGCGATAGTCCGCAAGCCCTCATCCTCGAGGGAAAAACAATCGGTCATGTCCAGGTAATGGATGGAGATCTGCTGGCCGTGGAGGGGGGACAGCTGGAGGGAGGCCTCTTGGGTGAGGCTGATGCACGTCACCTTGGAGCAGCCTAGGGAAAGAGAAAGAAAGAGGTTATCACCCGAAATTAACTGTTTTAATAAAAATGATCAATAAGTCTGCCTCAAAATAGCTGTTAAGTGCCTGTATAAATAATATGATCATTTATCTTGTTTTAAATGCTCCACAGTCCCAAATTCGTGCAAATACACATTGCTTAACTTAGCTGAATAAAGTGAGCATTTTCCAAAGTTACTGTCTTTTTAATACTAAATTCCATATTTTAATTGCTATGAGAGCACAGTAGATTTTGAGCTGGCCCTTATATAATACAACCTGGCTGGAGAAAATGCAGTAAAATTAATTTTTTTTTGTAAATAAAGATTTCTAGACAAGCTGAGAGCATTAACATTTTGTGCAAATATAGAGAATCAACCTTTAATTTTTGCTTAATCTCCAAATCACAAGCTAATGTCAAACTGAGAAGACTATAGCCCATTTGTTTGTCTAGTTTAGATTTCTAAAGCCTACTATAACAACTTTATTGAACAGGGATTTTATATTTTGTCCCTCATCATTTACATCAAAAGCACATTTGAAGGGATCTTTTGGCGGCAAGTATGAACAGAAGGGAAAGAAAACAACACGCAAAAGCTTTTTTATGCACAATATAGAAATGTGAATATTCTTTTAAGGAAGACTCAAAAAATGTGAAGCTATCCTTTACAATTATTTCAATTATGAAGGCTGAGCTCTATCATGATAAGCCACTTGAGGGCGCCAGAGTAAAACCTGCTGTATTAGACTACATGCATGCAACAAGAGGCACACAAATGTTTGACTGACAATGACTTTATGAAAACCAAAGCTGTGGTCAGTTTTTACTGACAAAAGAAAAAAAAATCAAAGACTTTTATTAAAAATAGATGTTTAATTTATTTTTCTTTTCAAATAAAAGCCACAACTTCTCTAAAGGCTATTTTTACAACAAAGGGCTTACTTCCTGGTGCTAATGGTGCAGACGTTTCTCTGCCACCGGACTCCTGTCCAAGTCAATGTTATTTGTGTCACTTCCTTAATGAACGCAGCAGACCGCTCTCCTTACTCACGCTGAGGTAAGTTCTGCTCTCAGCTAAAGAAAGTCTTTCTTCTCCCATATGGGAGCTTAAGGTTGGCAGAGCTTCTCCTGCTCCTCTAATGATTCTACCAGCTTCAGTAGAAATGACTGAGAGGGTTTGAAATGAGGAATTCTTTGAGGTAAAGCCACATATGTGCACGATGTCGAGCAGCAGACTCTCCTTAATAAAAACAGAGTCAGCCTTGCATCAGCCATCAATCAGGATGAGATGGCTTTGAATCCCTTTCATATAGACTCTAGACATGTGTATTTCTTTTTTACCTGAGAGGTTCAGGTGTTCCAGGTTGGGGCAGCGGGACACCACCTCGAACACAGCCTCGTTGGAGATGTTGTAACAGCCAGCGACCTCCAGGCGGCGTAGCTCCGGGCAGCACTGCGCCACCACGTGCAGCCCCCTGTCGGTGAGCCTTTTGCAGCCGTTCACCATCACCGTCTCCAGGGTGAGACACACGTTCGGGGTGTCCTGGCACAGCCGGTGGGTGAGGACCCTGATGGCCCGGTCGACATGGAGCAGCTCCCCCGTTAGCCGGACGGTGCTCCACAACCTCGGGTCCCACGCCAGGTTGTACCAGCGGCGACATACCCGTGCACATCGGCACAGCTGATTGGTGGAGAGATGGGAGAAGATCTGTAGAAGGGTGTGATCGGGGAGGAGGTCAATGGGGGCGTGGTGGTGGCTTTTTGACTGGCGGGATCGTGTGTGAGTGCCAGGTTGAGGGTGGACCACGGCGACGGTCTCGGCGGGGGCAGAGGAGGAGGAGGAGGAGTTGGTCTCATGGCCGTTGCTGGAGAGGGCAGGTGAGGAGAGAGAGGAGGACTTGGATGGGAGGATGAGACCAGGACTTGGGGTGCTCAGAGTCCGTGTGCTGGACTCTAAACCTGAGTAAAGAAGAGAGAGATGTGTCCAGAGATACAAAAGAGAGAAAAGAGAAGGGCCAAGTTAGAGTTTAAAGACAAGAAAAACTTTTTTTAACCTCAATTTTTTTGGCTTAATAAAGGTTGGTTAATAATTTTTGTACTTTCCGTAAATGTGACTAATGTCCTTTTAATTTAAAACATGTCCCAGACTGACAGAAGAGCAAAAACAAAAACAAACCCACGATGACTGTCTCTTGCGGAGCGAGCAGCCAACAGTCATCCTGTTAGTTTGTCACCATGAAAGGAAGAGTTTTGCAACTTTTAACCCAAGAACAAATTTCTTTTGCATGTTAAAGAAGAACTCCAGATATTTAATGATGCACTTTCACATGACAAAAAATAAAAACTTGGTCAAAACTGAAACAGCAGAGATATTTGGATTATTAGGCAGCGACAAGTAACATGAGATTATCATAAATAATCTCGGCCTTTGAAGGGTCGTATTGCAAAAAACATGGGATCCTACACTTCCCATAATG
>JAPZDY010000013.1:5137241-5154337 GCA_029783645.1 Ctenochaetus hawaiiensis | reverse complement strand
AATGTGTCATTTAGTACAATAAAAACTGACTTTTCATGTTACAGACAACTGATAACATTATTTTTTATTTTTGCTTCAAAATTTGATTGAAAGCAATTATCCAAACAAATGCTGTTTATTTTTTTCCACTTGACAAAAAGGAGAAATCACTTTTTTGTGCATTATTGTTTTTCTTGGCACTCACGTTGGCAAATGTGATATTTGCTGCAAGTCTTTCCAGAGGCATTGTAAAGAGGAGAACAATTTTAATTTGATGTCACTGAAACAACACAAACAAAACGACATGAATATACTTCTGGAGGCCCGAAACTTTGAAGGTTAAAGAATAATTTATGAGTCAGTACCTGTCTCCAGGTATATTGTACTGGGTGAAGAGGCCTGCCAACTTCAGGGAGAACTCAGCAAATCTTTTCAACCTGGGCCAAAAAGTAAAATACAGCATCTGAAACATTCCTATTAAGGAATAACTCAAAACAGCACTGTCATCTTCATCTCTAAAGTTTAGGGGATAACAGTGCTGATTGCAAGCAAAGTGGTGTGTTAAATTTACAATCCCTTACCTCAGCAGCTGAAGAAGGGACTCGCTGGGCTGCAAGACAATTTAATTTTAGTATCACACAGATTAAAGGGGGAGTAACGTGCAGTAAAGTGCAGTCCACTTACAACAGGAGATCCTCCATGTTGAGCCACCTTCACATCCTCCACCCCACCACATGGCAGCAACACCACCTCCAGGTAGAACAAATCTGCTGTCAGGTAGCACGTGGCCTCTGTGGTGTGAAATCCCATTCTAGAGAGGATAAAAAAAATGGGAGAAAAGCTGAGACACTGTGCCATAGGAACTTCATTAAAAAATTAGACTGATAACAAGAAACGCTCTACCCTTGTTGTTTGGCAATCATTTCCAGGCGACACTTCATGGTATTCATAGAGGACACTGAAATAAAGAGTGAAAAACAGCTGCTAAAATACTAAAAAATACTGCTAAAATACATAAAGAATCTTTTACCATTTTGTTTGCTTACCATTAAACTCTCTCTGGAGCCTGTCCAGAGATCTAACCAGTGGCTCACAGGGTTTGGATTCATCTCTGGATTTGTCCTATTGTGGGAAGAAAGAAAAACAGCAACAACAATGGAGCAGTTGTGCGGCAATGCCATCCTTGTGCAAACCGTCCTTGGCCATCCCACAACAAAGAAACTGCATGACACCATGGAAAAGGGAAGTATTTACATTTGTATGTTTTGAACCTTGGGATTTTGCATGTTTTTAGCAAACTAGGAGGCTGTCACATTGTTGCACCTTAGACACGTTGTGCAAGGACTTCAGCGCTAATTTTTTTTGAGAAGCTCTTGTCCTGCAAAAGTCCTCCTCTGCATCACTGCTGGCAGGAGGCTGGACGACTGGCCTCAGCTGCCTTATCCCTTTGGACCACACATCACATCAGACCACCGAGTATTCAAATTTTTTTAAGAGACTCCAGAGATTAACCACTGCCAAGCTCAACTTTGTACTAATCCAAACGTATTATCTACCCTGCTGCTCCACCCATGACAAATCTAAAGAAAACTAAACACACCCTCTCATAGCTCCAGAATACAAGATGGTGTAGCATGCTAAGCGAACATAAGAGCACTTTGGAGCTTTTTTGTTGAGTTAAAAGACATCTGAGTTTATAAAGCTTTGCAAGTTGGGCTTGAAACCTTTGCAAGTGGAGCAACTTTACAATAATTAAGCATAAAAAGGTCTATCGGGGTCATTGCCAAAGCAAACGACTAAAGCCAACACACAGTAACCGTCCTGCCAAACAGGAAAGTATTTAACTCACTACAAACAAAGCCGAGGCCATAAAAAACAATAACACCTACAAAACAATCAAGCAGCTTGAAGTGACTTTGAGTCACCATCAATGCACAGGCTGTTGATCCAGTAACAAAGACTTGTGTGTTCCAGGAATGATGATCTCATTTTCAGTGCATCACCACACCAGTTCCTGATTTGCAGCACATCATTTTATTAGAGAAGCAACCCAGTTAAATGGATTAGTTTAGTAACTTTATCCACGTGATCAGTTTTCTCTGCATGTTAAAAAAAAGAAACCTGCCAGTGTGAAATCTGTGTGACTGCCATGGTTTGCACTGTGGCATTTAAAAATGGGATTTCAAACTTACATGCAGAAGGAAAGAGTATGCAAGAAGATGATCAGAGGTGGTGTTTACTTGAATCTGGCTCACCATGCATCTTCGTACAAGCTGAAATGTTTCATTCCATGTCCTCTCTGCATATTTCAAGCGCAAGTCAGAAATGATAGACTCTGCCTTCATCACTATAATTAGAAAAAAAAGTCACAAAATTTAGAATTAAGTAAATACATTTGAAATTGCCCTTACTTCAACCTGAAAAAAAAATCTTTGCAGTAGACATTGTTTTTTAAGTTGCAAATAATCACTTATTTGTGTGTTTGGATTAAATGATAAAATATGTGCAGTTTGTTTAAAATAAATCAATAAATCACGCATAAATTAACATTACCTGGCTCCTGAAAGTCTATTTATGTCTTGCTGACTTGACAGTCTCCCTCTGAACAAACGTGCCATCGTTTATGCGGATTAGCTAATTAATCAATTACCTGACATGTTCAACCCACTTCACTTAATCTGTAACGCTTTTAAGTTCAGCTGCGAATCAAATAACCAAAATAACTCAGTAAATCTAAAAAAATTTAATGTTTTAATTCAGATAGACTAATTTTTATTTGTGAGAAATTCGTATAACATTGACAAAAGAAAGTAAAAGTCAGTGTTGTCTGGTTCTCCCAGGCGGGCGGGCGTTGTCAGACGGAGCCAAGCCCACAGGACGTGCAGTCAGTCTGCTGCTGCTAAAAGCTACCAGCCAAGTCTCTGGAGTTAGCTTGGGAGCTAGCCATGAGCTAACAAGTAGCTAGCTAAGTCTTTTCATTTTGCCACCATAATTTAACCTTCGTCAAACGTCGTGTCAGAGTGAATACTGTTTTATTTACCGGTAGGTGATGTTATTTACACAAATGCTCTTGGTGTATGTGTCACTGCTGCTCACATTTGCTCTCTTTTCACAGCGCATCATTTAGTTGTGATTAGCTGCTTGTTATCGCCTGCTAGCCTTTTGCCTGTGTGGCCACCTTAGCTGGCTAGCGAGGAAGCTGTTGAGTTTGACAGGATCGAACGAACATCTGTTGCTGGGTATCCGATTTTTTGGGGGGATTTGTTTTTTAGACATTATCCGACCTGCTACAATCATCTTGAACTTCTTCAAATGTTAATTTTGGCCAGGTAACGTTAACCCGCCCGGGCGGTTATTTAGCTTGTTAGCCACATCGCCCACTGTGTATCAAACTGCTAGCTAGTTTACCTGCCGTTGACATGTCACCAGCTAACTTGCTATTAAGTTAACACGATTGTTAGCGTATTGTGCTTTGTTGTTTGCGATTTCGGTTGTCTGTTGTTTGAATTTTAAGGCGAAATGATTACTTGCTCAGCTGACAGTTTAGGTAATCATATTAAATTCGTGTCATGCCATTGTTATTATCGTTAATGAGTAGCCAGTTTTACGATCTGCACAGTAATTTGTCAAGCAAGTATGATGGCATATGTAACTAGAGTTATAAACCTAATTCTGAGTTCATCTTATAAAACTTATCACTTGTTATTGCAAAAGTAATGATATCTTTTTAAATTTCTGTAAACTTGCCTTTAGGGTTGAAACGATAAGATGACCAGCGTTAGTTGCATACATGTAGCATATGTACATAGATATAGAAGACGCTCAAATCTTTCCTTAGAAATATTTGTTGATGTAGATAGTTGATGTTGTTATTTCCCTACTAAGAAGATTTAAAAGATTTGAGTAAAAGAACATTTCCTTCAGTACTAAATCCTAATATTGATTTTAGTGCATATACTACTTCCTTTTAATTTGTATAATGACCTATTGGCTGCATTCCCATCATTATCCCTGATCCCCAGAGGTCTGTGTGGGCCTACTAGGAAAGAGCTTTGACACACACTTCAGGGCATCATGGTATGGTATTCCCATAGTCTTGTTTGACTGTTTAGTATGAGACACTGACCACTAAATCGCTTCAGCATGTGTCAGATTTTATCCACTCCTGTCAAAGTTTTGAAAATATTGCCAGATGTTACCAAGAAGCTTTTAAAAAGTTATATTTCTTTGCTAAATGGCTTCCGCAGGTTCCTTTTGGGTTAATGGAATTTGCCTACTGTTTGGCATGATGTATAGTACATTAGTTTGCATAGCCTTGTTGATCTTCTTAGGTTATCTTAAAGCAGTAGCCTATTTTCCCAGCGGCTGTAAATGTATTAGTGGTCGCCTGACGTACAGCATTTAAAGCTAGATCACAGAATAGCATTGCTTTCTCATGGTAGCTCTTGATTTGTAATTCTGCTGCTCTGTAAGAATGACTGTCATACACCTTTCTAGCAGACCTTTTTCTCTTCAGTTTCATTTTCCTGCAGATGTCTGAAGACATATGGAATAATGATGGTTATATTTTGATCCCCCAAATCATTTTTGGGTAGTGTAAAGGCAAAAGCTGCCCTGAGTCTGATATTGCATCAGTGAGACATGTATAACAGTTGACTTTTTGTTGTTGCAAAGAAGAAGTTCAATATTCACTATAGCTTTATTAAGGGAATGTAATCTTCTTGCAGTGATGTAGCTGCAGGGATGAGTGATAATGAAGAATGGTGATTATGAAGCAGTCTCTAATGCATCAATCTCGTTCCAATGGTCATTATCACATTTTATATTGCTGTAGTCGGAACAAGGTGCAGAGAATTACCCTCTGGACTACATTTAGAGTGTAAAGGCAGTATCTCCTGATTTCATTTTATTGCTAGGAGACGCAATGATAGCTGTGTAATCTTGCTGCAAAATTGTAATCTAGAGCCTTCGAAATGATGATGATGAAACATCTTAGAGTCTCTCCTCTCTTTTCTTTTCTCTCTTTTCTGGCTCTTTGTTGTAGCTGGAATCCTCAGACTGATTTTCACAATCCTTCCCTCCACCTCCGGTTCCACATTGAACTTCCTCCCTTTTACACTCAGATCTCTCGGTACTCAGAGCCATGGCAGCTGCTAAGCCAAAAGGGCAGAACTCTCTAGCCCTTCACAAAGTGATTATGGTGGGCAGTGGAGGAGTGGGGAAATCAGCACTCACTCTCCAGTTCATGTATGATGAGGTAAGCAGATTACATTTTTATAGTCAAGTAATATTCACATTTGTTGAGATAAGATGGTGTCTCTTTGTTGGCATTATTTAGGACCAAAGTAACCACAGTTTGTATCACAATTGTTATTTCTTGTAGTTTGTCGAAGACTATGAGCCCACCAAAGCAGACAGTTACAGGAAGAAAGTGGTGCTGGATGGAGAGGAGGTACAGATTGACATCCTCGACACAGCTGGACAAGAGGACTACGCAGCCATACGGGATAACTACTTCCGCAGTGGCGAGGGTTTCCTCTGCGTGTTTTCCATCACAGAACTGGAGTCATTTGCAGCAACAGTAGACTTCAGGTCTGGTACCATTTCAATGAGACAGCTTCCTACACATTAGAATTTAATGACAGTGACCATTAGGTACAGATATTGACATTTTTGAAAACGTCAATAAAGGCAACTGTATTTTCTATCATTTTGCCTCATTCACTCTGTACTTAAGGCTACTTAAACCAGTAGTAGTCTGTTTGTTTACATAATTCATGGCTGAATGACATTTCCTGTTTTACAGAGAGCAGATTCTGCGAGTGAAGGAGGACGAGAACGTGCCATTTCTCTTGGTCGGTAACAAGTCAGACTTGGATGACCGACGGCAGGTCAGCGCAGACGAGGCGAAGGCACGTGCTGAGCAGTGGGGCGTATGCTATGTGGAGACTTCTGCCAAAACCCGTGCCAATGTTGACAAGGTATGTTTGACTATCTGATGATAGGCATCTATGACTAAATTAGTTTACATCGCTGGTATTGAGCAAACAGAGAAACCTGAACTCCCATATTTTGTGTTTTGACAGGTGTTCTTTGATTTGATGAGAGAGATCCGGGCAAGGAAAATGGAGGACAGCAAAGAGAAGAACGGGAAGAAGAAAAGTAAAAGTTTGGCCAAGAGAATTAGAGAGAGATGCTGCATTTTATAGTGGTAACAGAGAGCAGGGTGGCTGCTTGTGTACATATACATTTCTCAGACTTTTGCATTTATTTTGTGCCCGTACCTGACCATGACTTTCTGTTCCTGGCTAACAGGACATCTGACCGTGTGTCAGGAAGTAGTAAGGTGGCACTCCATACACCATTTATAGCTCTAACTTTTTATGTGCTGACACTCCAAATAATTTATGTACTCTCTCTCTCTCTTAATCTGACCACATTACAGAGTGTAGTAAATGGATGGTGTTTTAATTTAGGCCTAAGCTTGACAAAGAGGCTGAGCCCTGAAATGTTAAAAAAAAAACTTTTCATTGTAAAGTTGATGTGTATAATATATTCAGACAACGTGCAGTTCAAAAGAAAAGATTAAAAAAAAAATAAGGTGTCAGAGCCAAGGTTAAATGGGGAACATGTAACTGGATCTTGGATAGGAAATGTAAGTTAGCAGACTCAGCAGTGTAGTGTCAACCCAGAATTCATCAAGTGCCACCAAGGAAATGTACATTGCACCGGTGAATCAATGAAATGTTTTAATTGAAAGATTGTTGCGTTAAGTAAGCCAGAGCCGCAATTTGATGCCATTCCTGTTTGTCGTTTTACATCTCGATTTTATTACGTTTTATGGCTATGAACACTTATTTTTAATCTGTGAAGTCAAACTGTTTTTTCCTTCTCCTTTCCTATCGACCAGTGTAAGATAGGCGCACTCATGTTTCCATTTCCTTTCTCCTGCGCGTCACTTTGAGTCTTCTCAAATGCACAAATTACATTGATCATCCCCTTAAATCTGTGAGGGATTTTACAACACTTGAACTTTTTTCAAATCTAACATTTCAAGAAGTTTACCTCACTCGTCTAATAAACTTTCATTGCCTTTTTTCCCCCCTTGTTTTGCGACAAAAGGATCCCTGGTGCTCTGATAAAAGGTGATCCATAACACTACATCCTACATTTTAAAGTTGGTCAAATGAATAGCTTCCAGTTATGTAAAGCTTTTCTTTTGAAAATTTTACTTTTTCTGGCTCAGACTTTTAATCTCCGACCTTTTATTCCCCTCCTTTTTTACTTTAATGTATTTCTTAATAAGGGTCGTAGTGTGAACAAGTTAATTGATAGATGAATTACAAGGCATAAAGTATAAATAAAAATGAATGCAGGCTTGATAGAAGTGAGGAGGTAACTGTCCAAAAAAGGTTGCTCTCAGTCACCAAAGAAAAATGCTAGCTAGTACAAACAAGTGCCCACTTACTAATGGAAGTGACAACCTGCTATAGTGAGCATGAAAAGTAAGCACTACAGTGTTTGAGTAAAACTGATGGTGGCAATCGCTGAAGGGGAACTTCAAGAATTTCATTCTGACTGGCCTGTGAAAGAAATGCAAGGGATTTAGTACTTCTTGTACAGTGCATCACTGTTGCCTCTCTGTCCATTGTGAATGTGAATAATCCCCCAAAAAACATCCTGTTTGCCTGTAATCTTAAACTCCCGATGATGTGCAGAGTTTAGAGTTTAGAGGTCGTTGACATTCTGCTTTGTTTACCTTTGTGTAAGACTGCCTGGTGTTATAAAGCTGTGGTAACATCTTCACGAACTCCCTCATATGTTCATTTAGTCTTGCTCATGTACTTACTGGAAGGCTTTTTACTGGATAGGAGCAGTTAAAAATTGGCAAAATGAGAGTGCTTCAGATAATTACAGACCAAAACACACTGTGAAATCTGCCCCTTCTTTCTCCCAGTTTTTCTTTTCTGACCCACTCTTTATTTTTTAACACACTTCTTATTAAAAAACAATTTATGTTTTCAATTGTTATGTCTGACCACCCACCAGAGGTTGCTGACACTATTCACTCCAGTCGTTAACAGTAGAGTAAATGTGAGCGTGTTTCACCAACAGACACCGCTCACCATTTACATTTAAGGATTCCTTCAACCAAAAGGATGCCCAACACTGGAGTCTATGCAAAAAATGCTTGTTGTAATTGTGAAGAGGAAGAAAATATGAAACTTGGAAACATTTGAAAACACAACAACACAACAGTGAGTAAAGTAGAAGCATTTAAGCGTGAATGCTGCTCAGAGATCTGACCACAGTTTAGAAAATCTGATATCATTCAAAGATTGTGAACATTTTTATGCCTCAAAATCCCCAGAATTTACACGTGAACACTTAAGAATCTGATGCTTTGATTAAAGACTTTGTTTGACATATATTTAAGTCAATGTGTTTATTGTACAAAAAGATAGTAATGCAAAAGAAAACCCCCTGCATTACTTGTTATTAACTGAAAAGCACACTGTAGAGAGAGTTAGAGTTTAAAGATGGGAGTGTGAGATGAGATAAACAAGGGGAACTCAAACCCGAAATGTTGAGATGCCATGGCCTCAGAATGTTTGTAAAGTAGTTTGGGTTATTATGTTTTAAGGGCTAACCTCCAGTACAACATGCTATGATTGAAACACCCCTGGTAGTTAAACTGACAGGTGCAGAAAACTGACATATGGTGTAAGAATCACAGTCTGTTATGGCATACTCTCCTTCGCTCATAGCCATTACATTAGCTTCTGTGTGTCTTCATCATTTAGGGTTGCAGAAGCTCACGAGTGACCACCATAGTGCTTGCTTATTCTAACATTGGCTTAACACTAATTCTTGTTTCAATGCTTTTTAAAAGTCTCTTCATATTTATTCTACTTTTTTTTTCTATTTTTCTTCACATATAATTTAATAGAGATGATGGCCCAAATATTTTCAGCAGGATTTAAGGGGTGATACTGAAACAGATATTTGTGTGAAAGCTATGAGCAAGCTGTCCTACTGGGTATTCAAATAACTTGTTTTGCCTTTTATATAAATACCCTTGGAATAAAAAAAAAAGATATCTATGTGTTTGATTGGATGGTTGTATGTATGCCATCAATGTTTCCTTCATGTTTACTTATTTTAAACATAACCACTAATGTAGCCTATCTGTTTGTGAATGCAAGAGGTGAAGCTTACATTTCAATTCATTTTTGTGAGTTATTTGGAAATGGCAAATAAAGTGGATATTACTAATAACATTTTTAAATGTATCCATATTTTCTTTGTGTCGAGATTAATGATTCATCTTGGATTGTGAAAGGAATGTTCTTTTGCAACTTGGCATTTTGAATCCCACTTCCAGACCCAACCAGTAATGATTTTCTACATCACAGGAACAATAAACCATGAAACTAAGAATTTTATATCATTATTTACAAGTAGTGAATATTCAGATATGATCTCTTCTCACTTTATAACCAGTTTTCCTACGAATATGCCCCTAATATACCATGTTTGTAGTCAGTTTATAAAACATAATATGACTGTACTTAATTGTTCTTGTTGCACTATAATGTGTGTGTAGACACAGACAGCCTTTGTATGTGTTAACACAATCATTCTAATTCTTGGGTCCTTCTAATGTGTGCTTATGCCAGTGTCATTGACAAGGACAAATAGAAGTATTGATTTACTGTTATTGATGTGGATGTATTTCAGTTATTACAGTGGAACTTGAGTGGTTAAAATATAAGAAAAAGGTATCTTAATTTAGACTTTAGGGCATATACTTTTGATTAGCTTGAAATCAGCATATAATTGACACAGATGCATTTCATCCCAATGGGGTTTAAAAATCAGGTGCTTAAACTGGAACTGGACAAGGAGAGATGGATGGATGCACTTAGTGATTTAAAAAAATAAAATCTAAAATCTAAATATACAATATTATTCATAACTAAAGCAATAAAATCCAGATGTCTCAACTTTTACCCATATCGGCAGCATAGCAGATGTGTAGCAGCAATATAAGCAATCAAGTACATAATATGTATGATATTTTAGAGATAATCAAAAAGTATATGCGGAAATCAAGTCTTTAAATTATCCAGCACTTGGTTCATTTAAAATGTTGTAATCCCTCGTTGACTTTGAATTGTATATTTTGTGTTATATTTTGAAGGTAGGGGTTTCCCTTGGCGGTGACGTAACCGCTGATCTGGATTACGCATACGGGTATCATTGGTTCACACCGACGCACAAGGCCTGTAGTTTGAAAGCTGTCTGGGCCCAGACGACAAGGCACATTGCGAACAAAGTTACAATATTTTGAAATAAAAATTAAAGGAATTGATGAGCCATTTTGTGCGGAGAGACGCTGGTTACATTTGGACCATGTGGTCGTGAGAGGGAGCAGCAACCCGGCAGGATACGCTGAAGCAGAGGTGCTTTTGAATAGCATTGTTTTATTGCATCTTGACTGAGTTGCATTGAACTCCACGCAAGGAGAAAAGAAAGATAGCTGGCTAAAGTGCTAGCGGCTAGCTAGCTAGCTAGCGGCAGCTATCCGGCCAACTCGCGTGCTATTCACTTCCTTGTTGCACACTGGAGTGTGATGGAAGGCAAGAAGAAGTTTGTAAGAGGGAGACAGAGTCTTTTTACTCTAACTTTGACACTGTATGGTTAATGGATTTACATGCTTCCACGAACTACAACATTTCAGAAGAACTGGATTTTAAATTAGAGGCGCTTTGGGCCTCTTCCTTGAAATGGAATGCGACTGGACACAGTTAGCTATTGGAGGCTAGCTGGCTAAACCGACTACCATTAGCTTGCAAATCTGGGAGATGTCCGTCTTGGAGCACAATGGTTGAGTAGCGACTGTTTTTAAAACTTAGCACAGTACTGTGGATTTAATGTGACGGAATCTATAGGCACCAAGTGTCATGAATTACTGCCTGGAGTAACCCACTTTTTCTGGAACCTTAAACGGGCTAGCTTTGTAATGCTAATGTTAAGCTTGTGATTTAGCTAGCTAGCTAGCTGGCTGTCTAATTGTGAATTTGCTGTTACGTTAGCTAACTAGCTTGTTACCCAGCTAGCCCAATGTTTTGTTCCACGACTCAACAAGGAACATAGTGTAGGTAAAGTATATAATACCAATATTATTCTTAACTTGACTATAGCATTTATTTCGTTGATAAATGCCTAATTCGGAGGTGCTTCGCGAGGGTCGGGGACGGAGCCCTTCTGCACAGAGAAATGCTAACAGGCAGGACAGGCGTAGTAAGGCAGGGAGCGGTGCTGCTCAGCGAGACAGACACCGTGAGAAGAGGCGGTCATCGGCTTCTAGGAGAAAGAAACGAAGGCAGGCCAAGGAAAGGGACTTGTGGCAAACCGGTACAACAGGAGACCCTGACAATGACCGAAAGAGCACGTTTGAAAAAGAGGTTGAACTTCGGACATTGGTAGAGTACGATGACGTGAGCTCCCAGTCAGAGCGATTTTCTGGTAGCCCCTCTCCTAAACTTGTCACCCATGCTGACAGACTCTCGGTGGATCGACTCAGCGATGTTGACTTTGGTGACTTTATTGAACCACCATCCCCAGATAAGAGTCACCAGAGAGACCGGGAGGGAATAAGTATTGGCAAGGACGAACAAATAAGAGGACCGTCTGAGAGGAGCAAACAAGACAAGGAGCTAGGCAGGAAAAAGGATCGCCAGAGCCGTGAGAGAGACACCTCAAAAGCTAGGAGTGGAAGTAGTCTAAGTGGCTCTAAAAATCACAGAGACACTACAAGGAGCAATGACAGAAATGGTAAAAGGACATCTACATCTCAGTCCTCACAATCTGCAGATAAGAGGGATTCAAAAAGGCACAGAAGCAAAACAAGATCTGATAAAGAGCCCCCATCTGCATACAGGGATGCTCCTCAATCTTATAGAGATGACCGCGAAGACCTCAGGGCATACAGGAGAAGTCCTGGTTTCAAAGCAGAAAGTCCCTATGGGACATCATATTCATATAGCTACCAGTCTCCTGGTGGTTATAACCAGCTAATATCTAGACGAAGTCCAACTTACGGGAGCAAAAGACTCTCTCCCAGTTCCACATATTACAGCCGGGATGCAGATGTGTATGGGGCATATGGTATGCCAAAGTCACCCAGTTCGTACTCTAGCAACAAAAGGAAGCGGTCCCCTGTGAGCCCAGCGAACTGGCGCAGGTCCCCAAGTTATGGCCGACATAGTCCGTATGAACAAGGAGAGTTTGGTTCAAGTCCTTATGGAAACCGCAGAAGATCACGAAGTCCATACAGAAAGTCCCTGAGCCCCAGTCCAGATGTCAGGTGAGTTCTTAAAAAGAAACTAATTGGATGATGTGAGTTGTCTGTAATAATAGTCAAAAACACTCTGCTTTATATTAGGTTTATGTAAAAAATCCGCCTCTTAATGATGTTTGTAGCTACCAAATTCAAAGTTGGTCATGTATTATCAATAACATCAGCTGTTCAGTTGAAAATAACTCTGCATCCAAAAGGAGAAACAAGTTGTATATTTGGTATTTGTTGAAGACCTTGTGTTTTATGTCAATATTAGTTGGCATTGTTATGCTTTTTCAAGAATTTTTGACTAGATTATGGAATAAGAAAGAAAACAGTCCTGCCTGTGACTGAACAATTTTTAGAATGCACAAAATATTGTTTCTATCATGACATACCATTCTTCAAATTTACATATCTTCTGGATTTCTTATATATTACGAGTAAATACAATTGTATGTGAAGTTTGTAATGTCAAAGCAAAATTTTAAGTTATGTAATTTTCTTTCTAGGCGCTCTGCTAGGTCACGCAGCAGAAGTCCATATTCATCCTCAAGGCATTCACGTTCTCGCAGTCGTCACCGCCACTCTCGCTCTCGCAGTCGCCCTTCTAGCCTCTCACCAAGCACACTCACCTTCAAAACCAGTCTTGCTGCTGAACTAAGCAAGCAGAAAAAGGCTAAAGCTGCAGGAGCAGCTGCCAAGGCCAAGAACTCCAGCAACACATCTACTCCAACAAAGGTTTCCTCGTCTGCTCACCAGCCCAGCCCAAAGTCTAATCACGCATCCAGAAAGGGCCGCCCTCCGTCTCCTCCACCACCAGAGAAAGGTCCCCGAACTCCCACATCGAGCCAGCCTCAGTCCCCCTCTGACAAGTCTTCCAAGAGGGCCACTGACCACCAAACTAGCAAGGACAGAGATGGAAAGGGGAAAGATGAGTCTGTACATAAAGATAAAAGGAAAACACCAGCACCTGGACAGAGCAAGGACAAGGAACGAGCAACTGCTCCTCTCATCTCAACTCTGCCATCCCTACCATTGCCACAAACAGTTCTGGAACATATGAATAAAGGGGAAAGGTATGGATGTATTGTTGTGACAACTGACCTAAAATTTTACTGCACTTTTAAACTTGATTGACAAGAGTTACTCACTCTCTACATGTGTTATATTTCTCTACTTTTAGCTTGAAGGATAGCCCACTCTCAGGAAAGAAAAAGTCTGAGCGAAAGGGACGCCAGCTTCTGACAGACTTGCCTCTGCCCCCTGAACTTCCTGGTGGCACGTCTTCCCCGCACAGCCCACCTGAAGATAAAAAGTCCCAAACACTTCGCAGAAGACCAAAGTATGTATGCAGTAGTGCTGTATTGTCTTCACTCTGGCTTTTGTTTTCTGTGTGTACACTTGCACTCAAATATTTTCTTGTAATTTCCAGAATTTGTGGCCCAAGATATGGTGAGATTAAGGAAACTGAGATAGATTGGGGCAAACGCTGTGTGGACAAGTTTGAGATCATTGGAATCACAGGAGAGGGCACCTACGGTCAGGTGTACAAAGCTAAAGACAAAGACACTGGTGAGTGTTTGGAGGATGTGCGTTCAGATACGATTCTGAATCAACACCGTAAACACAGATGCATTCTCAATGTTCTTTAGGGGTTTGCATTGGTGGCGATGCAAACCTCCTATGTTCAAAGTTTTGCTGGAGAAGTGACTCCAGGGGTAATCCTTGACCTGTATTCTTTCTTCTGTTTCATAGCTGAAATGGTTGCTTTGAAGAAGGTTCGACTGGACAATGAAAAGGAGGGCTTCCCAATCACCGCCATCAGAGAGATTAAGATTTTGCGACAACTCAACCACAAGAGCATCATAAACATGAAGGAGATTGTCACAGACAAGGAAGATGCTTTAGATTTTAAGAATGACAAAGGTACATTGTTTTCACGAGTGACCTCGTGATCCTGCTACATAACAGGGTTTGTTAAATAAGTCATCTTTTTTAATTAATAAATCTTTATTTTTTCATCGCAGGTGCTTTCTATCTTGTATTTGAATACATGGACCACGACTTGATGGGTTTGCTTGAATCTGGCTTGGTTCATTTCAACGAGAGCCACATTAAGTCTTTCATGCGACAGCTGCTGGAGGGCCTGGATTACTGCCACAAGAAAAACTTTCTGCATAGAGATATCAAATGCTCTAACATTCTGCTCAATAACAAGTGAGTTGTCAATATTTTTACACTTAAATAACACGAACAGTTTTGCTTTATTACATACTTAAGCACATTTCGCCATTACATAAAATGTTCTTTCTCCAAATCAGAGGTCAAATAAAGCTCGCAGACTTTGGTCTCGCTCGGCTGTATAACTCCGAAGAGAGGTAAGCTTTACTGATGAACTCCACACCTGTTATCTTCACTGTTATTTTTCATTCTCGTGTGTGATAACATAACCTCTTGTCCTCTGTTCTCGTGCTTAGTCGTCCATACACCAACAAAGTGATTACACTATGGTACCGTCCCCCAGAGTTACTTTTGGGAGAAGAGAGGTACACTCCAGCTATTGATGTGTGGAGCTGTGGGTAAGTGCTCACCTGACGTTGACTTGAGTTTGTGTACTGTGTGGGTCTTCATCATCTGCCCTGTCAGTATTAATCTTTATTAGTATCTTATTTTGTCTTTTACAGATGCATTCTTGGAGAGCTGTTCACAAAGAAACCCATTTTTCAAGCTAATCAGGAGCTTGCTCAGCTAGAGCTTATCAGGTAAGTTCAGGCTAAATCAGGTAAAAATATTGATGTCTTAAAACTTTAGCCCTGAACTCTTTACAAGCTTTTATTAAGTGGTGAACCAACATGAGCCAGAGACAGAGAATGGGTTTCGATTACCTAAAACAGGAAGAGGAAGCATTACTAATAATTTCAACCATCCTCCCAATCAACCTCAGTGCTACGAAGCCACAAGATGTTTTTATTAACAGGCCTTACTTGATTTGTCATGACTGCCTTTGCTGAAGGCAATATGAAGGTGATTATGAAGTCAGTTGAGGAAATCCACCTCTAAGTTCACGGAGATATTTCTTAACTGTCAGCTATGTGCGGCATATAATGGAGGAAAAAAAAAAACATGTCAGGCCACTTCTTTGGGTGTTGTCTGAACAACACCCAGTGTCGGATATGTAGAAAATCCCTGTTGCCTATGATGTCCACACATTCCTGTGCTCGCTTAAACAAAAATGAATTTCTGTCTTGTAGCCGAATATGTGGCAGCCCCTGCCCCGCTGTCTGGCCAGATGTGATTAAACTCCCCTTCTTCAACACCATGAAGCCAAAGAAACAGTACAGGAGACGGTTACGAGAGGAGTTTGCTTTGTAAGTCGATGTATACGCTGCATAATAGAACATTTAAAGATCGGGCCGCGTTTCAGTGCACTGTAATAAAATCTTATGCTCTTGTGTCTGTCCAGTATCCCTTCGTCTGCCCTGGACCTGTTTGACCACATGTTAAACTTGGATCCCAGCAAACGCTGTACGGCTGAGCAAGCGCTGGGCAGCGAGTTCCTCAAGGACGTTGACCCAGACAAGATGCCCCCACCAGAGTATGTTGCACTTCATGTTGCATCAACATGTTTATCAGCAGGATTACAACACTCTTAATGTTCTCCCACAATTTTTAACCGTTTCCACCTCTCCAGTCTTCCGCTGTGGCAGGACTGTCATGAGCTGTGGAGTAAGAAACGTCGGCGACAGAAGCAGATACCGGAGGAACTGGCAGCCCCGAAGGCGCCACGTAAAGAGCTGGGCCTTGATGACAGTCGCAGCAACACTCCCCAGGGCTTCCCTGCTCCTGGGGGTGTCAAAGCTCAGAATGCTGCTGCTTCCGCACTGCTGGGTGAGTTTAACTACTATTTGTATTTGTAATGTGATATTATTAACTTGTGAGTCATTGCTGACTTACTTTGAATCGCACGTATCTGTATAAAGGGTGCTTTACGCTATGAGTAAGTGATACATCGTATTCAAAAGAAACACTTCTGATGTAAATAATAAACAAGTAACTCAGTGTATTTTTAAATATGGATGTGCAATATTCAGCTTTAGTTGGTTTAGTTTGTAAGTGGTCATAGGAGTTTGGTTGTGTAACCTCTCAAGTGACTTAAAAAAACATCTGAAACCGCAGATTTAACCAATTTCTTGCACGCTAATTGTGAGAATGCGAAGTCTAAACGCAGGAACACACTCATTGATTACACATTTAACATTTCAGAGCAGCAATTCCAGGGAGCTAAAACAAACTTGGCATGTGTAAAAACAAACATGGAGCTGGACTCATTGTCAGCTGGTTGTCCTTTTGAGTGCTATGTTTGCACTGAAAGCTAAAAAAAATGAAGCTCAAACATGTCTGATGTCTATCAAACACGTTTGATAAGGATGTTTCAGATCCGTGGAGACTGTGATCAAGTCTGTAACATGAGGACTGCATATGTAAACATGTCTCTGCAGAATCATTAGAGCAAAATATCTGTTTAGACCAGCCCTTAATTAGCCCAAGATTGTTGGAAGGATTGTCAGACAAAAAAATCTACCCAAAAATTTCATCCTATACTAACTTAGGGCCTGTCTTTTCTTTTCTTCTTTTTTTTTTACTTTTACATTGGGTTTTTGCATGTGATAGTGATTATTTATGGAATTTAGTTGGTATTAAAAAGTCTCAAATGTTGCAACTCATTGTGATGTACATAGAAGTTTCATTTTTTTAGGGCAAAAAATGT
>JAPZDY010000013.1:5091560-5111367 GCA_029783645.1 Ctenochaetus hawaiiensis | reverse complement strand
ACAACGTGAACATCTGTGGCTTATAGACAAGTGCGGCCTATATATGTACAAAATCTTTTTTCTTTTTAAATTTAGTGGGTGCGGCTTATATTGAGGTGCGCTTAATAGTCTGGAAATTACGGTATATGTCTCGCATAAAAGCAAAGCTAGACTTGACAGGGTTAGCGACAGTAAAGAATGGGAGCGGGGCTTAGTGAAAATGAGCTGGTAATAGAGTACTCTTACATTGTTGAAATAATAATTTCACCTAAAAAGATCTGAATACTTTAAAGGCTGCAATAAGAAAAAGCACGCAGGGTCACTGGAGAGAGCAGTAAATATATGAAAAGGAAAACAGTTGGTAAAAATGGTCCATTTCAAAGCCGAGAGCACAGTGTAGAAATACTATTATGTTTAGTTCTATTAATACTTAAAAAGCCTCATAAGACGGACTGATGGGACTGTGAGCCCGAACAAAAAAAATAAATAAATAAAAAAAATCAATAATACATAAATGTGACTCACCATTGACTGACTGGTGAAGTTTTCCCCTTTCAGAAGTTGCTTGTTTTGTCCACGGCTGAGGGAAGAAACTGTCCAGTCATCCAGGAAATAAGAGAGCAGCCATGTGATTTAGAGAGGAGAGTGTCCGTCCACCTGAGACTGAGATCATTCTTGGTGTTCAGCAGCCCGTTGATGGATAGACACACTTCTTTTATTGCTTTTTCTGCCCTTTGATCATCCCATTGTGGATACACCATTTCATGTTTTTATCCGCACCGCAAAATTATTTGCTATATATTATATTGTATACCAAGAGACCCGCTGGTTTTTCAGAAGGTAACTTCAAGGAGAGTTTGGTCTTTTTCCCATTGGTTCATATTTGTGTGTGTGTGTGTGTGAGAGAGAAGGAGAGATCATGCCTCTTGTTGATTAAGCCTCTGCAACTCAAACCACCCCATGGCCTTGGTGTTTATTGGCACTTCAGAAAGATGCGCTCACAGGCTCACTACACACACACACACATGCACGCACACACCTTCACAAACCATACCGACACCCTCGATTCTATTGAGCTCTGCTTGGTAATGAGCATCTAACAGTAATTTAAGGCCATAGCACTGACACCCATATTGATCCGGGTGGACAGGGCATGAAGAACATCCACAAATCAGCGCAGAAGTGTTAAATTGCCTCTTCCATCAGATGAATCTGAGCTGTAGAATGCCCATAAGTCCATGTCTTCTCCATGCATGTCAGCAATTTTCTGTTTCATGTCATGTTTTAGTTCAGTGTCTTAAACTGATTTCTTTACCCTGAAAAGTTTGAGGCGGATTGTTGCAATAACAGCCACTTTTTGTCCCATTTGGGCTTGTTACACTGTGATAGTACTGGGGTATATTCCAAGAAAAAACACTCTATCTTTTATATCAGTAATATGCTCTGATTGGTCGATCCAGTCTTGCAATACCCACTAATAAATGCGAGAAAGGAGCGATACTTGATGCAAAAATGAAAAAAAACAGTGCAGATTTCAAATTCTTCCACAAAGATCATCTCTTTAAAATGCCGCTGTCTGGAGCTGCTCATGTTCAAAGCTGCTTTTAGTGCAGATTTACAGTTTGTTTGAGCCATGAGTCATAAGCGGTGGACAGAGAAACTGTCAACAAAAAAGAGATGGATGCCAGTGAACTAAAAAAAAAAACCTAGTGCTTTTTAGGAGTGCAGGGAGGTTTCATGCCATTCTACTAATTAGGGTGTTTTTTCAAAGCTGTTGCATGGACTTCCTGTGTTTATTTTTTTTCTAATAGCCATAATCACCCTCTCCTGATTATGGCTAAGCCTGCCAGGGAGAAGACTGAGGAAATGTTGCATAAAAGACATAATGAGAGCTGAACTCACCTCAGATGGAGATACTTTTATATTTACTACAGGTAAACTGACAATATGCACCATTTCTGCATGAAAATGTCTAAAAAAACATACATAACTATGTTATACATTTTTGTTTAGTTGTGTGCATTTGTTATCACAAGTGTTACATCCTTAATTTTATTACCACTAAATGTTACAACATCCTTTGTTTAAATTAAACTGTTTGAGGGAGCTCTGGCTGCAGAAACTACATATATTTGTGTTTAAAGCCACTTTGAGATGCGAAAATTGCCTCCTGTGGCACCTTATGGTTGAACTGCCATGAATAATAGTGTTGCAGATGCTGCACTTAGTCCTCTAATTAGAGAGATAATCTAATCGCATAAAATTCATAATTTCAGTCGATAATCTTTTGCTACACTTTAAGTGGTGCCCTTATTTGTTTTTGTCCTGTGCAGACACACAAAGATACACATGCATGAGGCAATAAACTTGCCTTGATGGTAGAAACGCAGCAACACAAGATGCACAAGCAAGACACAGGAAGAATGCAAAGTGAGAAACACTGAAAGCTTCGGTGAAAATCCACACTGTTCCTTCGATTACGTCTCTGAATATTCATTCATGGTTATATTTTATACAATGTCACAGCAACACTGTTATCTAAGAACTGACGCATATAAGCCAACGAATCAGCTTCTCTCCATGTCTGTGATATCAAAAAGGATGTAAAAATCTTCTGACATGACGTAAAATTATTCCACCGTATTGTGACAATGCTACAAACATGTCATTTACAAATACACCCCTCTTTTTTTGTAACGCGCTGGCTAAATTCTGTGACACATTACTGCGTCTGGTAGCATAAAATCTTTCAACACAGAGCTCCTGTGTGTCGCAGAGCTTCTCTGCAGGAGTTCTCTCTTCACCTGGAGCAAAGCTCATTTCACTGGAAAATTGGCTCTACCACTCAGCTCCCCACTCCCCCATTCTCTCCGCCTGCCTCTCTAAATTCTGCAGTTATTGTAGTGCCTTAAGCGCTAATCCAATTAGCTATAGGAAGCAAATGGAGCTATCTCTCATTTTAGCTTGTCACCTGCACAGGGGGCAAGGGGAGGGGAAGCAATGAGTTTTATAGGGATTGTGACTTAGGGGGATGGATGATACCTGGCATGCAAATTTCTCAGGCCTGCAGACGAGGAGTTTTGACATTAAAGTGAACCATCAACAGAGAATGACTGGGCAGTTGTATTAGAAGAGAGAACTGTAGTAAAAATTAAAACAAATCAAACATGCCCCCTCCCTCCCCGCCCGACTCCTGCAAATACACTTCCTCCTGGCTTGAATTTTCCGGTCGGCACTTCCACACTTCACTGCCTGGTGATTAAACCTCAACATTTCAGCGCCGCTTGCTTGTTTGACCCTCGTCTGTGGCCTCAGGTGGATGGTCAGATTCCTGGCTCCGTGCCGATCTATTAGACACTGTAAACAGATCCACAGCAACAACAAAGCGCTCGCCTGCTTCGCCCTGAGCAGTCACACATCGGTGCAGCAGTGCTTCACTTAAAGCCAGATGGTGTCAGTGCTCACAATGCCCCAAAACACCGTGGGTGGAAAAATCACAGAGGATTTTTAAATGAATTCCATTTGGCTGCTTGAAAAACGTTAGTATCAACTTCTCTAGCGTGACCTGTGGCCACTTTATTAGGACGAACATGGTGATAAACTGTGCACATTTATGTCTAATATGTTCTGAGTGATTGTTTCTTAGTGACAGTTTTTAAATGAGGGTCACAATCTACCTGAAATAAACTGACATCAAGTTCAAAGATTTGAGTCCACATCGCCAGCGGTCTGTTCGATGGCAGGTCAGATAAAGATGTTAGCTTTTTATATTTTAGGCTCTGAGTCCAGGACACTTTGCAGACGTACGTTAGCAGGATTTTGCATCACAAATGTCACTTGAGTTTCTTCTATGTCAAAGCAACACACTGTTTTTTATCACCTTCATGAGCAATTTACTGAAACCAGGTTGATTTTTTAACATTTCGCAGGTATAAAAGCTGCTGAAACTTGTCCCTTGATGTAAAATCCTTTTATTAAGAACTACATAAAAAATAGCAAACTTACTTAATACACAAAAATAAAGTCATGACATTTTCAAATTGGCTAGCAACATGTTTGTATAACTCAAACATGAAAATACAAAAAGAGGGCTTTGCAGTTGAGTTTGAATCACATGGAAACAAAAACTTCACTTTTATATAAAAACGGCTGGGTGTTCTCATCATATCATCGTATGAGTCAGCAGCCGAAACCAGCAGCGGGGCCGTGACAACAGATTGATTTTTTTTTATAGAAACACTCGAAACAGTAAACAGCTCTCAAAAAAATAAAACACTGCAGCCTTGGTCAGAAACTTTTAAAAAGGCACGGTGACATGTTAAAAAGCAGCTCCGCTCTGTGTGACCTGAGAGCAGCAGGAGCACCTATGTGCATTTAAAAAAAAACAGAAAAAAAAACATGCATTTCTATGTATAAACCTCGTCCAATGCAGGCTGCCTGCTGCATATTCCCTCTCTTTTCTCTGGTATTTCTGTGAAGGGCTGGTGAGACATTTGTAGCTTTGTACTGTTCTGACTGTCGCCAGAATCCTCATAAAGCACTGGCAGACCTTGCCTGTGGCGCCGCCCGCCCCCTTTGACACACCAGTGCCCCGTCATGAGGACAATTCTGCCTTTTCTCCCCCCTCTCTGAGTGTTTGTAGCCGTATATAGCTTGTGGCAGATTGGAACATGATGAAATGGACGCGCAGAGAGCAGAGACCTGCCGCTGCTCCAGCCTCTGTTTCAGCACTTGTGCATGACTATGAAGTGCTCTGGAGAGGTCAGGTGAGGCTTTTGACTCCCTGAAAGCACTTTTTAAAGTGTAGAAATACTTAAGCACCTTGCTATAATAGTTTCTTTGTGTATGAATGCAATGAAAGCTCACATATATTTGATTCTAAAGAGTTTTGAGTCCTCTTATGATGAGTAGATAAACACTTAAATGTTGTCAGGAGCAAGAAATCTGTTTGATAATGAATGACGGGAAAGTTTGTGGTCCTTCCAGATGGGACGCTGATGGGAAAAGCATAAATACTAAACACTGACAATGAAAAGACAAATTGTGATGAGTAACTTATCAAAAGTTGACAGCCATCAGACCTTGATCCCATCAGGCAGCAGATGTTCCTTCATCAGAAAGGATGCAGTTTGTTTGCATTTCACTATTTCACCGCAAAGCGATGCCAGACTTTAAAACGATCGCGTTCGCTTCAAAGAAACCTTTTAAACGCTTCCTGTTTTAGCCCGTGACATTTCCCGTGTCGTGTCAAGGAGAGCATCGGCCCCGCCAGCTGCACGCGGGGACAAACGCCAATCTCAATGCTACTGATGTCTGCGGAGTGAAAGGACATGAAACAGAGCAGACTAATTGAGACAAAGTCCGCCCCCTGCCTGTGCGAGCTGCCATTCTCCTGGCTGAAGACACTTACTGTAGATAATTACAGTGCTGGAGAGCGTCAGTCTCTCAAGCTAATGTGCAATCACAAGTCGGAAGCTGACATTAAAGAGAATCTCACCGTATTTGGTTCGCATAAGCATCCTTGATCATTGTGTCCCTGCTGCCTCCCTGCAGTCCCTCATTTGTGCCCCTGCTGCTTTGTGATTGTACTGTACAGGACAAATCACTGTCACACACGCTTAATACACTGCAACCAACTCTGCAATATACTGCAAACTCTGTCTCGTATTCTTGTCACATATTATCTTTTACGTTGCTTTATGCACATAGAAATGGCTCTTAATATTTAATAGCTATCTCACAATGTATGAATGTTGCAGCAGAAAGTGTACCGTCCACATCAGCAGGGCAGTAAATTATTCATGACGAGCTGGATGCTGGTATTAACAGATGGGATAATGAGTGATCCTGTCACGCAAAGTCGTTTTTTTTTTTAAATTCTTCATTGGTGCCTTTAACCCATTTTTTTTCTCCCCCTTTAATTATAATGAAACACACAGGATTTGCTGTTTGTTCAGCGACCGCACACCGAAAGCTCAGAGCTGTGATCAACGCGGCGGCCTTACAGGAGTAACAATGTAGAAATGTTTATGAGGTTTTGTATGCAGCGAGGCACAGCTCAGTGGAGGGATATGGATCCCCAGAGCTCCCTAAGCAGTCACTGGTGCTTTGTAGAGCATATTATTCCAGGATTTTCACTGATGCATGTCCCTTGTAAGGCGAGCTCACTAACAGTACAGTCGAAATCTATATCATCAAACAAAAGCGAGTCCTGGTCTTAATGTCTGAGATGTTTTTCCTCTAAATCAGTGCTGATATTGTCTCATAACATCACAGAAAAAGGAAACCATAAGTCATTATATCCGCTGTAATAGATGGCAAAAAAATATATGTCACCAACAGCAACATGGCCGTCACCTGGGAATCTTCTTTTTTCTTCGAGAACAAGGCAAAAGGTGTTTAAAAAGAGTCAAAAAACACTACAAGTCTGGCCATGTTGAGGGCTGTGACTGTGGGAAATGAGACGCTTCCATTAAAACCAACCTGCAGGAGCATTTTTGTGTCCATTTTTTAATGTTCTCAAGCTTTTTCAAACAGTTTTACAGCAGCTAACTTCCTTCTGAGTGTTTGGCTACAGTAAAAAACCTTAAAGATTTGAACTCAGTCGTGTTTAAATTTTCTGTCACGGCTCAGTTGTTTTCTTGCAAAGAGAAAATCACACAACCAAATGACTTCTATAATGTTTTTCTTTAAAAAGGTAATAAAATGTGTTTAGTTCAGAATAAATATAAATAATCTCAATTTTCTTTGAGAAAATCTGAATGAAGTAACTAAGTGCAGAGGTATTTGATATAAAATGGGCTGTTTACAGACAGATAAGATTATGAGTTGGCACCAGAGAGGCAGCGAAGCTCCTATCTGAACATCATCCTCTGCAGTAATTATTTACTCACTTCATCGCTGCTGAGGCTAAAATCCCGTTTTTAAGTTGGAGATTGGAGAGAGAATGAAGTGTTCACAGGGAACGAGCTTAACAGGAACATTTCAAAGCTTTAAATAAACTTAAAACACAAATCACTAATTAGATAGAAACATCAAAAAAGACTTCAAACACGACCGCCAAGTCTCGAGCCTGTAGCCAGAAACAATGATGAAGAACGAATGCCAACACTTTGTTTTTTGTTCGAAGTTCAGATTTGGTTCATGCGTAAAACTTTTACATTTCCCAGATGTTGTAAAAAAAAAAAACCTTAAAAACAACAACACTGTGAATGAACTCGGAGCTCCAACACAAACAGCTGGATCACTGTTTGTTGCTGTTTCCTCCAAGTTTTGCAAATACTATTGAGAAAGATAAATGAAAATAAACGAAAAGTTGAATTTTCTCTATTTTAAAAATAATACTGACAATAATTCATGATGGCTGAACATATAACATGTCGAAACAGAGTTTTATTTCTCGCAGTAAATCAACAAGGCCTTGTTTGATACACTGTGGACACAACAAATGCCTCAGTTTCATTTCTAACTACTGAGCTTCTGATTACCATGGATAACATTAACGGGCCTTGGGAAAAGAGATGAAGAAGGATCGGTAGCAGAAGGCCGTCTACATGAGACCATGAAGTTTGACCTTCACCCCACAGCAGCAGCAGCAGCAGCAGCAGCAGCAGCAGCGGCAGCGGCAGCAGCGGCAGCGGCAGCGACAGCACTGTGTGGACTGTGTGGACTGTGTGGACTGCTGGCACAGGCAGCAGCTCACTCAGCAGCCAAGGTGCTTGAAAAACAAACAGTTTGAGGCTGGAGCTCCAGCGGGGACGTCAGCGAGGGCAGACGGATGGCCTGGCTGCTCGGCTCTGCGTGGCTCAAAACACTGAAGGCTCGGGGAACGACACATTAGGATTTTGGTCAGCCAAAGTCCTGGAGATACGAGAAGATGCAGCGACAAAGATGACGACTTGTCAGTACTTTTTAAAAAATCAATCTACAAGAATTACGACTAAATCTAATTGGTTATGATAAGAAGGTGTTTTGGTTAAAAAATTAAATAAAAATACTAAAAACAGAGACAAAAACAATCATCTCTGGTGTTAAATAACACAATGTATGTTGCATCCAGCTCAGTCATTGTTTTCTTAAGATATGAATGGGCAACCTCTCAGAATTACTGTATGTGTTGATGAATACTTGATCATAATGGTTTCATCCAAAAAACAGTGGAATGTGAGCCGGTTTTGTTATAAAACACCAAGGTTCAATGAAACCTGAATGTAAACGGTTTTACCACCAGAGCTGGTTTGATGGAAAAACACCCCGTGTGGAGTTTTGCATGTTCTCCATGTGAACTTTCTTCATTTGCTCTGGTTTTCCTGTCAGTATTTGTGACCAATGCACCGGCTCAGAGGTGGAGATGGAGGTTTGTAAACAGGAAATGATGCAAGACTTGTCAGAAGAATTTAAAAAAGCAGAATGTGCTTATTTTAAAAATGTTTTATCATTTCTTTCCATAAACCTTCCTCAAGTTGTTTCACCACTGTGAGCATTTACACAATTTGTGACTTTTCCACTGCAAACCTGCTGAACTAGTTTTAGAATTAGCATGATGCATGGAAATGGGCCACAGTGTAAATACTGTACACAACGAGCAAAACACTCGAGCTGATTGGGGTGCTGGTGGCTGCACAGAGAGGTTGTGCCTTCGGAGAAATGAAGGAGAGCAGAGCGACGTTTAAATGGGCCGAACAGCAGGTGCATCAAATCATCAATAATGAACCCCAATTACCAGAACTACCACTCCTGCTAGGAGGGCAGGGCCCGGGGCCTGCACCCTGACACCATGCACCACTTTTTCATCCCTCCACCAGCATGTTTCAGCACTCTTCCCCCTCTTATTTTCTACCATATATCAAGCATTTATCTATTTTTGAAAGATGCCAAATAAATAAGGTGTCTTACTTTAACTGTTTTATTGCTTTTTTCATGTGATCACATGACGAATTTAAGCGGCAAGAGTCATAAAAGGGAAAAATGGTGCACTTCTGTGGCAGCAATACCATAAATATGGCGTGTAACACATGTGTGTATATCTCACAGTACAACACAAGCACACACACATGCACAGTTTAAGATGAAATATTTTTATGCTGCAAGACTGTAAAACCTTTAAATAAGATCTGGTCCGTTCTCACTGTTATGATTAAGAAAATCGAATGCCCACAAGTTACGGTCACGGCACATTATATCAGCGTCTAATGTTGGATCATCATTTTGCTTAACATGAGTTATTATCACGTTTAACATGACTAATCTCGCTGAACATAAATTAGTGTGGTCCTCCTCAGGCGTTATACTCCATCTATGTTCACTTACATTTATAGCCAGCTTAAGTCCTTAATGTTTTTAGTGAAAGAGACAGATATGTGGATAGATCTTTCCACAACTTTGGGTTGGAGATGTTTAAAATCTGAGCCTCTCCTGAATTTTAAACACATATTTCGTTCGCAGCAGCTGTTATTGAAGTAAAAGCACAGGAGGAACTAATAATATTGACGATGGCTCAGCCTCTCTATTCACAGTGGCTCTGACCTTATCTGCAAAGCAGATAAAATTAGTACGACTGACTTCTGGGCAGCAGGTGCCATCTCTCTGACCTTTGTTTAATAGATGCAGTAACTTTTAAGACTCTTGAGTCCCTCTGTTTTTTTTTTTTTTCTTAAATCAACCACAAAAAATGAGGCTTTTAACAATAAAATATATGGATATATATTAACCCATGACCTCGGACACATTGACCTTTCTGATGTGAGAGGTTGAATTTCAGCCAAACCTTCCGGCCAACAAACCCATCCAAAAAGTTTTGGAAAAAAAAAAAACAATCAATGTCTCTCATATTGCCTTTTGCTAAACAGAAGACCCTTCTTTTACAACAGAGCTTGAGCCCGTCCAAAATCACTCATTAAAGTCAGTGAACTCAGTAAACTATCAAGCATCCATTATTTAGAACCGTGACTTTTGACCTCTTCAATCTGAGAACAAGTCACTTCTTTAATAACACAGCAACCTGACAAGTTTGTGTGGAATAATTTTATTTTTTTTAATATCTGTATTTCAGAAGAACAAAGAAACGACAGCAGACGATCTTCTGCACTTGGAGTTTGAATATTTGTTAATGATGTTTCAGTGCTTTGACCTTCATCCGGTTGATTCAGAAACAATGCAAACAGTCTTACTGCCATGTGGCAGGTGAACAAGGCCAACAGAGTGTGAGTAGAGCAAGTTATTGTTGGAGGAAGTCAAAAAAAGCATCATATCATATCTTTACGCCGCCGTACGCAGGCGCCACCTCTCGTGTGTTTTCTTATGTGTGTTACATGCGTGAAAGGGCGACATCACACAGTTTCAGGCTCTGAATCAACAGATATTGACGTAGCAAATGAATGAATGAATGGCTGTTTACTGGACTCAGCTCTTTTTCTGTGTCAGATAATTTGACATTTCATGGCAAGAGAGAAAAACAGGTGTGATTAGTGGCCAAAGAACCAGGAAAAGCTTGGATTTAAAAACATCTCCAGCCTAAATTTGAGAAAATAGCTATAAAATTAGGCTTTACATTTTAATCTATGACCTTCATTTAGAAAAAATGAACAGCAGAATTTGGCTTTTTCACTATGTGGTGTTTTTTTTTATTGCTTTATCAAAACTCATGTGTCCTCACTCTGATTATTCATCTATTAAAAAACATTAAAAAAGGAGACAAAATGAGGGTTGGAAGAGGTGAAATGAATGTCAGCCACATTGTTATATCAGCCAACTCGGCCCAAAACGGCAGCCAGGCTTTTTTTTTTTTTTTTTCTGATAAAGAAACAGAGTTATCACACTGCTTTCTATTGCTGCCGCCAAGGTGACAGGAAGGTATAGAAGAGGTGAATCAGAGGCAAGTGATAACGCCCAGAAAGAGATGTTACCGCCGCATCCACACTTATGAAACTGTCTACACACGGAGCCGACGCGGCTTTAAAAACGATTCTGTGTTTGCTCAGAAAAAAAGATTATATAAAAGACAACAATCTGAGTTGCCATTTGTAATTTGTCAGAACACATTAGTCTGTTTACAGCCTGTGTTTTTCAGCCACCTGTCACATTCAGAGCCGGTGTCGCACCTTGAATCTCTTAAATGTCAACTCGTCAAAAACAACCTGTTTTTCTTTCTTTTTTTTTTTCTAAGGTTCACTTAATTGCATTCATCCAAATGGATTTGAGAGAATTTCACAGTTTCCTAGAAGAGCTAAATTTCTTTTAATGGACAATTTAATCCTTTCGAGGGAAAAAAACAAACATTAAACACTGTCTTGATTCCCAGATTTTAAGACAGAAAACACATAAGAAAATTCACCACTGGTTCCTAATTTAAATATATTTTTAATCTTGCTGTTTGTACTGATAAAAAGAGACTAAGTTTTCCCCTTAAAATGCTCCTCAGTGTTTTAATTACAATGTTCAATTAAATATTTCAAACTTTTACAAAACACAGAAAAGATCTTCGGCACCAAGTGATGCAAATAATACAATATGCAAGAAAAGAGTTGCTATTTTATGCTCATTTACAAGATATTTTGTAGAAATTTGCAAAATATAAAGGCAGTTTAGCGGCCTGGCAATGTTTACCAAAAGATGTCATTCACAGTTTATCCTTCATTTTTCTTCTATTAATTTGCATAAGAGTAAAACAAGCTTTCTGGATTCTTTTTGTATTGTTTTGTTCTTGATTCAACACTAAAACCCTTAAAAATGCTCTGCAGGACGGAGACTGCATCAATATTACCTTGAAAACAATGACAGTTTAATCACATGGATTTTACTGTGGTGGGTGGATTGTTGTTTTTTTAATATTCAGACACTAAAACCACGACGCCGTTTCCAGTTGAGTAATTGTGTTTGTTAAGAGCAGCCGAACAACAAAGGCATTATTTCAACATGCATGCCGTCTCCCCTCACTCACACGCCTCCCTCCTCTGTTGTTGATTATTCTTGTTGCATTTAATATTAACATTTTACACACAAGCAGCCATAATGGTGCCTGTCAGGAAAAGATTGCCTGCACAGTTTTTTGACAGGGATTCAGAATAAACAGTGCCCTCATTCTTTCCTCTTTGCTAAGTTATCCCTTCCCTTTTTTTTTTATTTGTTTGAACCCCACAACTTCAGCTGAGGGAGGAGGGGAAAAAAAAGGCAGTAAACTGGTTAACTTGAGGAGGAAAACATGGTTTTGATGTGTAACGCAGAGCAAAAGGCTTCAGTAAAGTGTACAAGTACAGCCTGAGGAAAAATACATACTCTTTAATGATAGTTGAAAGAGTGTGTTTGTGTGTGTGTGTCCCAGCTGGATAACAAATACTGTACAGTGTTGAGTGTGACGTGTGTGGTTTGAATCTAGCCTGGGACCATTGTCACATGCTGTCTGCATCTGTTTCCCCCCCTGTGTTTGCTGTTAAAGGGTCCCCCAAAATTACAGAAAGCATGTTTTTTTTATTTTTTTCTAACTTCCCTTTGGTGGCATTAAGCCATGCAGGTAGTTCTGGTTTAATTGGTGCACATTTTATAATATAAACTGAGCCTTTGAAATGTCGGCCATCGTCAAAATACAGATGAGACGAGCACATTTTGTTTTTTTGATGTCCACAGCAGTGAAAAATGACATTTAAAAAATGCAGCAGAGTCTTTCCAGAGGCGACGTCCCAGTGGAACTCGTTTCCATAAAAAAAATTATGAGATTAGACTCAACTTTATTGACACTGAGCAGAGAACGACTGCATCCAAGTGCAAAAAGCAGTAAAGTGCAGACTGCTGAAGGCCTGTATCTGCAGAGATGTATGGGAGTGTAAGAAAACGCTCACATCTGCACAGTATGAACATGCAGTTGCACGCTGGTGTAGATGAAGGTACAAATAAAGGCAAGACTGAGACATTAGATAAGAAAATAATCTATACATTAAAGATTAGGAATAAACACTATTAGAAGAAACCAGTGTTGATTGTTTGAATCAGACAAATCTCACCACTGCCTTCGGACCATTTGGTGAAAGTGACTGTTTGAGTCCATTTTCTTATTTAACTCTCATTCTTTTCAGCATAAACTGCTTCAGGAAGGACAAACGGGCTGCAGAAAGCTATGAGATTTAAAAAAAAACTTAAATACCGTGTTTTTCTGCAAAAATCAAACACAAAAATGACAACACTCATGAAAACTCATTTCACTTCATCATTTTTTTTCCTGAAAATGACTTTTTATTCCATAAAGTCAAAGCTAACTGAGAAAAAATGAGTATTTCTATTGTTGATTCCGCAGATACACATATAAAATGCATAAAACGCATGAATGCAGGGTTGATTGGAGTCTAATTTAAGGCCCCATCCTTCAGCTTATTTATTCTGCATTACTGTACATGTACAGCATAATGATGGAGACGGAAGCAGACCAAGATGAAATCTTTTCACTCTGGCTGCTCTTCCATCTTTGAGCACTGTCATTACTGCATATTTATTTTCCCTCTCAGCCATGCTTTCAATGTTCTCAGATGCCTATAGACCGTCCTGTCCTTCAGCCAGCTGTAATACATTTTGGCGTGGACCCACAGCGAACGCTTTAAAAGGAAGTGTTTTATTCCCGAGGCGCGAAAAGAGTTTATTTGATGACTGAGTGGATGCAGAATGTTTTATTTGTGTCACATATAGATGTGCCGCTCTGCAGCCCATTGATCTGACACATTGAGATCACATTAACAAACAGGAGCAAGTGCATTAAACGCAGCTCTCCGGCGACCTTCAAGCAGCAACTTTAAATGCATTTGGTGTCATGAGAGACACTGCGCCCACGTCTGCGCTGCATTTTTTCTCTTATGAATAGCAATTAGATATCTTCAAAAAGCTCTTGATGTGACCTTGAGGAACCTCGCACATCAGAAATTAAACTAAAAGGTTCGTCAAGGTGCAAACACGGCGGCTGTGAATGTCAAAGGTCAGCTGCTCTCGTTGCCGTCGTGCCCTCTGATTTGTTCAGCCGTGTTAACAGGCTGCATTTGCCTCTTCAGAGATCAAAAGGTGTGCGACTCCTGTCTCTGCGAGGACATTGTGGGAACACAGCATCCAGCGCACTAATCCAATTAAGCGTGTTTGTTCGGGGTTGGGATGAGGCCGAGCCAAAAAACAGCGATGAAGGTTGAGCCGTCGCTCTGCAGCAGCGGGAGGAGGAGGAGGAGGAGGAGGAGGAGGAGGAGGAGGAGCGGGAGCCTGATTAGACTGATGTGTCCTCCGTCCACGCACGGCCAGCCAAAATTGAGCTTATGAGCATATTTACAGTGAGAGCACAAGGCGACCAGCAGCTCAATTATTCAGCGCGTGGAAGAGATGTAATGACTTTCTCCTGTTATTAATGACCCACGCCTAAGCTTATTTATGAACGGATACTTGCGTGTATTAGGCAGAAGATGAAGGGGCATGAGATTGAAGACGTTCGACTTCACAGCGATTCAGGCTTAATTAAAAAGTTTTGTGAAGTCCAAACAAATAGATTGCCTCCTTTACTCTCCCTCCTATGTGCGTAAAAAAAAAGCTATTTTCATTTCAAATGTGAACGCCGGGTTGCCTAATTTTTAATAATTCATGAAATATGTTACCATCCTTGAGCTTTTTTCTTGAAATCACTCAATATTGAATGTCAGCTCATGCCAAAACAACCAACTTTCAGGAGAAAAAACCTTCAGCTTATGTAAAACAGTGACCTCCGTTTGAGCAACAAGGGTTAAAAGGAGTGAAACTCACAATATGCAAGAGCAACTCTCAGTCTCTCTCAGTGAAATAAGATGCAACCTTGAAACCGCGGTGTCCTTGTGTTAAATCAGGCATTGTTGAAAGGTAGCATGTTCAAAACGGTGTTAATGAATAGAGTGGTGTGATGAAAGCAAAGTTTTCCTCAAGGCTACAATCCCTGTGTGACTCTAAAAATATTGTTTCATCTCCAAAAAAAAAAAAAAAATCATCTTGTTGCTTTTAAATAACCTGAGAACCCACATTAGTCGCTGCTCATAACTCCTGACGGCAAAAAAAATAAACCTTTTTCTCCCTTTTTTTTTTAAATTTAAGGTGAAAGCTTTCTAATAAAAGTTGAAATGATGGTTCTCGGCGGACTCGCAGAGCTGGTTGGGATTCATTTCGTCTCTATTAGATGGTCAACAGCATCCCAGTGGAAATGTTAATTATGGACTCGCATGGCCTCAGATATTGCAGGGACAAATCCAAACACACTCTCGAGAAGCGATCTGCTGATTCAGAAGATATGGTGCTGTAAGCTGAGGGCAGTCAATAAGCCTGAGTTATCAATACTCATCGAGCCGTGGCTTCGACTGGATACATTGCTGAGCATCTGGAGGGCGGGTCAGTAATCAGTCTGCTTGTTAAACATGAGAGTACATTCTGCATGCAGCATATAATTCTTTATGTTACACACAGGTAAATATTTATCAGGCAGCCTGCATGGATTCTGTATTGATGGCACTGCGGCGCTGTGATCTGTATGTTTTACTGTCTGTTTTCTCTCTTTAAGTCTCTTTTTAGAGGCAGAAATCCACATATCAATTCAATGATGTAAACTACATTATACATATACATAAAGAAGTGAAGGAATTTCTCTATGAAGGAAAAAAGTGTGATTCTGGATGCTTTTAAGAGCTTTTCTTTAACCATGAGGTTAAACAAAACATTGATCAAAAAGTATAATTTAAAGTTTAGTACAGGGAGAATTTAATGAAAGACTCTGCTAAGTGGCCAATTTTTATGTCCTTTATCGATCTTCTAATGACATCAGACTTGTAATGAGTCAATACCATTAAGGTCATGATGTTCAGTCTTTTGTCAAATCTTTTAAAAAGGCATTTTAAAAAGTAACTGCACACTTAAACATGGTATTTAAGTTGTATACTCAAATAAATGACTTTAATGGGTTGAAAAATGTGCATTTTTCAACAGGATGAACTTTGCCAGGCTAATAATGACATGGAGTTGACTTTTTGGGCTTCACATCATAAAAATTATGCCAAAAAAAGGATATTAATGTTCCCTTATCAGAGGTGGACGGCTCACCTCCCCCAGCTTAAGTGAAAGTCTGTGAAACTGTGCTCATTTTTTAATATATTTTGATCAAGACTCATCACTCACAGGAGTTAATGCAATTTTTTAAGCCTCTCATTAGTATTTTTTTTTTTAAATTTTGCACAGTACTTTTAACAAGTGCTTTTGAAAGTTGCAGAAATGCTACAAGACAACTTTCTTTCTGCTGATGCTGAGGATCGCCTACTGTATAAAGAGCGGACCTATGGTTTCATACTGACACCCCGCAACAGAAAAACACACACCGGAGCCGCTCTGAGCTGCTAGCTTAGCTACCAAACAGGTAACACTTAAATACTCTTACAAAGAGTCATAAATGTGCTTGTGGTGACTGACAAAGCTCCAACAGACTCTCCATGTTTCCAGCACTGTGAGTCTGACAGCTGCTGCTCATGGCTGGTTAACTCTGACTACCAGCTCCACACAGCTGCTCTTGCTGGATTGAGTGACGGTCAGTCAGTCTGTCACGCTGCTGACGTCTCCTTACCTGCATCCCAGACAACACGGTGCTGCATTTTTAAAAAAAAAAAGTGAAGTTGCAATTTAATATCCATTTTGAAGGGTGTGGTTTTCGTTCTGCTGAGCTGTATTTCATTACACAGACAGGTGGACTTATGTTATTTTGCTCACCACAACTGATGTAAATAGATAAACAGAATTAAAAACATCTGTCAGTATGAGAATTGACCTTTCTTTTTAAAACATGTCTCTCCAAAGTCCACCAACCTTGCAGAAATGCAGTATTATATTAAAAAGTTATCATAATCCACATACTTGGAGCATTTGGGCATTCAAAACCAGTCACACTCACACTTTTCATAACTCTTTGTTTTGTGTTTTTTACTACTAAAAAGACAAAACAGGAAGTGACCTTGAATTTAAAGTTACAGTCAAAAACTCTCCTCCAAAGTCTTTCCTAATAAACTGGCAGTCAAACTAATTTAAAATCAACCTTATTTTATAAATAAAATTCCAGCTCCAATCACTGGCAGGAACACTTTGCCCCTAATATAGAGCCGCATAAAACAAGGCACTGGCCATAAAACTCTGATGGAAAAAATTATTCAGCTTCATACCGACCTCAAACGACCGTGCCCTGTTATTTTCCAAATTCATACAAAAAAAAAAAAAAAAGCAAAATACAGCTTTGAGCAATAACAGCTGCATGTGTTTAAGGAGACACTGGAAGATTGTTTTTTTTTTAGCCTGTCTTGTGATGACTCAACCGAAAAAACGCCAACCGTGTTTCTGGCAACAGCGAGGGGGGTTTCTAAGGAAGCATTTAACAGTGTTTAATCATATAAAAACCTGGTTCTTTATGCCAAAACATGATCTTCTCCTATAATATAACCATCTAGTTTTTGTGCTTTAACCTAAAAAGACCTCGATCACATAGAAAAACAGGAAGAAACGTGAAGTTCTGACGTCTCCATGGTTTGTCGAACATGTAATGCCAACATTAGATTGGTTTGAACTTGTTAGACAACATCTTAAACATGAATCAGCATGGAAAACTACTCACAATCTGTTCAGTAGTTTACTTTAGAGAGAAGATAAGGTAATGGAAAGGTAATGGTATTATTAGATTGCAGCTACTGAAAAACAATGTGAACATTTATTGTATATTAAGTTCCTTTGCCTTGGGTTATTTTTGTGTTGGTGTGGAAATAAAAGCATCCTGGTGATGAGTGCAGCAGTCTGTGTTGTTTTTAGCTTATTTATCTCAGTGTTTCTGACTTGGATCAGTGGGAGGTAAAGCTTTATCAGCGTCTATTGTTGTCTTCAACAGTGTCTTTTTACCTTTTTTTGTGCTTGCTGCTCAGATTTGATATATATTCTTCCAATTCTCTCAGACACTGTCCTATACATCACGCTGGGCTCTCCGTCATATACAAACCGGAGCGGGTGCACAGCTTGATGCCTGATTACCAGCAGACAGAGGAGATTGCACCAATCAAACATCTCGTGGAGACTCACTGCAGCTGAGCCACCAGGTAGCCATTTTGGTCTGTGCATCATCGCCGGTGAAGAGCGAACACTCCCTCCTGCTCCAGTAATGTGTGCTCCACACATTAGAAAAAAAACCTCACCGGGGTGAAGCATGAAACCCTGCAAAGTCAATTTCTCTCTGCTTATTAAATCAGCCACGGCACAATCAGCAGCGGGGTGTTTGAAAATAAACATCCTGCTGATGGTGTGTGATAGAAGGTGTTAGCAGGCCCCTGGGGAGGGGATTTTCTGACTGCAGAAACACATGTTGACTCTTTGCTGTGACGGGGGGGGGGACCTTTCCGTGCAGAGCATCATTTTATTAGTATTTAGGAAGGTTTTTGTTGTTTTTTTGAACAGTCGGAGGCTGAAAAATGAGCAAAGAGGCTCCTTATTATTAATTTTCTGCCCCAAAAATATCTGCTAACATAACATCTTTATTTGTTTTTCAACCAAAGCAGCTGATACAAGCACGACTACATGGACTTTCATGTAGAAAAGCTCTTACTTTATAAACCAGACATCATAGAAATACTCGATTAATTAGTGACAGTTTGACAAATTAATATTTTTTACATTAAAGTGTTTGGTTAAAGTGGATATAAAAAGACCACACACTTTCTAAATCCATCTCGTCTCCATTAACTCTGCCTGTAAATGTTTCTAATAAAGTCGCCTCAAGTTGTGTGATTTCCTTCAACATTTGAAGCATAAAACAACCAATATTTGGTGCTGGTTCCATTAGGGATCCTTCCATGAGCCGGAAACTCAATTAAGATGCGGTTTTCACATCAATTTTCTCTCAGAATGCTTCCTCAAAAAAAAAAAAAAAAAAACGCCACAGGCAACTAATCTCAGCGTAATAGCAATATATCTGTTTTCATGATTAATATGCATAAAATATCCACATATATTTTCATTTCCAAGTTACCAGCGATTACGTTTTGATAGGTCAAATATCTAATAGGTTTTGTACATGCAGGCAATCAAGCTGAAGGCTTCATTTCCTTCTCTGGTTAATTTATGTAAGGAGAGAAAATTTACATCCAAACAGTGAAAAGTGCCAAACATATTAGGAAGAAGTGATTGGACACAACTCTGACTTCAAGGGCTGAAATAACTTGATGACAAATGCCTTGAATAACAAGTATTTGTGTCAGAACTACAACTTTGTTGGAGTGAAGAATCGCAGTGTTGCTTTCAATGACTCGCGTGAGCAAATAAGTCTTATCAGCGCTCATGACGGATAAATGTTACAACTCATTTGTTTATACACTTAGATAATATCAGGATTATTGCACAATGAGATTAACACTGTAAATTGGGAGAGACAACTGCCAAACACAAGGATTATCTCATTAATTACGCCGCAAATGAAATGTAATAATTACTCCAGAGTTGTTTGATTAAAAATGTGACGATAAAACAAGATCAAGGAGAGTGAGAGTACAAGCCAAAATCTTTGTACACAAATGTTTTACACGGCGACAAGATTTGTTAAAGCTTCATGTGACGTGCTAAATTAATCTTTATTTTTCTTTGTTTTTCTCAGAAATTAAAACTCCAAACAACTTTGGCGGTTGATTTACTATGAAAATAAGGTTTAACATGTTTATTCACATGTGTTTGTATGTCTCTAAGGTCTCATGTATATATATTACATACTAAAATATATAACAAAATTTAAACAAAAACAATTCAGCTCCAAAAATTTGCAATAATCATCACAGTGTTTGAA
>JAPZDY010000013.1:5004947-5029614 GCA_029783645.1 Ctenochaetus hawaiiensis | reverse complement strand
AGAAAAGCTGCCGCGAATTCAGGCATTTTAGGCCGCAACAATCATGAAAAACGCCCGCGAAATCCTGGAGGGACTGAGTAACGCGTACATAACAATCAATAGGAAAAACTCGAGAGTGGAGAGATCTTCTTGGGAGCGAGGACACAGAGACTGAAGGCATGGACGCGAATTGTCTGGCACAGGAGTCAGAGCGTCAGTGGTTTTTGAAGGCTGCTTAATTGCCAATGAGAGGCAGGTGTGGCTCGTGAGCCTCGCTCCCGAGCTGACCGACCCCGCCTCTCTGCATGGACCTGCTGAATGAGAGGGAGAGAGGGATCAGCAGCAGGAAAAAAACACACAAAATCAGAACCATGACATTTATCAGCCTATTAAGTTTTTGTTTTAAGCCATTTTGTGTCTTGACAGGCAAGTTAATTGAGGACATTTTCTTTTTTTTGTCTATATAAAAAGCTTAATTTGGTCAACAATATATTTTTTCAAAACATATTTACTGTTGCAAATGAATTGTATGTAAATGTATGTTTTAGGAGATAAAACTATCTGAGCTGCTGTCTAATTCTGTGTGCTGAAAGCAGTGACAGAACAGATTTCTGCTCCTTGTTTCTGAACACATACTTGAAAACATGAAGCTGATTATGAATCTGATCAACAGCCTCAAAAGAGCGCAGGAGGAAAATACATTTTACTTTTTAACTCATCGAAAAAAGCGAATCTCTCCGGCTCTCGTGCTCTTACAACTCCTCCAACTGCAGAACAAAACAGGACTTCACAACTGTTGTGCACAAGTATAGAGACATCGAGCTTTTTAAAAAGCCTACTTAGCATAAGGATGTCAGTCTGAGACATCAAGAGACTTGTACATAACAACAAAACAAATGCTCGGGATCCACAAATTGGGAGGAAAAGTTTGTTTACCGAGGAAATCATTTAGAGGAGAATGTTGTTTCGTCTCAACACAGTTTGAAGGACTACATGATTTATGTAAAGCAGCAATCACCATGCACTGGAGAGCACAGAAATCCTCGACCCGGTGTGGATGTGACCTTTCATGCTAATTCAGAGCTATTCATTATAAGGGGGAAAAAAAAAAAACCTTGCGTCTAAACAAGACAGACTGATTTCCATATGCAACACTTAACCATTCATCATTTAATTGTGATCGGAGTATTCCTCATCGTTGGAAATTAATGGAGGCTCTTAGGAAGCCGGGCGAAGTCAAGAGAATTCCTCTGCATAATCAAATATGCTAATTGGCAGAAAAGTGGAATTAATCTGCAGCTGTAGACTGAGCCATAGATTACAGCGGGAGAACAATAGGGTGAGAGATGCCAGAGTGAGCCATTGTATGGTTGATGTTTATTGACACAAGCCATTTTTGTTCTTTATGCAAATGTTTGCATCTGAAAGGGCTTGTTGTGCACAGATGTGGACTTGTATTTTGGATGTTTTAGCATGTTATATAAAAGGAGAACAGGACTCTTTTTAGTCCTGGCTTCAAATTTGAAAGAATGACACATGTTCCTCCTGTCATGCCTCAAAATAAATGAATAATATTCTTTAAAAACAAATAAAAACATTTTATCCACTGTTTTGATTTAGGAAATAACCTCTGAGTTTGTCTTTTTAGAAGTATTTTAAGGTTTTCCTTGCCTGTTAGTGGCTACATAAACTGTTAAAATGTTAAACTGCTGTCTAAGCCAATTACAAATTTTAAGTATTTTTTGTCTATATTAATTAAAACTGCTGTTTTTTGAATTTTACAACTGTTAAGCGCTTTAAACTATAACCTTTGGGAGAACTGAAGATAACTGTTACAGCTGTGATGTGTAACTGAGGCATGCTTTTATTTCTTTGCAGCTTTTTACTGTCTCAGTGTGAAAAGATCCACTGATCAGTCACACAGTTGGCTCAGACTCAGCACACAAGTCATTTTAGCTCGATGGCTAACTACCTTGTTTGCTAAGTCTGCCGTTTGACGCTCTAACTTTGCAGAGTAAAAAGCATAAAATTCAATCATACAACTTTAATTTTCACACAGATGACATGATTTCTGACAGTGATATTAATTTGTCCAAAGCACTGAGGAAACAACATACATTTATGCAATGAACTAGCAGCTGAGAGACACATCTTAAACAGACAATAACAGATTTTTGGAAAGTGAAATCACTATACAAACCCTGATACATTATGAGGAGGAAAAGTCCCTGCAAACTGCTATAACACAGCAAACCCTCTGTTTATCTATGAATGTAATCGAAAGGAGTAAACATTAGCAAACATGATTATTAATCATCTCTAGTATACGCACTGACATTAATGCAGAGAGGTCAAATTAATACTCATCTCAAACTGCCAGAGGACGTTTTTTTTCTTCATCAAACTCTGTTTTCCATTAATGCCCACAGTGTTAAAGCAATCTCTGTAATGATTTCTTATCAACATGCGCAAGTTCTTCGACCTTTGAATCCAGACAATAAGCCAAAAACCCAAAGAGCATAATGATGATTAACTGCAGGCATTTCTGTAATTAATGAAAATTACCAGAGAATCCATAATTAATGTGGAAGAGCAAGAAAAAGTCATTGCCAACTCCTGATGTGTGATTAGAGCTGAGAAAGAGGCACTTATCTGTGGAAAAATGAACTTTTTGAGAAAATGTATCTCAGTCGTGCATTTCAGTGCCTCTTTTCTTTTCATCAGGTGTCACGAGTGAATGTGAGATTCAACAGAAAAGAAGAGTCTTTCTCAGATCGACAGTTTTTATAAAATACCACATAATAACACAGAAAGGTCATTAGTGTGGGTTCATGCATTCAGATAAATGAATTAAAACTGCAGCTGTGATCAACATGCAAAGCTACAGTGAGCACATAAGTCATTTTTTTCTAAAGCTAAAAGGATGAAATAAATCGTTTTACACAGAAGCACGGGTCAATGGGATTTCTGAGAGATATTGACAGAGAAAAAACAGATTATGCATGTTTCCACTTCTGCGAGGGATGAGTAGCATTGTAATGACTCGATGATTGTGTGCGGCTCCCCCTTTTTCATTTCATTCAACACCTGTCTGTTCTTACCTTTGCACCCCACCGTTGACGGGATCTGTTTCCTCTCCGCGGGCGTCCCGACCAATCACGGAGACGAAGACAGCCAAAACCACAGCGGGGTGAAGAGGCTGAGGCCAGCAGAACTTTGATTGATTTGACATTGCTATCTCTGAAAAAAGAAAAAAAAAAATGAACGCTTGGTTGCAGCGACTCACTGTCAAGAATGCAAGGTAAGAAAAAAAAGAAAGCTTTGAGGAACCAGCTCAGTAAATTAAATGGATTTACGGAGAATGGGGAGGCCTAACAGAATGATTTTCAATAAGAAGGAGATTGATGAATATGGTGAATGGCAAACGGCTGCAGGACGCATTTGTTTTGAATCCTTTCTGTGAAATTAAATCCTCAACTGATTACGAGAGAATGGTATTACATGCATGAGGAGGCAGGAACAGAAATATGAAACAATTCCAAATGTAGAGGAGTGCAAGTGTTTTTTTTCCTCTTAGCCATTGGAAAATAATGCTCAGCGCTGATGCCGCTACCCTGTGCAGAATTGGCTCTCACTGATAGAAATCATCCAAGAAATAGCTTTTGTGATTGCAGCTAATGTTTGTATTCAGCTGTTTGTCAGTTTGAATTCAATCTCTGCTGCACATTTATATATATTCTTGGGGTCGAGATTAAAATCATGAGAGATATCGCTCACCTGCATTCTGGAGGCTGGTAATGACGACCGGGCGTGTTTGTTTGAATTACAGAAACCATGAATTCAGTGTTTTTAAAAGGTCGTATAATTACTTTATTATCACTAAAATCTGCTGCTGCATGGTCTGACAAAGCTCCAGATAGACTTGCTATTTTCAGACTGTGCTCTCCCTCCTCTTCTGTGGCGATGCTCGCGGCATCTCGGAGCTCCAAATCCTTGCCAGAAGGCCAGTGTGTACATAGATGGTATTCACTGTTAATCTGATTAGGGTGAGGAGATAGCGATGCCTGGACTATATGTCATCTGAGAACAGCATCACCGCTATTGATTAACTGAGCAAACATCAGATGGAGACACCAAACATTTGCACAGAAATGTACACACACACACACACACACACTCAGACACACACACAACTATTCTGGGTTATAGCAGATGGTGGTCAGATAGACTCACATACAGTAAATGGGTCCATTTTCGCAAAGCATTTTCCTGTGTGTCTCCTGCCAAAACAGCACTGTCTGTCCACTCTACCAACAGGCTGCTGGTGATAATATGTTGGAACTGAGACAGAGTCTCATCAGACGACCAGCTCAGTCATAATGGAGAGAAAATTAAAACCCTAGACGGATGTAACAAGCGATGATTGCAAGGGCGAGTGTTTCAAATCCAAACCAGACCTTAAACTTGTCAGCCGGCTGACAATACCTGATCAAATTTTGGGTCGACGATTCCCAGATTTTGGCGGCAACCCGCCATCGCACCTCATTGATTATGTCAACTTGTTTTCTGATTAAAACCTTTACAGAGAAGGGCCGTCCATCTGTTGTGCCGACAGGAGCCATGTGTGTTTGGACAAAGTTGTTGTGTGTGTAAACGCTGTAATGCTTATTTGTCCATGTGAGCAGTGAGGGAGCAACGACTGGGATTACAGCAGAGAATAGACAAATAGGAAGTAATCTGTTGGGGGGGAACTAATGCCTGCCCGGGGGCCAAATGTCCCCGACTGTGTATGCTTTATGTGTGTAACAATAGGGATTCACATCCCCTTGTAATTACCAAACGTTGTTGACTCCCAGACAGTGCATGGCTTCAAAGCTGTTCCAGACGATTAGCAATATGCGCATGACAGAGCGGCTGGTGCAACCAAAACCGCCTGGTTTCTTTCACTTCCCAAACTTTTAGTTAAGAGGTTAGCTCGGTTCATTGAAAGGAAAAGATGGCTGGCCTTAATTTAATTTAATTTCAGGTTGAAATATCTCTACGGTTATTACATGTGTTGCTTTGAACTTTTGCACAGACAGTCACGGCCACTGAGGATGAATTCTGCTTCAGTAGTTATTTCCTTTTTATTTTCGAGACATAGACTTTGGTGAAATTCATAAACAAGTATTGAATGAATTGCTGTGAAAGTTGGTAGAGACAGTTTAATCCACAGAGGACGAACGTTGATGGTAGAGCATTTACAACTATGCCATTTTAGTTCTCATCTGTTTCTCCCAAAGAGTTGTCGACCAGTCAAATAATCACAGGAAATATATCATATTTGAAAAATCGTCAATATTACAAAGTTTTGTGTTGATTTTAGTGTTTTTTAATGCATTCTAATAACTTTGATGATCTCTTGCTGGCATGATGTCGGGCTGTCGACTGGTGTTCTTCTTAAATTTTGGAATTCAAGGTTAGATTTTTGATTTCCAACCATCTGCAATCATCACTTTAATTGGAGTTAAGTTTAAGACTTTAATCTTTAGTATCTTTTATTTAATCTTTGCCCTCCATTTTTTAAATTCATAGGTTTGTTCAAGGTTTGTTTGTTCGTGCTTAAAAATGTAGTATTTATGGTTTTTGAGTACGGCAAGGAATCGCAACGAGAAAGTTTGGATGCCTCCCATGAGAAAACGGTTACAGTGTGGCGAAGTGAAGCTCAGGAATAAAGATTATAGGTTAGAGTGCAACGAGAGTGAGACATCTCAAAATCTGCAGGGAGTACTGATGTCATGTGTGCATTTAAAACCAGTACAGAAAGGCAAACGTAGCACTGTATTTTAAAGATTACTTGTCCGTTGCATTGATAACACTAATGCTAACTCATTTCTCTACATCTTTTTTGCTTTCAGGTACATGGACACTGATTTTTTTTGTGTGTGGCTATGTTTTCCTGAATTTCTGACAAAAAAAAAATAAGATATCAACGTTTTAATGATTTCAGCATTTCTGAGTAAGCTAAGAAAGATGCACTGTGGATGAAACGGTGGTGGGAAGTGTAAGAGCTGAATGGAAGAGTGACTATCAGATAGAGAATCACTTTCTCCTCTAAGGGAGGGGAAGTGGCCATTAGTCAGGGAAGTAATCTAATCAATGTTGCCGTGCACAACAGTGCAGACAGCCGCGACGCATCACTGAGCGCTATTATTCTTAGTCATGTTCTTGTTGAGGGAGAAAACACTGGCTCACCGAACGCCCAAATCTGCTTCCTCCCTGTGTGCAGGTCCTGCAGAGGGAGGCTGGTTACATGCGGCGCTACAGACGGCAGCAGGGAGGGAAGAGGAAGACTTCCTTTAATCAGAGGAGCTGCACCGACTGCTTATATCATCTCCTGTTAATGCATTTGAAACAGTAATATAAATGCAGAAGGTAGCTGTACTTTATCAGCATCCTCTCTTGCACAAACTGTACTTGACCTTCACTTTCCTGCTGTGCTGGTTTATGTTCCAGGGCCCCTTGCATGTGCAGAGAATCTATGACGGGGCTGCAGGACAGATCGGTGAGATGAAAGCGGAGGAGAGTGGAGCACGGTGCTTTTGATGGCCGATTTCCAGGAGTTCAGCCGGGGTCCGACGGCATCGCACCTCACTTCATAAACTTTTTAGACTACAAAGTCAGAGTTAGTATGAGGACTGAACAGTAAAGTTTAGTGGTTAAAAAGTGCTAATAGTTCATCTGAATCCCCTTATTTAATGACATACATCATTAGGTATTACAGTCGTGTTTTACATCTTTCTGCCTTGATTTGCTGTTGCTGTCTGTAACATGAAAGAAAGATAGAAAGAGACAGAAACAATCTATTACTTAAAATACTATACTGCTGAACCAAAAAATGTACAATATCAAAATACTGTGAACATAATTATGGATCCAGACACTGTTTCTACTTTTGTTTGACAAGGTTATGAAGCAAACAACTAAAGAATGCATTGGTTATTAATATTTAATGCGTCTTGTCTGTATAACAGAATCTTAATAAAGCTGCCATGAACGATATGCGGTTGTGAGACATTCTTCTAAAATGTGATTAGAACGACAATAAGCCTGTTTTACCTCTTGAGGAACAGTTTGAGGAAATAAGTGATTGCTTTAATAGGTGCATCTCATCACCTTTTGCCACAGATTTGGTTTTTATCTCAGTTCAAATATTCATGGAGTCAAGAGATTTTTCAATAGACAGTTTATTTGAAATATACATTTGATTAAGTTTTGCTATATCAGTAAAAGTACATGTATTAAAACAATAAATTAACTTGGGCTTCATCATAAAAAGCATATTCCCAAATGATCACCTGGACTGTGTTAATGGTGCAATAATTCCGTGTTCTTTTTGTGTAAACTGGTCCCAAAGAGACGGTCAACCCGGCATCCTGAGCAGAGATCTGACACGTGAATGACGGCAGCTTGGACTCATGCAGGGAATTCACAGTGGAGCTGATTGAATTTGACTTTTGTGCAATTAAAAAAAAGTCCCTTTCAAACTGGAATTTGACATCATGGATAAAAAATTTCCCTTTCTTGTGAAACAAAGATGAGATAATTAATACAAGTCTTACAGCTGGCTTACTTGTTTCCCCTCATTTCATTCAAATGGACTGAATCAAACCTGGAGGTGCTGGTAGGTGGATCTCGTCATTGTCTTCTTTTGGTTGAGACATTCCCAGCTGTTATGTTAAGCTGCTGGATTGGATCTGGCTCCAAAAACAGCTTACAGAAGAGAGTGGTCATGATTATCTCATCTAATTTTAGGCAAGAAAGCAAATAATTTTTTGTTCTTTTAAACTTACAAGTTCAAGCCCGAAGCATTAAGGTAAAGGATGATGTATTTAAATTAGCTTTGCTAGCTGTACAAACATTTTACACCTGTTCTTTTAGCAACAGGGGACAAAATATTACAGGCATTTCATCACTTATGAAACCAACTGCTGCTGGTGTAGCTTTTGCTGACGATCAAATATTCACATGCTAGATGAAAACCAAACACCAGCTTCTTCATTTAGTCACATCTTCTACGACCAGACGAGGATGCATTTTTAAAATGATACTGCTTTTTCGCTGAGAGAAACCATCCGGCTCAGACTGCTGCGAGAGCTCGATGCTGCTGCTGCTCTGAATTTTTGAACACTGCCTTGCTAGGTGCTGCACTCTGTGTTTTCATTTCCAAACCAGCTTTAGAATCCAAAATAAAGTCTCTGACCTGGAAAAAAAAATACAGGGGGACCGCAACAACAAACCAAACCTGGGACGAAAAGGTCAGAGGTTCCTCTTTCCACCATTTCTTTAGACCGAGCGAGAGAGCATGCCGGCTGAATTACACAGGTTACTTTAAAGGCTAAGGTTTAAATGGAATCCAAAGCCGTGCTAATTTCCTGTTGAGCCTTTTCAGCCTGTTTCTGTAGGCTACAGCCAAGTGATACAGCATCATACTGTGATGCAAAGGCAGAAAGTAACTCAACTATTAGCCAACAATGTGTTAGTCAGAGCTGCTATTCCTGGACTGCAAGATAAGACTTGAAAGCTCGCTGGAAAGGAAATGTGATGGAGGTTAATGCCCCTCATGGTGCTCAGTGATGCAACGAGCTTGTTCACGACGTCGCCTTTGACAGAAGTGATCAAATCATTTTCTTGACTAATGGCCACATCCCCTCCCCAAGGGAAAAAAGGAAAACCTGGAGCTGATGCACTTCCTCTTCCCATCGCCGAAGACAGAACTTTGATCTGATTAATTTATTCAAACACGACAAACTGTCTGGGACAATTACCACATGGAAAGCCTTAGAAATAACACCCATCCTCTTAATCAGTGTTATGACAATGTTCTATTCACGAAAACAATCTGAAAAGACGACACTGTGGCAGGAATAATTCAATCTAAAAACGTATGGTTCTCATATACACGGCTGAGGTTATCTCCAGTCTTCAGATTCATGTCATAAAGTGCCTGTTGGCGTTACAATGTATAACTGATTTAATGAAATAATATTCCTCTCCTCTTTCTTTTCTGCATATTCTCTGAAGCAAGATACAAAGGCTTGATTAATTTCTCCACAGAGAAAAGGAATTCATTCATTTCAGTTTCAAAGTGACTTGAGTTTCTGAATGTAGCGAGTACGAACATCATAAGTGGATCATGCAAATCAATTGCTGCCTTATCACATTTAAAGCCGGAGCATGTCAGCCCTCGGCGCTGGTGGGCCACTTGAGAATTTCCTGAACGACCGCTTTACCGTTCACCCATGAATAGAAGTGGTAATTATTCTTCCACTGTCTCTGGAGGATTTTTCTGAGTCACTTGTACATCTTAAAATTGTTCCAGTGAAGTTGCATTTACAGTGACGGCAAATGAGTGAAAGCAGAGAGCAGGGTTTGTGTTTAGCAGTCGGTTTCCTCTGACTGCAGAAACAATGGCGTCTTTGTCACAAGACAAACATTTTTATGCAAATGTTTGACAATAATTTCTTTATATTGCAACAACTGGAGGAAGAGTCGGTGATAACAAAAGCTTCTAGGTTAGCAACAACCTCACTATATAAAGCAATCCCTGCACCAATGGAAGAAATTAAGACAAATGTTAGCAACTCCCTGCTGATAATACTTTGCTCTTTTTCTGCTAAATATTTTCACCATGCACACCAGCTAGTGGCTAACACGGGCCATCTACTGTCGCTGTGCATGTAGCGTTTTTTGAGTGTTTTCGCTGTAAAGGTTGCCTGTTTTGGCCAAAAAACAGTGCTGAGGATGCTGATAGTGCACCAAAACAGTACATTTGTGGCTGTGGTTAGTCATTTTAGCTCTATTTCTCTCTTTCTTATTTCTAAGGGGGGGATCAGCTGTTGATGGGCGCATTGACAGGTGGTTTAAATTGTTGATAATCTTGGACATCGGCAAAAATTTAAAGGTCTGGCATCAGAGTTTTTATTTATGCTTCTTTTGTATGAAACTTATTTTTTCCTTATGCAGGACCTGATTATAATTTATAAGATTTGATTTTCTGCTACAGTGCACCTCAAATATTCAAAAGTCTTCAGGCTTATCTATGAAAAACCAACAGTTGTGCTTTGTTCTGCTGCAGCCTCCCTGAGTTAACACCAGCATAGGAAAAAGGCAGCCTGAAGCTCACATCGTTCTCCCAAAACGCTGAAGTATACATCAGTGAAAAAATACTGTATGAGCTGCGTTGTTTGGCTTAAAGATAGGTCGCTAATAGTAATGATGAGACATTTCTGATAATGACCTCACCATTGATTTTAATGAGGAGGTTCAGTGTTGGGAAGGTTGAGGCCTGTCTTTGACCCCCAGACTGCATTTTTCTCACATCTCCATGGCAGACTCCAGTAATTAGAGGTCACAGCAGCTGAAACTATAACAACTCTGGTCTCTATTCATGCAACTACTATTCTCCCTTTTTCACAGTCACAGTTGGAGTTCTTTTCAAATCCAAGCTCCTCATTTTTCTCAGTCTTACAGTCACTAAAAACTCTTGCTGTCTCTCAAAACCCATGAAAAAGATTGCTTGTCTTTTTGACAATTATCTCTCTGCCACTTTTTTGTTTTTGGGGGGGGGATAAAACTCTGACAACTGTTGGGAAGTTAGTTTGTGTAAAACATGGACTCTTCGATCTGCTTTACCAAATCTCTGAGTGCATGCTGAGCCCTTACTTTGGGTTGATAAGAAAGCAGGGAACACCAGATTAAATGGACTCAGGGTTCAGCCTGAGGGTGCAGCAGTGCTCATTGGTCACTGTCATCCTCTAAGTCTTCGTTTTCCTTATTGCCTTTTGTTTAGTGCAATTGCCCTCTGTGGTCTCTCTCGCACAGAAAATAATTCTGAAACTGTGATGAATGTGATGCCACATGATCTTCTAGTGTTTTTCCTCAAAACCTTTTTTATTCGCTGTGATTAGCAGACATTTACTGGACCTAGTGATTGGATTTAAAAACAAACAGCCCGACTGTTTTACAAGGAAAAAGCAAGGTTTGATTCCTTGTAGGAATCCTTTTTTGATCACACAATAAAGGACCTAACATTAACAAAGAGTTAAATGGCAGGTCAGAAGCAAAAAAAAGGGACTTATAAAGATAAACATGACCATCATCAGCACAACTTACAGAGCATGTCAATGAAAAGGCTGTAATAAATCACCAGGCCATTCAGGGGCACTTAAAGGAGGAAGGTGTTTTCAACTAACTTTTTAAGCAAGTAGTTGGTTGTGAAAATGCCCAGAGTATCTAAATACCCGTACGGACAATACAGGCATATGCGCTTGTGGGTATATATACACACTTGTGTAAACAATCAAGCAAAAAAAAAAAGAAACTGAATGAAATAAAAAAGTACAAACTTACATGAATTATGTAGACATGGCTCACTTAACAGAAAATCAAGAAACTATAAATTCCTTTGTAGGAGCTTTTATTTAACTCTCAGGTGACTCTCTGCTAAGCCCCGCCCTCTACAGTGACTGTTCCTATGCCTGTCAAACCTTCGTTTGTTGCAGTGTTTACAGTGAAAACATTAGCCAAGTTACCATCACATTATCGACTCTGTCAGCTAAAATAATGACCCTTGTGAGCAGATTTTTTATTTTACTAGCTAATATAAGCTAATGCTAATGCTAAACTCTGCCCTTAAGAGCGTGTCTGTTTATCTCCACCAGCCTTCTTATGTGCTCACAATTTGTCCAGTGTATTTCCCTGACTTCTGCCCAGTACATACTGGGACTGACTCCGGCCCCACAGCACCGTGAAAAGGATTAGAGAAAATAAATGTGTGTGAGAGTTGTTTGTTTGTGTATGTGTGTGTGTGTGTGAGCGTGCATGTGGGGTTTGACAGATCAAAGAGTGACATCAAATTCATCGAGTTGCTTTTTCTGTCAGGCTCTGAACAGTCCTCTCTCAGCATCCCACCGTGTTATTAGAAGCAGCAACAAAAGACAGAAAAAGGAAGGAAATAGAAAAGCCCCTATAACTCAAATTGCCACCCGGAGAATGCATCTCAAACCAGACGTGATCAGATAGAGGGAGGACATTACCATTTCTATTACAGCTATTTTGCCTCCAGCAAAGCAGTCCATCGTCCATCTCTGTGGAAATAATCTTTTTTTTCCTCCACCAGTAAAATAAGGGCACTTTGTCATTGATTTGACAAAAGAAGAAGGAAAAAAAATCTAGAGTGCATTTATAATTCACAGAAAATGTGTGATTTTCAAGAACTTGTTTGCGTGCATTTGTGTGTGTCTCTCTCTCTCTCTCTCTCTCTCTCTTTCTGTCAGCCGAGAATAGCATTTGAGTCAGAGAGGCAGTGGTGAAGCCAACAGTGAATGGGAGGTCTACCTCAGTCTTATGCTCCATTAGCAGTCAGTGTGTAATAGCACGGGTGGACATGTGTTCAGCGCAGATAACAGAGAAGTGGCTGAGACTGTGACAGAGGGAGACAGCCCTAACAGACTGGCCCTGATGTTCCAGCACCAATGACTTGTCTGACTCGTTCTCTCGCTCTCCCTTTGAGAGTCAGTCCTTTTCAAATACCTGTAGCTATGACAGAGCCAAGGAGAAAGATGGAGAGCGAGTCGAGAAAGCTCTTTGGGCTGAAAATTATCTGGTTATAGTGCAATTATTAGGCCGGGCTCTGACTAATGGATTTAACAACTCTGTGCAGATCTTTACCTTATTCAACCCAGAGCTGCTTCTGGGACTTCTGGATTATGCAGAGAGGCCTCGCTGTTGCTTAATTCACATTAAATCTTATTCATATTAGATTTCTGTTGAGTTTCTGCCTTTTGACAACATGCCCACATGAATACACTTTAAAAAATGAGCTTAAATATTTATAGTGTTGGTATTAAATCAGAAAAAAAAATCATGTAATTAAAATAAAGGTTCAAGGGATGAAAACAATGTTTGCAGCTCAGATGGGTTTTTTCTTTTAATGGCTGTATAAACTGCCTCCGTAAGTCAGTGAAGATGAGCTTAGTGCAGTATTAAATTTGACATTTCTACCAGTGCACATGAAAAGAAGCTGCCACCTATACTGACATTTAAAATGAAATTGCCAACTAATCAGTGCATCAGAATTTCAGGTTGGAAACTTAACTGGCACAGCAGGTACTCACCACAAAAGAACTTTTTTTTTTTAGAGCTCCTCTTCTACTAAAAACCTGGAACTTCATCATATGTTGACAAGTAATCAAATGACTGCCTTTAACATAAAAACATACCAGCATCCCACTGGGAATCAACACCCTGGTCTGCACCCCTATGCAGCTTTCATCTCATTGTTTGATGGATCCATATGGCTGCATAACGCGAGCAGCTCTAAGCTCATGAGCTCTCATAGCACCTCTCGCCAAGACACTGCAAAGAGCCAAAGTCAGCATGGAGCCGGGGGAGATTTGAACATCTCGCAAGCCAGAGATGATGATAGTTTTCTCAGTTGCTGGAAGGTCAAACTAGAGATTTACTGCTTGATTATTGGACCATTGGACAAGAAAAAGGTGTTACTGGAGTTCCCATGTTGCTCTGTGTTATGGTAATAAAACAATAATACCATGAGCAGCTAATATTTGTCTAACATAATACCAATAAATACCTGCTTTAATATATTTGCTCTAAAGCTAAAGGTTTTGGGGTACTTTTCTGCCCCCTCTTCGAAAACAGTTTTATAGCTTAAACTGATCAGCCACCACAAAGAAACCTCTGACAGCTATTGTGAACAACATCACATCCAATGCAATGTTATGCTGCAACACCTTGGGTATCAGCACTCATGTGGATGACACTCACCACCCACGCAAACCTTGGTGCCGACCAAATGCACCCCTTTATGGTGAAAGTACCGCTCAATGGCATAAGCCTCGTCACGTAGGACGTACACTGTACTAAAACTCTCAAGCTGTTCATGCTCGAGGAACATGTGAAAAAGCCCAAAGTGTTTGCATGTCCTCCAAATTCCCAAGAACTTTATATGATCAAGCATGTCTGTATAAGTCTGATCCACAGAAGATCTGCCACCAACACCCTGTTGCCAGACACCATAAAACAACCCCAGAGTTCCTGGCTGTTTGGTGACATGAGGGGAACATACACACTATGAAGCAGATGGTCTTAATATTGTGGCTGAGGCCAATTGAAAATGAAAAGCATTTGTTTTTTTTTAGCATCTCTTGCTAAACAGATTTTTCTTTCCTGTCTCTGTGTGTGCTTTCAGCATCTGGCAGATAGGATGCACTTTTACATACATACATCTTTTATACTATCTTAAACTATCGCTGCAACATACAAATAATGCCTTCATTAAAAAGATGCATTTACATTTTTAAGCAATGCACTGGAAGTTCTGGTATTTTATACAATATGTTTTCAAATTTACAGTTGAGAAAATACAGGAGAGAAGACAAATAAGTCACAGACTGGATCAAAGCCAAAATTCTGGTAGACTGAGACCTCAGACAAATAAGACCTGTTTGAGTTTAAATTTGCATTACAAGAATTCTCACTGTGAGGTCCTTTCATTTAGCTGAGTGCACAACAGCTCGCCGGCCAGCAAAACACTGGCCAACAGCCATTATCAGCCAGTAAAGTTTCTGACCTGCTGTCTCTTTTTCATTAATAAGACTCCATTTCATATCGAACCAATGTAAAGTTAGATGCATCATGCTATAAATGTACAATAAAGAGTAGACTGACACTGCCACTAGTTGTATAAACTATATTCTTTTTTTAAGCAAATAATATACATTAGCAAATGCTGTAATTAAATTTAATCACATTAAAGAACAATGCCTAAGTGATGGACTCGATGCAAAGGTATAACTGGAGATATGTCTGGTGTAACATTACAACAATAATTGCTCTTTAATTACTGATGATTGTCTATGCTGATTTTCTCACTAAACTCTGCAGGAAGATTAGCCTGCAAAATTGCACTCATTATGGTAAATTATCCGTTTGAAGCACCGTGGCAGGAAGTTGTGGCCTCCTTGTTCATGATTCTATTTTCTCTGACCGAATTGACTTTCACTCTCAGCGAAAGAACAGTCTCCTCCATAAAAAGGTTATTTTATCCATCCTTTATTGTGATTGTCTGTCAGAGGGAGATCCAAACAACTGGTGAACACGTTTTTTTTTTTAGGACATTTGGCAGACGGCAGGCCTGGTTTCTGTTGAACGACTTTCAAATCTCAGATGTCGTCCTTCAGTTCTTCACTGCTCCTGCCCCGCAGCCAGACAATGACTAACAGAAAGGCGACACTACAAGGTGCTCTGAGATAAATTACTCGTGTTAAGCATGGTGTAGTCTCCTTTATTTGATATTCATTGGGAGCCAAACTCCTGCTCATAATCAACTTTGATTCTTAAAGGGTTTGTTTCACCTCTCAGCAGGTCAAAGTTTTCATTTATCCTGCCTAAAATTCAGTGCAGAAAACCAAGAAGTATTGAAAAAATGTTCCACAGACTTTCATAATCCTCTGACTTTTCCTCCAGTGGCTGCATGAAGATGAAAGTTTTGCTTTTTATTAAAATGTCATGTCAGTTATTGGACGGATTTCTGTCCCTTTTTGTGACCAAATACCTGCAGAACTAATCACATTCCCATCTTGCTCAGCTCAACATTAACATGCTAGCATGATCAATGTAATTATTACACTGAATACGCAGCCATGCCATGTCTAAAGTCTGCTTTACATTTATTTTCAACACATTTTTAGACTCTCAATGCTAAAAAAACCTTTGCACACTTACTTTACTAGTCTGAAGTGCTGCAAGTTAGACTCTCTCCAACACAAATGAGAGCTTTAATCTTCATAGTTTTGTGTTTAAATTGGAACAGAGGGAAGTTTTGGGCTAAAGGCACTATGATGTCCCACTATATTTGATCCTTTAGTATCTTGGCAGAAATAAGCTAAAATTAAGCTGTTTTGTTGCCCCGAGCGTTGTCTTGACATGGACCCTGTTATTCATCTTTTTCCTTTTCAGCACATGAAAGTTAACCTTGAACATTGAAAAGCTGCTAATATTAGTCTAAAAAGACAGTTTTTGTCTGCTTGCTAGTTTCAGTGATAATCCTGCTCTTATGTCGGATATCTTCTAGGAAAATTAACTCATGTCTAGCTTTTCTCATATGAACTCAAAGGACAAAGATCTCTGGTGCATTTGCAAGTGTGCAGAAGTAAAAGCCAAGTTTACTTCAACTTCTGATGACCATTCTCATCCTTCTCTGTCTCGTGTTCTCCACTGCAAACACAAGCAGCCGGCGCATTGCACAATAACAACGCAGACGTTTTTCACAATGATGGAATACCCATGCAGGTCCAAAGCAAAGACTCATGAGAATGGCTTAGATGGATTTTCTTTACTGTGTTGGACCTCCAAAGCAACTAAAAGATTGATTAGCACAGCATAGGTGGGCCACATTGGAGTTTATCCTAAAAGACAAATAGGAGGAGATGAGGAAAACACTTAATTAGTCCAGAATGGCTTTTAAATGGGAGTAAAAAGATGAACTAAGATCTTTGTGTGACGGAGGACATTGTAATTAATTCAATCTCAATTTGCTTCATATAAATTTATATCTGTTTTAATTATTTTTTCCTCACTGGGAATGAATTACACAAGTCTGTCAGGGGAATCTATATGGCTTTTCTGCAGTGAAACTCTTAGTCAAGTAAGGAATAACTGTAGCTGTATGTAAAACAACATAAGTATTTGTTTTGGTGCTTTTATCAAAGTGCCCTGGAGGCATTTTGAAGAACCTTCACACTAATATTTGAGTCAACCTGGAGCAGCGAGCGCTCCTCATAGAGGAACAGTCTGTTCAGAGTCGTCACAGTTCAGGAGTCGCGTCCAGGTTACACTCATTAGCAGAGACAGAAACAATTTATTCCAACAGGAGATGGGTCAAGAATATACATCAGGAATAAAATTATGGGGTTGGAGGTGACAAAACCTGTTGGCTAATTGGCTCTATCCTTTAAAAATCTGGTTGTAATTGGCTTCAAGTGACATTTTAACTTTGTGTTAATGGAGTTGAGCAAGTGCAAAACATTTCCATAATCCACACCGAAAATTATTAGTTTACGTTTTCAGTTACATTAGTCCATTTTAAAAGTACAGGTTTTGTACAGCTGATGTGTTGCTGCTCCTGTGATATTTAACACAACAAAATTTACATGATGAAACATGTCGGTTTAATTAATTTAAATGGAAACAGCATCATTCTGTACAAGTTTCACACTATAATTCTGTTCATGTGCTCACAAACACCATGAAAACAGTCCTGTATTGGCCGTGTTGAACCTGTTTAGCTGTGGAATGTTTAAAAAAAAGTTTTTTGGGGGGTTATTCGCCAACTTTTCCAGCCTTTTGTTGCTTCTTTTTTGAAACATGTTGCTGGTAGAAATTTGGATAAAAAGAAAATGCATACAAGAATCAATCAAGTTGATGAGATTAAACATTAAATATATTGTCTTTATGCTGATTTATTTGAGTATATGTCTCAAAAGAAAAATAAATCATCTGTTTTTGACCCATGCTAAGGATTACTTTATTTACTGCAGAGCTTGAAAAACAGTTTTTGCCTCAGACGGTTTTATCTTTTAACACCTCGCAGAGAACATTTTGCTCAGGCACAAATCTACCATACAAGTGTTCATGTATTTTTAACAGTATGTGCTGTAGGTTTATCCTGTGATCCTGACCACCTCTAATTGTAATTACATACACACACAGTACATATGACAGGATGATGACAGTGTGAATGCATGAGGTCGCTTGGTCTGCTCCTTCATTTTTCTTGCCTGTGCATCAGTGGGGCTCGATGAGGCGCTAACTGCTGGCTTTGCCAAACAGACTTGGTGCTGCCGGCGTTTGTTGGCATCAACTTGTACACTTGTGGTAATTAGATGTTTTAAAAATGAGCCAGCTTCATCTGCTTTTTGTGTAAAGTTCACAAAATGTAACAGCATGTTTTCTTTTTTATTTGTTTTTTATTTTTAAATGTTATTTCCAACTGAAGGAAGCTGTTGCTCCCACAGAAGACAGAAAACGCACTGAACGCTTTGTAATTCAAAGAATTTTACCGCCATGTATGCCCCACACATCTCTCCTGCTAACTTCAAGTCTTATGTGTCAGAAAAAAGCAAAACAGAGAGAAGAGTGGGCGCATGGCAGAGCGGAGAGACAAAGATAATGGGCTTTTAACTGGATGACAAATTAGACCCTGAAGTTCTGCTTCTGGCCTTGGCACAGTTTAAACGCCGACTGATCATTTGACCTCAAACAACATGTTTGGATGCCAAGACCTTCGAAACGTCCTTCCATCAAAGTCTTTATGTACTTATTACATATTCTTTTTCTTTATGTATATGTACATATATCATGGAAGAAGTTTTAGCAACATTACAGCTGTAATTACACAATTTGCAGATTGTTTTTTAACTTGCTATTTTTCATCAAAATAAACAAATCTCTCACTTATATAATACATTAAATAATTCAAGGACACTGTATAAAATACATTAATATACAAAACAGAATATTCTTAAAAAGAGGAAAGAAATAAACACAAACTATTTTCCCTTGGAAGGAAAAAAAAGAAACAATAAAGAAGAAATGGAAATCTGTGCAGGTTCTTAGACCACATGTTTTAAAAAAGCTAGTAGGTCTTGATATATATAAGCCTACTAAAAAAGATAAAAAGATAAAATTAAAATATTGCAGCTGACGTCTTAAAAAATGACCTTTAAATTCTCTACTTTAGTATGACGAATAGCCACAGATGTCTTGTCAAAGGATGAAGCATTATCTTGATTTCTAAGATATTTTTTGAATTCTATCAACACACACGTCAACACATGCGTCCACTTGTTGTGCATGTGGCTCTTTAAAAAAGCAAAACTATATAAACTAAGTCCATCCAGCAAAAGTAAATTGATATACATATGTACACGGCAGCAAGCTATAACTTATCAGCAGCAAATTAACTGATAACTCAAAAGATGTGCAACATAGTTCACAAGCAATTAAAGATAATATATTAAAATAGAATAAATGCAGCATATAATAAGCACATTCTCACAGCTGATCCTGTTTTGAACTTCGACACTAATCAGCACGCTAAATATGTCGGTCTTGCAAAAAAAAAAAAAGATAATAAGATATGCAGTTATTATTAAAGCAACAACAACAAGCAGCTTCTTAAAACTCCACACAACACAAACTGCTAAAAACTGAGGCAGTAAAAGTTCAGCCGAGCTGCTCATTAAACACTCGCTCATTATCTCACCGTTACCTCACCAAAATAACTCCGACCCTCACCTGAATCATTACGACTGACAGGATCCGGTGAATGTAGCCCATGTAGTAGATAATCAAGGAGCTTTTTCAACAAATACTGGCATGAAGGATTTTAGCTTTTGTTTTATTTTTATTGCTATTTATTTATTTGTTTGTTTGTTTATTTGCTGGGAAACAGTCTTTTGATGAGTCTCCATCAGAAAGACAACAACCCAAAGTTTTATTTAGTTTATGGTCGAGTTATTAAAGTAGCTTTCAGCTGCTGACTGCTGCAGTCACAATGATAAGATTTGTAAGACATTTTTAAGTGGAAATGTCAAATTCCTTAAGTTAAAGTCCTAAATTTCACCATTTGAGACCATTTTGATTCTGTGGTCTTGCTGTCACGACACCCATACATTATTGCGAAGCCTTTACATTTTACTGTTGGTTGTAAAAACCCAAAAACAAACAACAAAGAAAATCATTATCCCAACGTATCAGGCATTTTCTAAAATGACATTCATAAGAACTTCTGAGGGGCTTACAAGATGTTTCAGCTCAGTAAAATGGTGCACCGGTTTATCCACTTTTGAACAGAGTCCAGCTCGTAGAGTGCAAAGATGCTGGATGTCCGCTCTCACAACTGGCATAATTCATCATGCACATCTCCCGTCCAGATGGAAGGATTTAGATGTATGGGAGAGGAATGAAACAAAATAGAGGGAACACAGTCTTGTCAGTCTTGGAGGAGGGCGATAGGATGTGGTTTCTGGACGGAGAACATGCTAGCACAGCTGTGAGTGATGAACAGGTGTTGGGAAGGTAGGAAACCAACGTGGATTCATTTCCTGATGAATGGGAGCAGGTCATTTTCATCCAGATGTGAGCTGTCAGAGTTTTCTCACCCAATTAGAAGCCAATCATATCTAATTAAACCAGTTGAGGCCGGTTCCTGTCCTCTTTAATGGCTCCTCCCTCCTCACATGGTGCACTTTCTTTCAAACTTTCAGCGCAAAAAAGTGGTAACTGATTCTAATAAGTGTTAAGGACTACGGTGTGCATTAGCATGCGGCGTGGCGCGCGCTGCAGCCTCATCAGCTTGTCAAACAAAATTACAGGTGCAGAATACACAGTGAATCATTCATCGCCTCACACTGTCCTCCCTGGTCTCCGACTGCTTCCTCTTTTGTTTAGCCGTGGCGCTCTATTGGAGATTCATCCAATCAATGTAATTGCGGGTGATTGTTTGACTCAATCCAGTGCCTCCTTACAATCACTGCTACGATCAATGGCCATTGCTCCCGTCCCCCTGCTGTCACACTAAAGGATTATTCAGGCCCACTGCAAGAGCAGGAATCATTTTACGTGAAGATTTATCTGATTATTTCTGAAGGATTAAGCATTTTTATACATGTGCTACAGAGCTTTTGTTACCTCTTATGTTAAGCATTATGAATTGCCAACATTATTTAACAAGTCTCATCTAGAGACGCTGAGTGATATTGGAAATCAAACCTCCTTCCTCTTTAATTGCCTCTGCTGTCTTTTCATATTCAATATGCGATGGCCACAGAGACTAAAGTCTTTGTCTTGAGGAAAATTTGCATTAAATAGCACATTTGTCTTTGTGGTTTTGCTGCTTTTTAATGATTCTCCAAACCAAGTGTTTCACATTAGGCAACATAAGCTTTCAGAGATCAGCGGTAAAGGATTTGGCTGCTCAGCATTACCTTGAAATCTTGCTTGATTCGTGTAGATTGGTCACGATGAGTTTGCAATAACTCAGGTGTATCAATCAGCAGAGGTTTTGCTCTTTAAAGGCCAGCGATTATGATCAACGAAGCTGTGAACTTGTCAAAAAATATTGTGGCAATCAGGCAAAAGATTTCAAACTCCAGGCTAAAAAACCCAACTTTGTATCTGCTACATTGATCAGGCGTGATTTATGTGATGCTGTATTTGCAAATCCTCATTAGATTCTTTAATAAAGATGAACTTTGGCGCCATGGAGAGCCACGCAGGGCTCCTGTCTGAGTCCTCCTCCAGCATGCTGACAGGCTGCTAATCCTCTGCTCTCATATCAGCTTCTTCTGAAATCACGGCTTAGTTTTCATCAAGCCTGGCTGCTTGATGGTAATGAGCTTGGCATTTTCAGAGCTGAACTGATACGGGTTGCAGTCCGTAACACTGAGGAACTCGTTTCCCCAAATATCCATCACGTAGGTAATATATCTATACAGACAGATCATATCTCTGTTTTTTTTTTATTTTTTAAAATTAAACCTCCTCTCTGGATGTCCAAACCACTAATGGATGGAGTAACCAGCGATAAAAGCATCTATTAATCTAAGGGGGGATAAGTAATTGCAGCTATTTTTGGAGCATATTGAAATGTCAGAATATAATACGACTGGCTGTGTGTGTGTGTGTGTGTGTGCATCGTTCCCTGCTGTGCCTCTGAATGCTGCTCTTAGATAATGAAACTCTGCATGTACACTTTATAAGTGTGATTTGTCTCTCTGTTTCCAGCCAGGGCGGTGTGTGTGTCAGCCTGCTCCTCTGCCACGGTGCTGAGCAGTAGCGATGGCCTAAGCTGTGCTGATGGATCGCTTGGCTGGAGGCTTGCAGGGGCTGGTGTTGGCGCCTTTGGCTCCCACCGACGCAACGCGACCCTTTGGCCCAGAGATACGGCTTAGAATGCGGCTATTAGAGCAGTTCGGAAGATTCCACAAGCTCATTATAGTCAAGTGTCAAGCACACACACACACACACACACACAGGCAGCTCCATGTATGTGAAGTCAAACACAGTGGCCACTTAGGATGCAGGTCCATGAGCGCTGAGGGCAGGATTCACTGGAGCTTCACAAGAAAAAAAAAAGAGAGATAAAAGCCCAAGATCAGGCTCCGTCACCGAGGTCTGTTTGGAAACACTTAGAGAAAATTCATCACATTCATGCAAAAGTAAGACAATGAGACAATGTTGCAATTTTCGAACAGCAGCATCGTTACAGAGAAGCAGATCTGCAGCAGATTTACTCCTCAGGCAGGATGGGTTTTAGGACTATAACAGGTGCGCTGTCAGATTCTGTGCCCGTTAATTATGTTTGCTTGCGTAAGTAGAGCCTGTAATTTTGTTTGCTTCCTCCAATCGCATTCACAGCTTCTTTTGAATTCACTTTACTAATGTAGAGAGAGAAATTCTTCCAGTGCTGAAAGGAAAGACTGCATTACTTTATGTCATGTAGTTTATTATGCAAATCAGAATTAATTAAGCATGCTAGATGAGTCTGTAATGATACACGCTGCTTAAAGTGGCAGCATTTTAGACCATAGAGAGTTTTATTAATTCAGTTGAATCAATTTAATTCAGAGAGCACTTTTACTGTATTAAGTTGACCACATTATAATAAAAAAGGTATGAATCATTTTTTTCTAACACATTTACCAAACAGCAGCTCATCTGCATATGTATGACTGTCGCCGGGGAGCGCAGCATGGAGAGTCGCCCAGGAAGCGCAGAGACTCCGAGCAATTAAGGGTTTAGTGTCTCTTTCATGGAGAAGCTGACATTCGCTGGGGAACTGGAGACCACCTTTAACCCAAAGCCTGTCCCGGTAAGGACCATTACTGAGGGGAAAAAAAACGTCGAAGACATCACAGTGATAGTCTGTTCGCCAAGTTATAGCGTATTGATTTTATGTTGCACTGCTGTAATTGTTTCTTACCCTTCACACCATTGTCTTCTTCATTTACAGCTAATTAGCACCAGCGAATACACTTAGCATGAAGCATCAAACCTGTCACGGCTTTTTGGTTTGTTTTTTTTAATAAGAAAATAAATTCACTGTTTATTTATTGTTTTTATTTGTTTTCCCCTAAACGTTTGCCCTGATAAAGCTCAGTGAAAAGTTCTAAAAACCCACTTTCCATGAAGACAGAACACAATTAGCAGCTAGCTGGTGAACATGGTGGAGGATTAAGCAGCTAAAGAGTCAGATTTTTGTTTCAAGGAGGCGATGAAGACCAAAACAAAGCTGAAAGGAAACTGAAGCTTGGACTCACCTTCATCAGATGACCAGACATGAATGACTACAAATGAATGCTAATGCGTTCACTGTGCTTTCTGGGGGAAAAAACAGTTTGTTAGCTTGTTTTGATGCCAAGAATGATTGGAAAAAAAAAATCTTTAATGGTGTGAAATCGAGGCTAGTTAAGTTAAAAATAAGAATACAAGAGAAACATATTTTGTTTAGCAAACTATTAACCAGTTTCCACAAATCATGTGGTTAGCATGAAGCTAAAGTTGTAATGTTACAAATCTGCTTATTATAAGGAGTAAATCTCTGAATAAATAGCATAAATACTTTCTGTGATTAAAAGCTTTTCTTTATTTATTCATATTTTTTTTCTGGACTGGTGCCTGCAGAAGTTGTCAGGCTACAGGACTGTCGGCCTGAGCATTTAAAGTTCCTGTGAACCAGCAAGTCCAAACCAGTTGTGATCAGTAAATCCAAAACACCGACTTGAGACAAATCAAAGGGGAGTGTTGGTGCATTGTGGGAAAAAACAGGTGAAGTAAGGAATCTGCAGCAAAGTTGCTTACAGCCTCAAATGTGTGTAGATTATTCCCCGGCTCCTCTCCAAACTGTCACTCAGCTCCCTGTTGACTTACCCGGCTGTAATGAGAAACACTCAGCCATGGCCACCCCGTGAGTCCAGTTAGCGTTTTGATTTATTGAAATCCACTCCCGGCCCTTGCTGAGTCACCAGCTCGGTGGTGAAAGCCAGACTGATACTTCACAGTTCCTGTCCCTGTTTTCACTCCACTTAGTATCATCTCGCTGTCAGACATTTATTCTTTGCCTCTACTGTAGCAAAGGTGGGAGTCATTTATTTAGAAAAGCCACAGTTGATATTGGAGACTGGAGTTGGGCAGCTGATGCATAAAAACCTCGGACATTATTACACTTGTAAATCCACTTTTTCTGGCTTTCAAGAATATATACACTCGCAATAACAGCTAACCATATATTTATGTACTTCTTTTTATTTCTTGCTGAAATCCACTGATGCCTGAATAATTAAATGAGTGTTAATGCCAAGTTTTTCTACCAATATACCTAATGTACCACTGTTTGCAGTAGTGATAATTTCTTATTGTAAAGCATTGGATGACATTAGTCCAGCTGGCTCTAGTCATCACAAAAGTAGAAATAAATCTGACTTGTGTGGAGTGTTTTGTAAAATAATTTTATGCTTTTTTTTTAATATTGTGCAAATGGAAGAGGAATATCAGTCCCTCCAGGAATTCGCGATGTTGCGATCGCAACAATTAATGAAAATTCAACCAATCTCCGTGAATTCTG
>JAPZDY010000013.1:4944278-4957883 GCA_029783645.1 Ctenochaetus hawaiiensis | reverse complement strand
CGCGCAGAATTCACGGAGATTGGTTGAATTTGCGTTAATTGTTGCGATCACAACATTGCGAATTCCTGGAGGGACTGAATACTACAGATATAGATTTAACTTACTCAGTAGTAAAGTTAGTACTAGTTTAAGTTTTGATCCCCTCATGAAGTAAAAATACACAGTGTATCCAGGTTTCTATCATTCTGTCTCAGCCAAGATGAGTCACTTCTGACTCATCTTTCTAAGAATAAGTTGTAAGTTAATGGATGGAAGGATGAATAGACAGCCATGTTTTCCAACTGGGCCTCCTCTGTGACCTCTGAATAAAGGTTACTGTCCATTGCAGAGTTCTTTAAAATATATATTTCAAGCGAATTCACTTCAAATTGGAAACACTGTGAAGCAACAAGCTATTTTAAACTCTTAAAGAAGGTTTCCAGAAACACAAGAGTTAAAGCTATGTGGTTAAAAAGTTATGCATTGTGTTGCCATCCAAAGAAAACTGTGAATCTCCCCATTTCGTGATTTTGAATCTTTAGTTTCAATGAAAACATGTTTCTTTATGGGAAACAGTTCATGCTACATTAAGCACCATCACATCACTGCAGAGCAGAAACTCGGCTGTTCATCTCAGCTCGTGAAAAGTCCGTTGCTCTGCAGATACGAGGTTTCCACGGGGCAGCAACAACAGGCATCTAAACCAATAGTCTTGGCAGTAAACACATCACTGCACTTCTCACTGGAGACTGCACTGTGTGCGTGTTCGCCGAGGCCCTGCAGTGTATGTTGATTGCACAATGTATGAGACGAACCAACGACGGCTGCAGTCAGACGGAGCCGATGGTATGGCTGTAATGTGGAGGCTGGAGCTGGAGGAGGGGTGTAGCATGGATGGTAACAGTAGTGATTTAACCTGATATGGAGCAGAGGTGATGCTGGGAAAAGTACATATATATATATAAGTATATAAAGCTTGTCTATGCAGTACGTCCAGGCTCCTCGGAGAGATGTGAGGCAGTAAACACTAAGCCGCCTGCAGCTCTGTCATACATATTATTGGGTTAGCTATGAAGGGAAACTCAGGCTTAATCCTCTTCAGCTCTGCAAGGCAAAGCAGGGAATCAGCGCCCAGTGGTTATCACATGACAGTGTTTATAGTTTTATGGACGTAAATTAATAACTTTGCAATCAGGCACATAACAGCAAGTGAAATGCATAAATTTAATTCTTTTTTTTTTTGTAGGTGATTTATTTGGATTTGATAACAGGATTGTAAAAATACAACGTTAAGAGAATCCACAAGGGAAGCTTATAATTGTGTAATACTTGTTATTACTTCACCGGCACCGGCAAATTAACAGGATTCACTCTTCCATGAAAAAGCTGTTTATCTGTGTTTTTGAAAACTCCCTGGGGTTTGGCGTGGCGAGACACAAACGCCCCGTCTGTCATCTATTTTCCTCATGATTCTTTGATCATTTCTCGTGACCTCTCTGCACCCCTCCTCCTCCGTCACCGCGGCGGCGGCGGCGGGTTTATTCACATGACGATTCATCCGCCACTCTATCAGCATTAATAATTCAATCTGACAGATATTGTATAAGGCTGAGTACGAGGTGTCACTCACAGCAACAAACAAGTGAGAGAAACGGATGATGTGATAAGGCTTGAGAGGGAGACAGAGCGAGTAGGATCAAAGGTTTTAGCAGTTCACCTCACCTTAAGTTATTTTAGTATTTGACAGATATGGAGCCCGTAATCCTCTCGGATAAGATTTCATGTGTCACCTTTTTTGCACAAGTGCACAAACTGATTTTATTTTTTTATTTTTTTATATATATAAATTACAGATATTTTTGGGGAGGACTCATTTTTAAGTAATCTGTTTCCTGGATGTGGGACGTGAAGATGGATTTCACAGGGAATGAGAAATAGATGTCACACTGACGGATGACAGCTGACTTAGTTGAAAACCAGCTGCACTGGTTTTTTGCATTTAAAGGTGCATCCTCTTCGCAACATTCCCCTCATAAAAAGCTCCGCCGCTGAGTGTTTAACTTCATGTGTTGCTACAAAGAGGAGCATTTAACCAAAGCTAGCATGTCTATAGATATTTTCGCTTTTGCACATTTTAGACTTATGTAAAAGGAAAATTAAGGGTTTCAGTCATGTCAAGTGCCTGAAACTCTTATTATATTTAGTTACTTTTCTAAAACAGACATGTTTCTTTGCTCAGATATAAATAAGCTCTTGGGTATGATCTTTATTTATTCTTTTTGTTTTTTTACTTCTGAGGTTTATGTCTTGTTTTTCTAAATTATTGATGTCTTATTTTCAAAAAAAAAAGAAAAAAACTCCTTAAAATGCATATGATGCTGCTGCTTTCTGAACCCCCCCCCATCTCTGAGCTTGTATTTGTCTTATGTTCTATTTTTATGTTTGTTTTGTCTCATGCAAGTTATGCTTTTTTCAAACTTGCATCGTGTTATGCATAAAGTCATTTGGTGCATTTTTTATTAGGAGGAGAAGAAGTGTCGAGGGCAGCAGACAGACTCCGTAAGACTCATCTGCTACACAAAAGACAGCATTTCCTGTCAAGCTGTCAAAACCCATACTTCAAGGCTTGTGATCGGTGCGCCTCGTGAAGCTCTCCATTGCTTTCATGTCTGCGGTGTTTGTGCATGAGCATGTGTGTTCTGTATGAGTGACTGCGGTCTGAGCAAGCGTGTGTGTTTTGACATCTGCATATGCACATGTCCTTATTTTTGTGTATTGCGTGAATGCGTGTTTGTGCATGTTCATTCAGGACGTCTGCCTTATTTTTTTTTTTGTGACAAACCCTCCACTCAGATCCATTTTACTGAAGTCTGTGGCTCTCACACTGTGTGTCAGTAGACCTGATAAATGGAAACATGCCAGGGCAAGAAGAAGAAGAAGAAAAAAAAAAGGCACACTCCATGAGGCACCATGACGGCTTCATTGCCCAGGGAGGCCCTTGAGGGTTCCCTTGAGCTCCAACTAGCAAACCGCTTTGAAAATCTGCAACTGTGCTCAGCAATTACTGGTTGGAGTAAGTGAGCGGTGGTTTGTCTGGTTGAGAATAGGTGGAATTAGCAGCAATTACTACCTGCTGCACCAGTGTTTTCATTGCACATTTGAAAGAGACACAAAAGGAAGGAGTGAGGCGTCGAGCCGATTTTTATTGTCTCTGCAGTTCTTGATTCTCAATTATTTAGACATGGAGTGAACTCTTAAAAGAGTATGGCTGGCAGCAAATATTGAGATTGTTTTAATTGCACTTTACTGTTATTCTGCGGAAAAAAAATGCTGTACAATGAAAGGGAAATGAAATGAGTGGGCGTGACGAGATGTCTATTTACAGACAGAGAGGGTGGGAGCCTTTTTTTAATGGCACCACATGCAGCCAGACAATTAAATAAAGCTGCAGAACATTTAATTTCCCCCCTTTTTAGACACATTATTTATTTTTTGCCTGCTTCGGATTTAAATTCTCAACGTGTTTTGGTGAGAGTCAGAGATGTGTCATGTTTTTCAGCAGCAGCAGCAGCATCGGTGGCTCTTCTGGGACTTGTGGGTTATTGAGAGTCGGCCCTTAAATGCAGGGCCTGCTAAGCTTTCTTTGATTTTTGGGAACTGTGCCCTTCAACACAAGAGGCCCTTCACTACAAGAGGCCACTCTGATATGCACATTTTAAAGCGAGAAAAAATGTATCGACTCGAACACCTAGAGAGCTCCGCTTTTGTTTTCTTCTGTTCGTGCTTGCAAGAAAATGTGATTTCACATGTGCCTGCATGTTTCTCAAATCTATAAAACTCAGGTGTTTTGAGAGCAAATGCATTTATTATTAATATGTTATAGAAAAACTAACACTTAAAATACAAACTTGCACAGAATATTTGATTTTTGGCTTTCTGAAGGTTATTATCAGCCTGTGCTCCGTATTTCAGCAAAAAGGCTAAAATTTACTCGACTCTGTTTGAGAAAGATGAACAGAAGAGACGATGGCACCTGTGATGAAAGTTGCATTAACCTTTAAGGCCAAAGGGAAAGAACATTAATGTTACAGTTTCTGAGTGCATACGGCTCTGATGTGGAGCCATTTTACTAAAACCTCACTGCTCAGAGAGCTTCAAATTGCACTAAATATATAAGATTTGAGAGTTTTTTAATCTGAAATCCTTTTATTATGCCATTCAAGTGCAGTATTTTTTCAACAATAGCTACTCAGTGTATTTTTAAGCCCAAAGGAAGTGCCCCAGACCCTAAAATCAATTTAACATAGTGGCCAAACAGTGTTATTACACCTCATGTTATGCATAGGGACCCATAAAGACTTTTCCCACAAGTTTCTACATTTAAAAAGAAGCAGTTGTAAAATGGTGGATGCATTTTTTTGGATGCACAGACCTGCGAAATGACTAGTTTCACAAGCAGAGTTCATCCACCTGGTCTTATAATGTTTTTAAAGCCCAGAGGAGATTAAAAAAACATGTATGCATGTGTGTCTGTATGTACAACAATGCCCAAAATCTTGATATCTTTAGGGTCTAACACTATTAGTCAATAATACAGACGTTCACGGAAAAGAAATTATTAGCTGCACTGCTTTATTCTAACAGGGAGAAAACAGTAAAAGTTGTACTAGCATTTAAGGTAATTTGGTGATGAGTGAGTTCAGACTTTTGTGGTCAAAAGATACAGCAAATATCAATTTGTGGGGAGATTTTGATTGAATGGGTACGAAAAGAAAAACTTCTGAAAGTCCAGAGCTTGTTATTTCTTTTAAAGCGAAACATCCAAGGGCCTTTTTTTCTCCAAATAATTTCTTGAGATTACTGTGACGAACAAGGAAGCAAAGAGGAAAACTTAATCTACTACGAGCTCTGCGGTGACTAGAATAAACCTTCGGGATCACCAATAATTCTCCAAATTAACCTTAAAGTAAGGCTTCAACCTCTACTGACGTGTTCATTTGACTGGTGGCAGCTGTAATTACCAAATCTCTTCAGACAGGGGTTTTGTATTTCACGCAGGCGAGGGACAGACTTTGTCTCAATTAGCTTTTGTTTTTATCTCCTCTTGCTTTCTCTCTACACCTCACACCTCAGTGGCGCTGACAAGGATGTTTGTACCTGCTATACACAGCCGCGCTATCAGTTCAATCCTTGGCATGACTTTGAAGATTAGTCACCGAAGCATGAAGAAGCTTTTGAAGTGTTGGGGGATTCTTTGAAGTTTGCCGTGCGAGGGTTTTTTCCTCTCCTTGTCAATGCGTTACACAAAGTTTCGGCTACCTTTGAACATTTAGCTCGGCAATAAGAGGAAGGAGCCGTCACAGGCACAAACATAACATGATGGAGATTTGTATCATCAAAGTCCATCTGAGGGGTGTTTCAGGCCGATGTCTTCGGATTATGTCTCCTACAGCTGCTCTCACACGAAACTGTCAGCGCCGTTTTCTACGATTAGCATCTCCATCTCTCGGAGGAAAGACAACTGCGTGGAGACTTTCCCACTTTAAGTGAACTCTTGTAGTTTTTAAAAGGCCCTTTTTTTCTGACCAACAAGTGCTTTGAGAAACTCTGAATGCATGAAAGCACGAACCTTTGGCCCCTCAGGACCGACGGCTCTGAGATGTTCGTTCCTTTCATGTCGGGGGAGGAGCGGCAATGAATAGCCAGAATAAACAACTCATCTATTTTGGACTTTGGCAGGCAAAATGATTATGAATAAAAAATGAAAGTGACATCGGAGACGTTAAAGCAGGGAAACCTGTTTTTGCGTTGAAGCCTGATGGCCACATAAAGGAGAAGCATGGCCAAAATTTTCTTGGCCAACTGTGCGTGTGTAGGCAGAGTTTCCCTGGCTGCTCACCTCAACATGAAATTAATGAATTTCCGGTGACTTGATAGATGGTGCCGCTCGTGGTGTGAATGTGTGGTCGGGCCAGCTGCACTTGACAGCAGACTGAGAACGGGACTTTGCCTCTGTGTGCGTCTGAGGCCACCAGCAGAAATATGCACACAAACCCCGAGGAGCTGACGGCCGAGCGTCTTCTTGTGAAATGTTTCGGCGCCAGGCGGGGTGCTACAGGCAAGGGCAGCTGCTGCCGGACGAGGCTTCGGCTGACACATAGGTCACGGCGGCTACAGATGGCCGACCAGCCCCTCCGTACAGCACCACCAGAGAAGAGGCGATGCCAAATATACTTTGCCTATAACCTCTTGAAATTTGGCTCAAAAAACAGAACACATTACTCTGCATTCATATGCAGAACCGAGGGAACGAGCAGAGCTTGTATAATTTGAAAAATTAGCTTATTTTGATTACATTACACAGATAATATTCCTGCTTTTTCTGCATAATAATTCCATAAACGAAACCTGTGAATTTTAAGGTCATTTAAATTCCACTGAGCAGCTGCCAAGCCTTTGAAACCAAAAAAAATAAAAAATTGCCTGTCATCCTATTACAATACAGGCTATTGAGCAAAGTGCGGCTCACGGGGGCACCTATAAATAAGAAATATCCTCCTGCAAACTGTTAATTGTGGAGAGCTGAGAACAAGATTAAATGAAATGTCGCCTGCTCTGACAAAACATGCTGCTGTTTGGCTGCAAGACTCTTGTAGATACTGAAGCCTCGACTGCAGTTTGTGCTTTCGGCGCTCTTTAAAACAGATAGATTAACGCTGCTAATAAAGAGCAGGGACTTTGTTTTAGCTCTCCTGCAGAGTTGATGTGAACAAATGCTAATTTGCCCCCATTAAAAATTTGTCCCAGCTGCAGCTGCAACTTGGAGAGCTAATGATGACACATCCAGATTTAATTGGAAGAGCAGAGCGGTCAACGGCCGGATACATTAGACCCGCCACATCAAAGCTCACCTCCATAATGTTTCAGCATGTTTAAACTCTTTGATTTCATGATGTCAGTTTTACATTTTTGATTAGTTTCTCCATGTAGATTTGAATGCTTTTTAGTTATTTACCTTAACTGCACCAGAAAGGGTATTTATTTCCAGAATGTGTAATAGGCAACAAATTAATAGTTGTAGCAGCATCCCACCTGTCTAATTGTACTTTTAACTTTTAATTAAAAGCTTGTGTTGTGTTTCCACATCGTGCCCAAAGTGACAAATCCAAACTGTAATTAAAATCAACTCTTTCCTAAAGAGTGGGAAGAAGTTCAAAACACAGAGGGAGTTTGATCTGTTGTTTCTGAAACGTTTTCAATATTCTTTGATTTAACTTGACTATAATCCACATCCTTCCATCAACAACAGCTCGGCTACTCGGATGTGGTTTAATTCTTCTTGTTGTAATGATTCACAGAAATCATCCCTTTGCATCTCCCCTCAGCTCTGCAGAGCTTTATGACCGTTTGTCCAAAATTGTAATATTGTCAAACCAACAATTAGTTTAACAGCAGTTGAAGTTATTGCAGTAATAGTTTTACTTACTTCGGTGGTTATTTTTGTGGTATTAACTGCCCTAAATGACAGTATCCTATATCTGAATATAATATGTAGTGGTGTGATACAGTAAATGAAAATTGTGCCAGTCTTTGGGAGAAGTCACGCCTGTGGCTCATCAATTAAAAGTCAACTGTATTGCAGCTGTTTTAAAAATGGACTGTTAAAGTGAATGCAATAGGCATAAAGGATTAAGAAAATTGAGTTTGAGAATGAATTCGGTGAGCATGGAAAACACGCGGGGGTGAAAAGTTTAAAGTTTATTTACATTTTATTCCCAGGAGAGTGTACTTAAGTACACTTTGCACGATTACTTTTCCCATTTCCATTTTGTTATGCCTTATTTACACTCCACCGCCACTCACAGATAATCATTTGCATTCAAAACATCTAATGTGCATAAAACAGGATGCATTGCTATAGTAACCAACAGTATGTGAAGCAGTTTTGACTAAGTGCAGCCTGACCAAAATATGTTTAATCTGTTGTTTTACCACATGCACTAAACTGAAGGACTGCAACACTTTTCCACCAATGCCCAAGAGCCTTTCTGTTGATTTTATCCTAAAAAGCCATATGCCTGATGTGCTAATAAACAACCCGATTGTGTTCGTGGAAACAGATGCTGTTTGTCTGCCTGCACATTTTTTTGAAGAGGAGGGAAATATCTCGCCGCACTGTGGAGACGAAGCTTTTAAAATGTCCTTTGGAGCTACGTTCCATAGTGGAGAGGAAGCTTTCAAAACAATCATGCAGAGTGGGGTTTATGTCACAAAACAACCCAGCGCTATCCTTACCAATCAAATTGGATTAAGAGCAGACAGAGATTGATCCATTCTGCCCTCGACAGCTCGCCGTGTTTGACCAGATTAGTTCACAACTCTGTGCAGCTGCATGTGACCATAGGAAGGAACGAAATTTTGTCACTGCAGCTGAAGTGTCTCCCTGTCCATGACAAACAGCGGACTCCCCCTGGACAATAACAAATTCCACTCGTGTATCATTCCATGACTGCGGCGCACGGGCGCACAGGAGCCTCTCCCACCTCATTTTACCAATTTTCCCTCTGCAGGTGAATGAGGACCAACTGAGAAATGGCTCCATTTGCATCTTAGCTAATTGCATCATTGCTCGGGGCTTTGCAATAGTTAATGAATTTTCTGAGAGCAGAGTTTGGAAGGACGAGAAAAAAAAAAAGGTTGGAGCTGCAGAGTATGTTGCTACTTTTTTCTGTAGAAAAACAAGGTAAGCTGAAGGTAAGAGGAGAAGGTCCTGCTGAGAAAGGCTGCGATATTGGAGTTCAATAAAATGCATGAGGTACATCTGGCTATGTCTTTCCCTTAAGACTGTAAATATACAGTCAGCAACCCAAGTAAGTAAAGAAGGGAAACTTTCGATGCTCAACACTGCCTGGGCCCAGAAAATGCAATGGAGGGGAAGAGTGAGTAACGAAAGCTTGGAGCTCTTGAAGTTTCTGACTTTTACCATTTTAAATGTGTTCTTCACAGTTTAGAAATTGTTATAGGCTACAAAACTGAATTTTAATAATTAACCATAGATTTTTCATTAATATATACAAGGCCAAATGAAAACAGACTGCTATCTCTGCTATATTATCATTTTATATATGTAAGTGTTAATGTTATTTAGCTTAAAATTGCCTATCTATATATATAGCAGATGTGGAGAGATGTTAGCATTTATTAAAGGTATGTTTCCTGCTACCTGGCAACCCTCATGTGGTCTTTTTAGCTGCTAAATCTTACATATATTAGCTAAAAATCGCTAACATTGTAATAGTAATGTTGACTGACTACACAGCATACAGTGGACTTAATCTGAGCTTTTTTGCTCAAACACCGCCAACTTATTCCTTTCATATTACATGTTGTCATTTCAAAGTGTATTAATAAACACCATCAAAAAGGAAATAACAAAAAATACACAATGAAAGAGATAAAACAAGCATACGAGAAAAGCTTTCATTGTCGTCTCATTGTGTTGTGTTCGCTCTCCTCCCCTGCTGACTCCGTAATAACTACCCATCCTCCCTAAATAATAAAAACCAAACAGGTCTACACACGCTGCATATTGATATATGATTCAAAAATCTTATAAAACAAGCATGAAAGGTGATTATCTAAGATTTCTGAAACACTAAAACAGTATGAGTTTCGTGTTTTTTGACAGACAAAAGCACACAACCTTTAATGCGTCCTTTCAACATTATAACTTAAAAAAAGTAACACGTAACTCAAGAGTTTCTGCTTTCAGTCTCTGTAAGAAGCGTATTAATCAGGTAAAAATAAAACCTCAGTTATGACTTGAGATAGTCATAAATTGTGAGGTTTTATAAATGTCCCATTCACAGCGGTTAATTTTTGCTTTAACTGCACTTCAAGCACCCGTAGCAGGCGAAATTAAAGTTGTTTCACTTCCTTCTACAGATCATATTTGCTGTCTACTTAGTCGACACTATGTGCCTCAACTCACAAAGGTGAGGCAGAAAATAAAAGGAAAATGGCGATGAAATTAGATCTATTTCTGACTAAAACACATTGCAGTGGGCAGGTAGTAAAGTATTGTCATACATGGCTTTGAAATGTTTAAAAGCCATATTTCTGCTCACATTAAAATTCCACCAATGCTTTTTTACCTTCAAATCATGCATAATGTCGTGCACTCTGTCTTTGTGGGGCAGAATGGGTTCTTCCTCTGACCACATTTGACAAAAGTGCACAGATTTATGGCTGGTTGCATCACAGAAACGCTCTGCAGCGTACGATACAAATAGAAGCATTGATTTACAAATAGAGGGAATTTATTTCTCGGTTGTTGCCGTTGCTTTCACAGGCAGAGAGACACATTTTAAGACAAGATATAAATGGAAGGAATCCACGAAGCAATTATTCCACCTCTGCGGTACATGGCAGCAACACCAATGGAAAAAGGTGTATCAGGCTACCTTTCTCTGTTCTGTTTCACTGAGCAGCTTCTCCAGCCTTTTCTCAGCCCGTCAAGCTGCCTTGGCAACAATCAGAGCAGAGTGGCTGAGGCATGGCGAAGAGAAATGTACAGTGGTGGAGTGGTAGGAAATTACAAAGGGAATCAATTCAATGAGTTCCCTCCCTCCATGAAAAATGTCTATAAATCAGGCAGGTGGCCAGACCCAAACAACAACCTTTTAAGAGCCTGTCTACCAAGGCACAATGCATTTAAGAGCAAGGTACAACCCAGTGATGTGGCCACTTTTGTACAAAATCTTGTTTTATTCTTTGTCACTCTTCCACTTTTCCCAACACGGCACACACGACCTTGGTGCTTTTTGTCCCCACTGACCTTATCCTTGTTTATTATCATTGGCGTGAAATTGTGATACCACATTAGAGGCAAAGCGTGCCAGGATTCGCTGTGACGCCAGAAGAGCAGTGTTTCTTTCCCAAACTGAAACATTCACCTTTTGAAAAATGTGACACCTGCTTTGACACGACCAGAAAATGAAAACTTATCTGTCTTCAGCCCTTTAGCGACAAAAAAAATAAATAAATAAATAAAAAGCAGTACTGTAGAAGCTGTAATCATTTTTTAAAAGCGTGTTTTGAACACCAGGTCATCATTTTTTTCCACTAAAAGCAGCTTGCACACTGCTTTTCCGGGCTGAAGCTCTTCTTTGTGCTTTTTTTTTTGATAACAAATGTCAAGTCCTCAGAACAATTATTTTGCCAATTACGCTCCCGGTGTCTATCACTTCTTGCGTAGTTTTTCGATGTTCCTACCCATGATGCCATCACCTCTCTGGATGAGGAGCTTGATGGAGGATGTAAGTAAACAAAACGGCCAGCAAGGTCAGCAAGAAAAAAACCACTGATGGAATAAATTAGTGTCCTGCTTCGGAGAAAACAACAGGGAAGACAACATGAAATATAACAGTAAGGAGCTGTAAAGGGCCCCGTGACCGTTTGCCACTCCTGATTTATCTCACGAGAGAGGAAATCTAACGCTTCGCCGCTGATTTGTCATGTTCCCCGTGACTTGTTCACCAACATCAATATGGGCTGGGTGTCAGATTGTGGGTTTAAACTATCGTTAGCTGGTCATGTGGAGCTCATTTGAGTTAGCACATGTATGTGTGGGCCTTTGTATGTGTGTAAAAGTGTGTGTGTGTGTGTGTGTGTGTGTGCGAACCACATTAATTTTCAGTGTCTGCTGCTGATAAAATGTCAAGGCCACTTGAGGGATGGCGAGCAGCAGTTTATTCCCCCACACACACACACTCACCCAAAAGCAGAGACAACACACAGCAATGCAGCAGTGTAAACAGCAAGCCCATAGGAGCCATGAGGCGCCACACACACACACACACACACACACACACTCAAAGTGGGTGGGAGAGCCAACAGCATTTTACTGTAGGTGATGTAATGCTAAAAACATGTGCTGCCAAGTGAAATAATATGTGTTTATCCATGAATGAGCAGCTGAACGTCTAGCATGATCTCGGTCTCAGGTGTAATGGATGCCTGACAGTGAATCTCTCCTCCGTAAATCACATGGCTGCTCTCATATTTCCTGGATGACTGGACACTTTCCCTCCTTCATCTACTGTAGGTACAAAACAACCGACCTTGCCATGGAATTCAACCATCACTCAATTTGTGCATCGCATCCCGTATATCGCTGTATTTTCAACTTAATCACGCGCCATGATTTAATTAGCTAAACAAAGCCATTATGGAATAAAGCCACATCATGTAAAATGTGAATGCTGAGGCCACTTGGGGTCAAATCAAGGAGGCTGAGCTGTAATCTACGGCCTCTTGTGATGGAAAATTAAGTTTAATAAAGAAAAAAAAAGGTGGCAAAAAGTGTTTGTATGTTTATATCCACACAATATTCCAGCCAAATCAGTGTTACCTTGGTTACTAATCCTATTTACCGAGGATTGTAGCCATTATTCAGGTTCTTCGTCTCAAAGCTGAATAGTTGTTATCGCCGCGTGTCAGGGACAGTGACTCAGAGGAGGCAAATATTCAATATTCACTGTTTTCTTCACAATATTTCACAGTATTTTATGTACTCAGTGTAATCCATTTTGGAATATAAAAACAGCAATGAAAACATGGATTCCTACAGCTATAAAAAATGAAATGATGTGTGAGGTTGGAACAGAAAATCAATGGGAAAAGCAAAGAGAAATATGTCGGACCTATCCGTGTACCGTGTGTGCATCTTTTCTTAATGCTGACTGTAATTAAATGTAGAACTTGAATTGCTCAATAGTGCATCCTTTCCTTGGGAGATATACGACCCCTGATCATGCAGCAAGTCATCTTTCATAAAAAAAAAACCAAAAACTAACATGCAGGTCATGAAAAGGTCACTTAGAAATAATTGCATGGGAGGTCTACAAAAGCTGAGGCTAATGCGCGCTGATAACTTGACAGTACAAAAAAAAAGTTTAAATAAAACTGTAACATGAATTACAGCCTACGCAGTCTGTGATCAGTGAAACGGGACACAAAGCATTAGGGATGCAACAATATGGGTATTGAGATAGCAAAGCTTTCACACTGGCAGCTACTGTATTTTGTTTCTGACAAAGCAGAAGAAACTGCTGCATTAACATATTGCTGCTCCCTCTAATGCTCCCACTCAGCTTTTCAAAAAAAAAAAACAAAAAAAACGGTGCCACAGGCTGTACAGTTGACCAGCTAATGACCTTAAACATGAATTAAACAAGGTAAACATTCATCTGCAACAACAAAAAAAAAAAAGAATTTTACTTGTTGATTTTATACTGAAATATTAAAATGTGTGCTTTGTGGAGTCAGAACGTGTTCAGTATAAGATAAATAAGAAAATAAATAAGACATTATTAACTATAAATGGAATAAAATCAAGCCTAAGTGATTTAATAAATGATCACAACCTGACTCATTATTATGAAATGTGTTTTTATGATATCATCATTCTTTTATTTATAAAAACTAGGGCTGTCAGTCGATTAAAATTTTTTATCACGATTAATCGCATTAGATCCTGAGTTAACGCGTTATTAACGTGTTATTAACGCAAATTTTTACCCTGCCCTTTTACATTTACAATAAATACAAATTACTTTTGTTTTG
>JAPZDY010000013.1:4920447-4933335 GCA_029783645.1 Ctenochaetus hawaiiensis | reverse complement strand
TAAACAAGGAAGTGAATTGGGTGACGTACGTGCATTATGTTTGCGCTGGGGACTGCTATGATTGGTGGAACTCACAGAGGCTGGCCAAAATTGCGGAAAAGTCGCGGTGATTGGAGAAAAAATTGCAAGGTCGCACAGAATTCACAGAGGTTGGTTGAATTTTCGTTAATTGTTGCAATCGCAACATCACAAATTCCTGGAGGGACTGACATTGTATTTGAGCTGATGACATAGAAGTCCACTGCAGAAAATGACCTTAACCTTCCCAAAAAAACAGGATCCAAGACAAAACATTGATGCTGCTGTGAGTCAGAACGAAGAGGACACATCCATCTTCATTCCTGTCCTTTATATCTTCCATCTGACTAACCAGCCACCTCAGAGTCTCAGGCTGCATCTCTCTGCCTCTATCTGAGGATCACTGAAGCCTCCGTCCCATCTTTCTCAGCAGTTAGTAAATAAACCGATGGAAGCACAGTCTGAGATGAACAGTGGGGACAGCGAGGCTTCAAACTAACAGGATTAGCTTGAAGCCTAACAAGCATCCTGGCTAAGATGTGTTCATTAATATTGCATCCATCCACAGAGAAAGAGAGGGAAAGAGAGGGAGAGAGCGAGACTGGATGGCTCTGGACCAGTGAAGATGAACGGAGTTGGATAATTGTTCCCCATGCATAATCACAGATGCTTGTTTACTACCGAGAGCTCAGATTCACATTTAGGGCATGCTGATGCAGAGAAGACAGCTCAGCATCACAGCAATTCATGGACTAGTCACAGAATTTAATCTTTGGGTTAGTGTGCATGGATGAAAAAAAAAATCACTTTTTTCAATGACCGTCAGCATCACCTTTGAACTAATAAGGATGATCGTAGCATGAACGTGCGACATGAAAGCTAATACAGCTGTGGTTAGCTTTAGGCAACAAAACTACATGTTTGGGTTGGTTATGTGGACTTTTGCTTTTGCTGAGACTTCATCTCCACTCTGAAAGTACACCATATTATCCACCACCGTCCCCAAACGGCTGCCTGTCTTGGAAACTTTGTCACTTTTTGCATTATCTCTTGGGGGGGAGCTGTTTTCAGTCTGCACTGTATTTCCATTGACGAGTTTACATTTCAGTTACTTGAAAGTCCCATGTGTCGCTAGCAGATGCTAAAGGGGAACACATGCTTTAAAAAAATGACACTGATGCTACGAGGTGGGAGTGAGAACAGATTGGTGATACTGTGCTGGAAAGGATTGGTGAGGATGAAAGAATTAGTCATTAAAATTTCAGATCTAGAGTTTCTGGATGTGCAAACAGTGCAACTTTGCATAAGACGTGCATTTTTTGGCACACAGTTGGTTACAGGTGAACATATTTTCTATGAGCACTAAAGTCCTCACTCCTACTTTATCTGTTTCGTGTAGGATTGGTGTTCTTACAGATGTTCTTCTTCATGCAAACTGAACGATAATGATTCAATAAGAAACCTGTAAGTTTGAGTCGGGTGAGCGGTCTCACTCGCTACGACAGAGACCTCTGCTGTGCGACCTTTACGCAGAGCATCAGCTAAATGGACAGACCTTCATAACAGACCTGACACTGACCCCCCCCCACCCCCCCTGGATGGAAAATCTGCCCTTTCACACCCCTATAATAATTGATCCAGTCAGTCATGTCTGTCTCTTAATTCACGGCGTAATTGTCGATATGCACCTCGGGCTTAGCGACGAAAGAGAAATAAAAGGTGACGCATTGTGTGAGTAATGGCTTGTGACTTGTGATTACACATGCAGTGATAATTACTGCGACCCCGGGGGCTTTTTTTTCTGCGGACCCCCACTCACAAAGCTCTGCTGTGTAACCTCTCCGACCCCCCCCGCTTAGTGTGCAAATTAAGAGTCCCTGTGACAGACTTCGCCGGGGAGTTCTCCCACTGAATGAAGATGGACATTCTAAACAAAATAACATTAAAAACAGCCCATAACCTGGCCTGGAGCGATCTCTTGCTCTCTCATGTGTTTATTTTTCCTCTCACATTTCCCCTTATTTGACTCCGCATTTATTCTCCCTCCATCTCCCTCGCTCTCTCACGCTGCTCTGCCTCCTCCGCCCCTTCCTCATTCCTTCATCCTCTTACTCACAAGGCCTCCTCGCCAATTACGCTGCAAAGCTGAGGGCCTGTGAATCATCGCATCCAGTTGTTATTGTGGATTACTGACTCACAGCTGGAGGATGGAACTCAGCCTTGGGCTCCATTGTCCGGTAAAGGTCACGCCGAGCATGATGGCGGTTAACTACCTCAAGTCTATTGCAGTCAACACTTTGCATTAGCTGTTGCCACGAGTAACCTCTCTTACGCCATCCAGACACAGTCTACAGTCGGGCCATAACCATCCCAAGGTACTCAGAGCTCTATTTAGAGCGTTGGTGCATGGTAAAACTGCCCACTTGGCCTTCTCAGACCTTAAGCCTGTGCTATTTTTGGGGAGTGGGGGAGCAGTTAGAGGGATTATTCCACCACTGAGAGGGCACAGATTTTTTTTTTTACTGACAAATATCCCACATGTGCACATACTGTGTGTCTAATTGAATATGCAGTGATTAAACAAAAACATCTGGTGCGTAGTGCTGATATTTCTGCAGCCTTTTTTTTTTTTTGCACAATCTGACTTATCTCAAAGCTTAAAACTCCTTTTTCTCCAACTCAGCTCCTTCTCCATTATCTGCGTCTCCTCCTTTGTGACTGCGATAGATTTAATTAGGGAAATCAGTGAGGGATAATGACTTCTACCTGAATTGACCTCTTTATAAAAAGTGCTCGGAATATTTTGCATATTCAGTGATGATTTGATTAAAAGCACTGAGCTGCCTGCTGGCTTGGTAAAAAATTCACTTTGCAGAAGTTGCTCAAGTCAAAGAGACACATCGATATGAAGGTGCTCACTGTAGAGAGCTGTCAGGATGACCAAATGTCTGTTGCAGATGTTGAGGGACAGGAAGCACAACAAACAGCTGTCTGCTCTGCGTCTCCCAGGGAAAACTGACGAGTGTGAGCGTTATGCACACATGGGAAAAGGGGTTTGTTTTTAATTGACAGCAGCTGGTTTAAAGTGCATTCTTGACCTTTAAAACTCCTTGTGGCTTTTTCACATAACCTTATTAGCCTGTAGGAGGAAGTAAGAAGAGGTAAACAGGATGCAAATGACAGGAACATTTGTTGGTAAATACAAGCTTCATACTGGATCTATTCACATAAGATAAAGAAGATAAAATAAGTAAAATACGTTAAAGGTGGATAAAAAAAATAACTCATATCAAGGTTCTAGTGAAGTCCTGCATAATGTAAAATCCGTATCAAGCTCTTGAGCATTCAGTTTTTCAAGACATTGCATGCAAAAATACCTAAGTGGGCCTTTGCAGCTGATGAGCTCTGGAGTTTTGAGTGCTGGAGCTGTAAAGTGTGTCACCGGTTTCTCCGTAGCCTACCTGTGTGACAGAATTATTAATGAGCAGTGCCTGCATTTATGCAACAGGGGGGAAGATGGGCCGCCTTCATTACCTTGATTTGTGGGAGCCGTCCTGTCAAGTGAAATTTGGGTCTCGTCCAAAGATGAAGCGCTTGTTATAACAAAAGGAGGAAATTCGTTCAAGTGTTCATTTGGTTTGAAACGATGGGTCACGACAGTGTCAGTCCCCTGTCTGCATGCATGGAGCAAATGCAGCTCATGGATTCAAATGCATGAGTGTGAAAGGGTGCTTTTTCACTCTGCGGTCACTGAGCGCCACACTGTGGCACTTAGCAGTTATTACCAGCTGGGAGGAACCAGTAAACCAGTCCATTAAGTTACAATTAGGCCTCGAACGTTTATGCACACTGTAAAAGTTACTGTTCAGCTTTTCTACCTAAATGACCTTTTTATTCAATGATTAACTTTCTAATTGGTTTAAGTTTCTTAATGTGCTCATTAATGACGTGAGCTGGACTTTAGTGTCACTAAGCTGACATCATATTGAAGAAATGGGAGCAAAGTTACTGCAATCGTGCAAATAACATTACATTTTACATTATAGTTAACTAATCACACAACAATTTTAATCAATTAAAATGTGTTAAAGGGATTAATTAAGTCTTTGCGAACCTAAACAAATGCAAAAATGCATTGTGGTTGTGTTTGTTCCTTGTAATCCAAACAAAATGTGCAGTTTTTGCACATGTGCATAACTGCTGTTGCCATAAGTGTGTGTGTTCTTGTACGAGCTTTCACGCGTCTTTGTTAAAATCAGTTTTAGTTTTTAGGTGAATGACGGTGTTGAAACTAAAAACACAGATTTTGCTGCACTTTTCTAAAAGCCTCAAAAGTCTTTTAGAGACTTTTTTTTAGTTGTAATTAGAAAGAGGCTTTAATTCAAGCAAGAGTTTGTAAGAAAAACACAATCTTCCTCTCAAAAGAAAAAACTCAGTTTTATCAATTCAGTGTGCTCAGCGGATCGCTCATTCTACTTTATGCTTCTGCCTCTAATGAAAGCAATACACAACATTTTCGCATTTATGTAAATCCTGTAATTCTCACTTGTCAGCACATTAAAATACCTTCCCTTTAGGATCAGTTTTACTTAAAGGTCAGTGCATACAGACATTTTCACTGCTGAAAACACAAACTTTCACATTCTCAGAGCTCCTCACAGTCACAAACACTCTGTGAGAACCAAACTTTTAATGATTTTTCCACTGTTTTACCAAAAGTAGGTTTTATTTTTTTTTTCCCTTTAGGCTTCAGTGCTTGCAAAAGTCATTTCTGCTTTGCAAACGTTTATGTTCTCTGTTTAAAATTTAATATAGAAATAATAGCCAATTTTCATCTCAACTGGAGATCAATGCAGGAGCTGAAGCTCTTGCAGCTTTATTATCGTCTATGAGAAGAAGACATCTTTGGAGGTGTTGTGTGTAACAGTGACCCCCTCAGGTGACAAGATGCTTGCACAATTCATAGAGAATGTGATGCTTTTGGCTAAATAAGTCAAAATATAGACTATGAAAGCAAAAAAAAAGCTTTTAACTTTAAATTTTATCATACAACACTATTAGAGTATATTACAACATAAGACTTTTGCATACGATGGTACAATCTGTGCTGGTTATTAGTGTTTTTCTGCTGGTTATTAGTGTTTTTCTGCTGGTTTCTGCTGGTTATTAGTGTTTTTATTTGCAGGTGAACTTGACAGAAAAATCATTTCTCCTGGCATTTATTAGATTAATGCACTGTTTATATTTGCATTATGGATAACAGAAATGAACTGTAGTACAAAGTGTGATGTTTGTTGTGAAGACTTCTCTGTTTTTGATATAAACACAGATGGTGTGCATTCATAAATATACATATGTATGAAGTATTGGTACTCTAATGTTTGTAGTTCAAAAGTCTGAGATGTTTGCTGCTGTTTTCAAATTCGGCTTTGACTCTTTTCATGTATGTTTTGGGTTCATCCAGCCAAAAGTTTCTGACTTGAATATTTTATGCGGGGTTTAGTAAAAACAGGCAGTTGATGTCAATATAAAGTGAAGACACACTGGAATAAATGATCAAAGAAGTTTTATTTAAGATTATTAGTGAGAGCAGAGTGCAAATTCAGTCCTCTGAACACTCCGAGTTTCAGATTTAGAGCCTCTCTTACAACGCGTGTCCATTTTTAATCTGCCAGCTCTGACAATCCAACATTAGTAATCCTTCACTCTGACGTTGACAAGTGTCACTTTTCAAACTCACGGCCTACAAACCGCAGCCTTGTTAATCTCAAAATGCAGTGAGGTCGAATCAAAAAATGAAGTCAAATCCACCTCCATCCCTCTCTGGTTCAAATCCCTCCGCAGCGTGGGCGGCGGTTCAGACGTTTGTGGCTTCATTACATCCACAGGGAGACTTTATTGTCTGTGTATTGGGTTTTTCTAACCCCCCTGCCACCCTGTGCGGTTTGTATTATCCCTGCTGACTGGGTGAGCGGCCGTGGCACCGATAGCGTCTGAGCTGAATTAGATTTGGCAGCCTTTAATGCCTGTATGAATAGCAATTGCGACTACTTCAACATTTGAATACTTCTTAATGTGATTCTTTGCACTCTGCTGACCCTGACAGATGGAGAGAGAGAGAGAGAGAGAGGAAGAGAGAGAGCAGGAGGCAGAAAGAGGGGAAGGGAGGAAGAGGGGGAGGGAAAATAAAGTAAAGGAAGTAAGCAAGAGGGATAATTTCAGTTGAAGCTTAAATAAAAAAACTAAATGATGTCTTTTTGAGAGGATGAGGACTCGATGAATGGAGTTCATGAGTGTAAAGATGAATGATTGGAGGAAGATACATAAAAGGATAATGAACATATTTTCTCCTCTTCCTTTAAAATGCACTTCTTTAACTTAGTGGAAACATTTAAATAGGATGTTTAAATTCGAATTTGTTAAACTGTTGTCGATTTTTTAAGGTTGTTTTTCCTTCTAATAGGAGCAGCCTTGCTTCAGTTGCCACTAATTAAAAAAAAATCTGTTTAATAAAAGTGATATTTTGACTTTTTTTAAAAAATGTGACATTCATAGCGTGACAAAACAAGATAGCTGTAATTAAAATCAACAGACATTTGGTTACAAACTCGATTTACCAGGAGAGTAATGTGCTGCATTTTTAGGATATTGATCAAATCAAATGAAAGTTAAAAACCGGTGAGTCATCTCTCAGCGAGAAACTCTCTGTGTTTTTGTTGTTGCTTGTGATAAGTGAGTTTGCATATTTCCCCTGTGTTTATTCATCTGTGTTAATCCCTCCAGATTACTCCCAAAGTCCAAAAACATGTCTAGAACAGAGATCCCAAGTTAAAGGTACACAAGTGTTCTGCTTTTTGTTCTTCTTTTTCTTTGTTGTTGTGTTTTTTGTTTGTTTTTTATGTGTATTCCATGCTCTCTTAAGATTTACTCCCATATAATCTGGAATAGAATGAGGATTGATAACGATTAGAACTAATGCATTTTAATCAAGACAACCAGGACTTTCCAAATAAAACTAAGTGGAACTTACTCAAACAAAATTTAAATTTCACTGTTTGTGTGACTCTTTGCAGTAAACTTAAGGTATACAAACACTAAATTGGGATTATAAATCCTCGGGTGATGTTAATATAGTTTGATCTATGCTGGAATAGTCTCCAGAAGTGATGGAGGGAGTGTATTTAAATCCTTTACTCGAGAAAAAAAAAGAATTGACTGTTTTGAAGTTTGTTTTTTAACTTTTTTGTGCATGACTGCAACAAATGGGTTGGTTCATTGACTTGTTTATCCTTCATCTGACCAGCGTTTGTGAAAGTAACCTTGTAATCTGTCTCTCAGTGTACAGCCCTGACCACAGCTTTGTAATACTGTGCAGTGTAGGAGCTGTCCGTGGTGCTGAAGAGGCAGCTGGATTTGCACACTGACTCTCCATCCGTCAGTTTCATATTAGATTTAATATTTTCTTATCAGGTCGCAAACTTATTACCGTCATGATCAAAAAGACAAGAAGCAACATGATCTTGTGGACACATTCATACATTCTGTTTCATTATTCTCTGTGCATGGAGGAGCTCTGGGAAATGCCTGAATGATATCAGCACTGCAGTCGGTCTCTGATGTTCGGCTAAGCAATATGGAGACGCCACATGAATCCTATTTTCAGTGTACATATTGATGTTCCCTTTCAAACCTCTCAGCTGGAGGCGGCCATTGCTGTAATGCTGTTTATTCTCCACTAGAGTGTGCAATTTTCCTTCCCAGGTTTGGGTTGCATTCAGCTCTTGAGCCATAAGGGTGCTCCTGTTAAGAAACCTGTTAAGAGGATTCCTGCTGTTTTATTTTCTTTACGGATGAGATAATCAGTAACTGGTAATGTGTAAGCAGAAGTGGATGCCTCCTTAATTTCTTTAATAATGTTATTTTTTTTTAAAGGACTCTCAGTTTCTCCCAGGGGCTGCTGTTCCTCCTCACCGTAGCCTGAAAAAAGTCATTAAATGTATATAAAAATACTGATAACAAGGCGATAGTTTGGCTCTAGTTTATAATAGGGTGCTTCAGAGATTATTTAAGCAGTTTTCACATTGAATTTAATGAATTTAAGTGACTAGAATGTGCAGTTCATCGAAGAAAAACAAGCAATGGAGCCTGAGAGAGTCGGTTTTGCCTCTTCTGTGTTTTAATTTTATGACACCACGATCTTGACACTGGTCTGTCGAATTTGATCAAATCCAAACAAATGAGTCATTCAGGCTTTGTAAGCAGAGTAATGGCAAAGGGAGACAATCTGCTGTCACAGACTGCTAAGCAGTTGCAGCAGTTGACACGCCAGATATGTTTGCAATTACTCAGTGCCAAAAGCGGTGCCTGTCTAATGAGCTAAGAGAAGCTGTAAGTCATAGGCCAATGAGATGCGATGGCCTGAGCAGATCTACATCCATCAAGTAGAAAATCTTCCCTGTGGGCATCTGCAGAATTCCTCCATCTCGGCTATAAATGAGGGTCATTTGTTAGCAGCGAGTGTGTTTCAAATGCCAGCAGAGAATGCCGAGCACTTTAGATTAGCTTGATGCATGTGTGTCTTCAAGGACTCTCTTGGTGTCTGAGAAAAGGGTAATGATGTGCTCAGTGCTTTGAAGACTTTAGGTTTCAAGAAACAGGGAATTCTTTTTTTTTTTTTTTTTTAATAAGGAAACGGTCATATCCGAGGTATCAGTGGCTGCAAGTTTCCTGTCGATCTTCCCGCACCTGGGTTGTCAAGCGAAATCATTTTAACTGGATTTAACTAGGTCTGCCGTGCAGTGTAGCAAGGGAAATAACAGTGGCTGCTTTAGAGAGGCTGCAATATAAAACTGGCAATGATGGATAGTCAGAGTGGAAATTTGACAGCAATGTGGTCCTTTTGAAAGATGTGTATATTTACCCTTGCCTCCACAGAAACACTGGGGATTTAGATGATATACTCAGAACCGAGCTAACACTTTAAACTTGAAGATTTTTTTATTTTGGCCACCTGAGGGCAGTAAACATAACCTTGACATACAATACTAGCTGATATTTAGTTAGAATGGCTGGTCTCCAAGTCAATATTAGTCAGATAGTCTCTCTTCTTTTAAATCCATCAACTCCTCAGGAACTCATTTGGCTGTTTAGCTGCTAAATACATCACTTTTTTTGGCTGCAAGTTGCTAATTTGGCCATTTCTTGATGGACAGGTGGTGAACGGTTAGCTTACGAGGAAGCTTCTTGTAGCTGAAAATGACTGAGTCGAGTTAGTTTGTAATGCATCACTGAATTTACTCTTATTTAAGCTGTTACAAGAAATATATTTAAACTCTTTTTTTAATTAAATCGGTTAATCAGAGTACGTATGGAAATCAAAAAGAGCTTGTTCAAACTAAAGGATCTGAAAGCATCTTGAGATAATCAGTATTTTCAACAAACTGTAGCAGCTGAACAGGTGGGAAGCTCAGATTCAAATCTCTGCAGTTGTGACATTTTCACCAAGAAAACCTCAGACATGTAGTTTTTTTTTTTTCTCCAAAATGAATACAACTCTTTTAAATTTCAAATCCACCTGAAAACATTGTGACTAGTTTGAGAAAAAGAAGCTCAGCCGTTCCTGCCAACCACAAGGCTGCTGCACCAGACCCTGCTTCACAAAAGAGCATTTAATTGAAAAAAACTCCTTTTTCTTAGCATGAAAATGTGAAAAAAACAAACAACCTTTCAATGTGGTGACTGATTTTGCAAAGAAATTCTGCTAGATGTTTATCTGAAAAGGCCTTCGGTCAGGTGGAAGGATTAAACACAGCTGGCTTTGTGCAAGGTAGTTCTTTAGTTTCTCACTTTCAAGGAAAAAGATGGAAAAAAAGGCACTTAAAGCGTGTCAGGAATAAACATTATTCATGTTTGCTGCAAGCTTTCTTTTATATTCTTAAGGCTGTCTGTGTATTAGTCCATCACGAACAGCAGATGTCCCTGCTATACCTTTAAATAGGCTGCACACCACTTCTCTTACTCCTGGTTGCTGATGTAACGTGTTTACATCTTTTATGTGTTTTCTTCACCCTTAAAAAATACTGCTTCAACAGTAAAAGGAGGAAAAAGAAAGATTCACAATGCTAAAAAGCTGCTTTTACAACAAATGGCTTTGAGCTGTAGCCCAATGCTTGAACCAGTAATCATATCTGCTGCATCGATTTATTTGATTTTCACAAAGTTCACCTTTATCTCTTTTTATAAGTTTCAGAGTAAAAGCATAAGTAGACCATTTGTCATTCTGGAGCACGTGAGAGCAGCAGCCGTTTTGGAGGAGAGCGATATTGATTGAATTTCTGCTACTTGCAGTTTGCTTTTAGACTTGTTTGTTTCCACTGCACAATTCATCTCAGGCCAAAAAAAATAATAAAACAGGTTATTATTCATCCCACACAACAATATTGTAAAAAAGTGGAATGAATCTCACAAAATCAACATCCAAGCCACTTCCTTATCCTTGTCTCCTTAGCAACACGATCCCCTTTGCAAGTAAGATGAGATGTACCTTATCTCAAGTGTGCCCAGAGGTTGCGGAGGGAGTGGAATATTATTTTTGTGCCAATGTCACTGTATGGTCACATGCAGTCGGATAATAAATGGGGTTTTACAGTGGAGGGTGGTTCGACCTCTTTCCTGCTTTATTACAGAAAGGATCTATCACTGCTTTGTAGTTTGTAGCAGGAAGAAACAGAGTCACCTTGAAGGTCACAGACAGAACTTGATTTAAGGGTTTTGGTCTTCTTTCAAACGCCTGGACCAGCAGAGAATCTCAAGTAAAGCCTGTGTACTGTGAATTAATCTGGAATAAATTATTCCTAGAAGAAAGTCTGTATACATTTAAAGCGTTTTTGAGGAATAGTAAGTAGCAAAAATTGTGCTTGGGTGACAAAGTGCCAATGCATTTTGCATTTTTAAACATGCTTGTAAATCAGTCTCTGGACCACTTTAATCCAGACTAAATAATCTCAGCACCTAATGGATAGATGACAATGATTATTTTTACAGACATTTATTGTCCTCAGAGGATAAATCTATCTGAATACACTGATCTCGTTATCTTTAGACATTATAGGCTGGACTGACATGAAAATCTGTACAGACAGTTTGATTAATGATGAACTTTGTGATCTACTGACTTTCATCCAGGACCTCCATCAAGTTAAGATCTAAAATGTGTCAGATATTTTGATTTGTTTTTGATCAAATGCGTGAAAAACTAATAACTTGACTTACAACAGCTGTAGGCTAATTTATCTTTAGCACTCAATGTTAGCATGCTAAGCTAAGATGGTGAACAGCATACTTGCAAACGTCAACATGTCATCATTGTTGGGACCATTAAGCACCACAGAACTTAAAACTGCATTGACATTTTGAATGTTAAGGCATTAATAGACTATTTTATCTTGTATTTAAAAGGGGTCTAAAAAATACTCATTTACTGACAGAAATGATACTCTTTGGTAAAACATTACTGATTCGGACCAACTTTCACCAGAATCGAAATATTTACCTGAAAATTAGTTTGGTATTCTTCCTAAATTCATCATAAGATGAGCTCTTTCTAATTAAACAGTAAATGATATATATATTTATAGTCGTTGCTAGTTTTGTGACATGTGTCGCAATAAGTAACTAATTAGATTACTTATGCAATTAATAAAAAAAAACATAAATCTCACAGGTGTGTTTAAGAGCATGTTTGTGAATCCGAACAAAACGATTTTTTCCTAAGTGTCGTAAAATGAGGGGAGAAATAATCAAAGTAAATCGCGACAGAATACTCTACTGTTGTTTTATCGAGTCGTGGATATTTATTTCTCTTAGTTTCTCATTTTTCTTTCATATTTTTGTTGATTTATGACTCTCACTCCGCTGGTTTGTGTGTGTGTGAGCGTGTTTATGAGGCGCACTGTACTCGGCCCCCCCTCTCCCGTCTCTAAGCATGGTATGATCCTCTCTTAAGCGGCGCCTCAGTCTGAAAGGCTAATTTATATCCACAGTCAGAAAGTAACGCAGCATCACGAAGCGCCGCCGCTCCGCGTCCCTCCTGAAGCTCACCTGAAAGCGGATCTGAAAGAGCGCAAAGCTGGACCCGTACATTATGACCATGTACAAGGGGAAGCGTCGCAACCATCGATGTAAGTTCACTCGGCGTCATGAACCGAGGACGGAAGCTTTATGCTGATATCGCTCGATACAAGTTGCAAATGTCGATGCGTGCAAAGATGCATCCGGATCTGCTTTAAACCGTGTGCATGCATGTCTAAGTCGTTATAATTTGCATGCAGTCTGGTTTTACGGAGCTGCAGTTTAAAGGTGCCAAAGTTGCATGTAAAACCACGGCTGACTGCGGGGCTGCGTGAACGCTGTTGTGTCTAATATTGTATTTATTTTTTCATGTTTAAACGCTGAACTTTCCAGACTAATGGAAGTCCAGTCACCTGCTGCATGCTGACTGATTTAGTGTTTGCATCAAGCCATGAGTTTGGAAAAGCCATCGCTGCACCTGCTCTGTTGTCTGTTATAATATATTCATTTTCCTGAAGTTATCACGCATTTTCATAAAATGTGCAGACAAATCAATGTTGAGGAAGTTGCGATTTATGAAAACAAATGACTCCTATAGAGAGTTGTGCACCCAAAGTGCTTTTCCATGTAGAAGCTGTCCTGCTGGTGCTGCACACAGACACTCACATATGATTTATGGTGAATGTGTAGTTTGAACTCTATTCATTACTCCTGTCATATGGTGATTTGCTGATGCACAGTATGAAATGTAAATCCAGTTATTTAAATAATCAGTGAGTTGTTCAGAAAACAAACATGTCA
>JAPZDY010000013.1:4902923-4920347 GCA_029783645.1 Ctenochaetus hawaiiensis | reverse complement strand
TTTGTTTGTTTGTGATTTTAAGCTCTTTGAGTTGTGGATTTTGTGTCAATATTGACCAATGTGACCAATATTTTGTTGATTTGTTCATTATTTCCCTTCATTTTTTTTGGCTTGCTGATAATGCGAATAATTAGCAAATTGAGTAAACAATCAGAAAAAAGAAAAAATGAAAATAATTGTTGGATGCACCCTTGTGAATGTATAATAGGGATGGTTTCATAGAGTCTCATTAAATGCAAGCCTGTTTGAGCTGCCTTGGTTAGAACACGCTGTGATATTTAAAGCTGTTTATGGTTCACTAACTCTTAGTTAGCATGTTGCTTGCATAAATTGTACAGTCAGTATCTGATTTTTTCTTCTCCTCATCAGATGAGATTAAAATCTATATTATATTGTGTGCTGCACAGGTTGCAAATAGATACACTGCACAACTTTCTGGATGTACAGCTATATAGACAGTGTGGGAGGAACCCAGATTTGGACATGCACAGAGGAGTCACTGTCAGCAGACAGAGCGGGGTGAAGAAATCCAAGAGCCCCTTTGCCAAAGAGCAGGGAGATGGTGAATAAAAAACAATGAAACTGCGCGTGGGCTCAAATTGGTGAAGATGTTGAGCTGGTTTAAGTGGCTGTTCAGGACCTAATCCGTCAGGGTGCTGAGACGGGAAAAAACAGCAAGAGCCTGCAGGTCCAAGCCCCTGCTGCATGCTTAAGAAAGGGGATGAACTCACTGATGCTTGAAATGTGCACAGGATGCTGCGTTTCTGTGTGATGCTGTTAATGGATAATTGACAGTGAACTTGTTGATGTTAAAATGTGTTATTACCAGGATTAGAGTGCGCAGATATGTCTCTAAAATGGCTAAACTACAAAAGTGTATAATGCCATTCAGTGCACTTTTACCCCACTAGATCCAGGGGAAATAAATACCCTTAATTAAACAGCTAGCTCACGTTAAGCACCTCTGTTAGCTCCTCATAATGTGTGAAAATGCACCAGATATGAACCGTTTAGGAATGTGACCTCTTATTACTTGCTAACCTCAACTTCATCAGGCATTTCTGCAATAATGGGAGTTCACTTTACTGCAAATTCAGAGGCTCAGTGTGCTCAAGTACCAGCAGTGTCGGGCACTTGTGGCTGGAAGAGATTGCCATTAAAAAACAGTGAAAACTGCTGCAGCTGAATGGTTGAATTTTCACTCCTCGTGCCTCTTTTTTGCTGTCGGTTAATGTGTATTTTCAGCAGCATAATGCACCCAGGCTAAAATGATGGATGCACAAGCAACATGATATATATAATGTATACTCATAAATATATAATGTGTAGAGGTTTTGGGTAGATGTAACATTTTTTTTTTCTTAGTTTCAAGACTCCTGCACTTTATTATTTAATTCAAAGCACCGGCGGCTCTTATTTTGAAATGTGCTCAGCGACTTAAGACACCATGAAAATTTTACACATGAAAAGCTTTTACAAATAGTGATTATTTATGAATTAGAAAGTTATAATTTGGTAAAGATATCTCTTATGCTCTCACGGATGTGCTGTGTTGAACCCATCCCTGCTCAGTTTTTTTCCCCATTGGGGAAATTTAGCTTTTCTGCTTTGTTCTTTAAAAGGTGAACCGTGTTGCCTGTGAGCACGTTTATGCTGTTGTCTTTTGTGATTAATTTAATTAGGAAGAGCGAAGCTCTCGGCCTTCTTTTCCTGTGGCTTTGAGCATTAGTGTGAGTATTTGAGTTGAAACCTATAAATATTTAAGGTTTTGCAGCTCAGGAATCTTCGGACATCAAATGGGATTTCAGCCCTCTGCACCACCGGGGACACACACTTCTGTGCATGTGTGTGTGTGTGTGTGTCTGTGTACAGTATGCCCTTCTCCAGGCAAAGGAAGACTTTGAAGCCTGACATATGTTAATGAACTGATCATACAGAGAAACTTATTGAAGATGAACGCTCATTTGACAGCTTTCTTAAGCACATATCATGGCCCGAACTCTCCTCGTGTCAGTTGCAATTCCCGTCGTGATTGAAGGCTGCAGCACATGACAAATGAATGTGGCTTTCTGTGCTGCAGATGTTAGTTTGTGTGCGCTGCGCTGCTGACGGTGGAAGGAGGAGGGGGGCGGGGCGGGGGGGCACAAGAGGCAGGCTGTTACATCTTCTGTCAGATGTCCCCCATGTATCTCAAGCCATGTGTCAAGGGCAGTTGTGGTTGTGTGCGAGTGTGAAGAGGACGTGTTTGTGTGTGAGTGTTTCTTTTTTTTTCTTTTCAACCTTACAGACGAGACCTCTTTTTTTTTTTTTTAGCTTAGCTCCATTTTGCTCCAACATTTTCAGTTTGGATGTCCATGGAAAGGAATACAAATCATGCGCAACACAGCCTGCATCGTCTGCTGCTCTGCTTCTCTTGAATAAATCACAAGCAATTACAGAATATAATCCGTTCCAGATCCTTAAGTTGCCGCCTTAAATGCAGTTGGTACAGTTTTAAAAAATTCACCAGCTGTGCCTTCACACTTTCTTTCTTTCTTTATTTTTTTAAACTTGTCCAACAACCGCATCACACTCCACTCTCTTGTCTTAAACATGGGATTTTTATCTGTCAGAAAGGACCTAATGAGAGTCCTCCATCGATGATGAAATAATGTGACAGAGTTGTCAAAAGATGTCGCTCCCCCAGAGTCCCTCGTCTCTCCCACCAGCAGCTCCACTCGCCTTTTGTGGAGCAAAGGCTCTTTGGACCGGTGCCAGTAGAGGTGCCAATCAGTGTGGAAATAAAGACAAGCATTGACACACACACACACACACACATCTCCACACATACACACACTGATGCACAGAGAATACACCAACATTCAGAAGTAATTGACGCCTTATTATCCACATCCCTCTGTGCAATAAGCTTTTTTTGGGGGGGGAGAAATGTTGCAAAATGGCAGATTCCTTTTTTTTTGTGTGTGTGTGAAAAAGCAGAATATTCAGAGCAACATGCTTTGGTGAATGGCGTGCATGAATATTGGATCTAATGTGCGCAGTAGGCAAATATGACTGCAGCAGTGTGCCAGTCTGAAGAAGGATGAAATGAACGCCTGTCAAGTGTCATGGCAAGCACATTGAAATAATTAGAGAAACTGTAACATCTCAGTCCGTCTCGCTTCCCATCACGGCGCTCGTCTCTATCACATGCACACTCGCACACCTATGCGGGGGTGAGCAACATGGCGTGTGAAAGGCGAGCACATATTTTTGTCATGTTTTTCATGCATGTAGGCCAGCGGTATGCATGTAGAATTCCTTTCAATCAGTAATTCTCTTTTTCTTGATGGTGAAATATGAATGTAAAACTGGGATTATACAGCAGAATGATCAACGTCAGAAAAACTCAAAGGTTTCTGTTGTAGATTTGACACTTAAGAGCCAAAAGGGGCCCCTTTTTATTGCCATTATAGGAAGTCTATGTTTAAATGATGCCATTTATAATCATGATGATTGTTTCTCAAGAAAAACCTGTTATCGTATGTTTGTTACTGTTAAGCTGTTTGTTTTCTCGCCTCGCTCCTCACCGCTGAGCTTCCTCATCGTGTTTCCGCCCAATTCCTCTGCTTTTCTTTTTTTTTTTTTGAAGTACATCATTGTTGACTCGCGTGAGACAGCTCACTGGGTTTTACAGGTCACACGGAGGGATGTGATCTCAAACCGATGCCATGCCTTTATCTGTTCTGCCCGTGCCTGAAGGGGCCGGGGATTATGAGCTGATCCCCTCGGACTTTGGTCCACACGGTCTCAGAAAGGCACCGAGGCAGAGCGGCCGACTGAGAGTCACACTCGAGTGTTTACAGAGGGAGGGATGCTCCAGTTTCGTGAGGGGATGCTCGCTGAGATGTTGGAGCCATGTATGATAAAATGGCTGTATGGTGAGCTCCGTGTTACACAGTGAAGGCAGACGTGACCTGTGAGGCAGCAGACATGATTGTCAGTCAAAGGAAGAGGATGAGTTTGGAATATTACGACATTATAGAAGTAAAACTGAAACAGACTTCTAAGCTGCATCTATTTTGATAATTGACTTTTAATTTATGACATTATCTTTAACAAAAAATGCCAAAATAGTCACTGATCACAGCCTTAAAAATTGGGAACATCTGACTGGCTTTTAGTTTCTCTATAAATCTTTTGGGAATGTAAGTCGAACAAAGTCATTTGAAGATGTATGTCTTTTACTTTTTTTCCCAGAAACAATCATTTAATTAGTCAATGATTGAACTCGTTCAGCATTTTTGAACCACAGCATGGTTGAGTGATAAATCCATTACCAAGCAGAAATAACAAATATTAGGCTTGTTGTGGGTTTTCAGATGAGGATTTGCTGCTTATATTTCTTGCAGATTGTTAACAAGGAAAACACTACTTGCAGTGGGAGTTTAAAGCTGATTTGGGGTGCTTTTGCAGTGCAGCCAACTGTATATTCTCTGTGTTTGGTGAAGCAATCCACTGTGAAATAACCATTGTAAATCTTAGATTCAGCAAATAATGAAATGAAGCTACTGAAAACAGCCTTGTTTTCTGAGGAAACAAAATTAAAAGGATATTGGGAGCTGAACAGAAGCACCAACGTGTTGAAGCTTGTGTCACCTTGAAAGCTGTAAAGCTGCAGGTTTTATAAGATGGCAGAAACAATCAGCTTCGAATCTTAACTGTGTACTTATTCTCATGTACTTGTTGAGCGCAAATTATGATGCACAGGATTATCTAAGAAAGTAACAGTTTGATTTTTATATCACAATATTAACATGCTGGAATAGGTGTTGTACATCAGGGTGTATGTACAGCTTCAAAATGGCTGCAAATGACAGAAAATCTTATTATCATCACAGGATCTGTCAACTATTGTATTGATAAGTTAATTGCTTTGGCTACAAAATCTCAGAAGATAGTGAAAAATTGCCCGTTATATGCCTCAGAGACCTGACAAGGACAGCATAACTATTCATAAGCGTTTATTTTTGCCAAACTTAGAATAATTTAACAACCTAGAAATTAGTACAACATCGCGTTCCTACTGGAATCACACACAAATCTGAAATGGATAGACAACTTTTCTCATATAATCCACTTGAATTCTGCACAGATTTCGTTTTGGGTTTTTCAAAATTTCATGTTTTTTCTGATTTCTTTAAGTTAGGACTTTTTGTCATCAGAAAAATTGTCCATTTATGTGGTGGATGAAATAATATTTCAACCACTTCATAAGAAAATATAAAGAATTCATCAATGTATTTTATCCAACACACCAGTGCAGTAATTAGTTTTGGCTTAGATTCAGATTTAGTCTTGAGTGAGAGTGGTGATGGTGAGAATATTACGATATGTCAATCAGAGGCAGGGGCAGCCTTTAATGGGGCAGGGATGCTTATTATGGCACCACACAGCCTCCATATGTAGCTCAAACACGTGGTTGAAGTGCATCTGATGCTTGATCAGAAACAAATGTAGCCTTTCAAGTTTTACCTGCAGAACATCTGATTTCATGTTAAAGCCACAAAGGCATCAGTAAGCTGCCATCTTGCATCTGACGATGAGGTTACACTACTGAGTTAATTGAGGTGATGAGCTCTTGCTAAAACACTTTCTCTTTGTCTCAGAGGGTTTAAATGCTGCGAAAAAATAAGTGTAACAGTAGAGAAAACCCCGTTGGCATCCACATTTCATCTGTTTTTACTGTTGATTTGTCTTTTTATAATTAATCAATCAAACATAAAAAAATGTGGAGAGCCACCTCATCTCACCTTGAATCACCCTGTTTGATGTGAGATCTTCAAAGGTTCCAAGAACTGCACCTTTGATATGCAGATGTCCCCCTCCCCCCTCGTCTCTTCGGCACTCATTTCCATGTAATTTAACAACGGTCGTCCATGGCACTGGCCTGTTGTCGAGAGGTGTCAGTAAATAAGTTGTTTTTCCGTCCGTGCTGGAAACATCCAACGTTAAGAAAAACAGAAAAAGGCTCATTTCAGTTTTAAGGAACCACATCGCCTTGAGGAGCTCACCAGGTACAAAAAAAGGGGGAAAAAGGGCTGATTTCTGAGAGTAAAACGAATGATATGTGATGTCTGATTCGACATGGAGCAGGGAGGCTTTTGTGAAAATCAGAATCTGTCACAGTTAGGACCACTGTGAATGGCATGTTTATCTTCAGTTGATCAGGATTTGGGGGGAAAATCTGTCAATTTAAGTTTCCAGACTTGACCTGGCTTCCGGTCCTTATCGGTCTTTGGAAACATATCAGAGGAGGAAGGATGAAAGGCGTATCTGGAGTTGTATGAAGCCCACACCAGCCTGGGCCTGCAGGTCATGATGTACAGCTTTTGGTATTAGATGCGGCAATTCTTTTATCTCAGACCTCCTGCCTCGCTCACAAGATTGTCTCACAATTCAGCGAGGAGACTCGGAGACAGATTTCCCTCGTTCCCGCCTGTCCCTTCTGTGCATCCATCACCTGCTTGATTCAGCTATTTCACTACATTCTCTCTTTGCTTACATCTCTCTAGCTGAGGAACAATTTGCATGATTAGTTACTTTGTTCAATTAATTAAGACATCGGGGAGATAGGCGCCAGAGTTTCTCGCTCCATAAGGAGTCGATCGGCAGCTCCCTCTGCGTCCCGCTCTCTCATTCTTTGTCTTTCTCAGTCTCTGCTTTTAATGTTTATCTCATCAAATAGACAGTTGGCATTTGCGAAGAGAAGAGAAAGAAATAAAAGAACACGTGAAGGAAAAAAAAGTGACAAATGAGTTGTGGAGCTTGAGTTCTGGTCCATGGGGAATTTTCTCTGTTTTTGGAAAAGAAAGGAACACATTTCCTGTTCCTTCGAGGTCCTTCCTGATACGTCTGAAGGGAGTTTATTGCAGTTAATCGTCTGGTGGCTTTGCTGCACATTTGGGATGTGACTCAGAAAGAGACACCAAAGTTTTGAGGTAATCAGGAGGAGGAAAAGGCTTTTTGTCGCTTGATGGCGACAGGGTGTTCTAGGTTAGCGAGTCTGAATGAATTAAATATCACAGGTTTATTCCCTTTGACACAGCTGCGTGACACAGCTTATAGGGAATTTTCTGTTCCAAAGTGTTCTTTTATTGAAATCACTGACGTTTCTCAACATAGAAACACTTTGGGCATTGAGATAATGTAGTGATACCAAAGGTTTATGTCTTAGTATTATTCAAACTTTGCATTTCAGATTTTTACCATCAGTTTGGCCTAAATATCACAATGACCTTGAGCTATGGTCAATACTGCTGCTGCCACTGCCATGGCAGAGAAGCTACCCCAAGATGCTGGTGAATTTGGAAAACTATGGCACTAATTTAACCAATAATTAGAAATGTATTTAATTTAGAGTACAGATCTTATTCAAATTTTTTACCGCTCAAACCATTTTACTCTAATAATGACGTTGTTGGTCTCTTAATCCACCTCTTTGATCCAAAACTGACATTTGTCAATAACTTTTGAAAGGATTGCTGAACTTTTTGTTGCAGATATTCATGACTGAAGCCTGCTGACTTAGTTGATGTTCTGATTCTTCATCCAGCACCGATGATGCCTCTAGTGCCCACAAACGGAGTCAGACTACAATGGAGGGCACCACAAGGAAACCCATTAGCTTGTCCATTGAAGTAGCAGTTGATCCATTTTTCGTGAAACCTCCCTTTTTCCTAAAACCATACATCCTTTTCTTCAAGAGTGGCTTTTGCATCTCACTTCAACATTAAACTGTCAAGTTGTCATTGAAATTGCTGACTTTAGTTAACAGCACTAGCAGCGATGACAGAACATAATACTTGTGACACTCGTGAGGTGTGATTGTTACAAGTTGTCATGCATTTCATGTTGTGTTCAGGGACTGCACAAAATGTTTAGGAAGCTTCCATTGGCCTGTGGTTTGCACATTAAGAAACTTAATTCTCATTCTCTTACAAAAGTCTCTTAGGTTAGCTTTTGTACATCATTAGAGTCACATGTAGCAGAATTTTAAACTTGATGATTGCTAAGTGCTCCAGCTGCCTGTCATTCTATATGCTAAAAAAAAATTATAATCGTGAAAATATCTTCAAACTTACCATTCAACTCCATTCAATACTGATACCGTGATATGTTCTTGTTCTTCTAGGTAAAAAGCTTTCGTCGTTCCTAAAATGATATTGTTACTCTCAAATTATGGACTTAGACTGAAGGTATTCTCTCAAACATCATATCCTGATATCATATCAACAACAACAGCTAGTAAATGGCATGTTTGTAAAGAGCCATGTGTCCTGAATGAAAAAAAAAACAGAAGCCGTACCCGTTTATTTTCAGTCTCTGTATACGGGCCCAGACGTATTAAAGGTGATAACTGGTTCACATCAATTGTTGTTTTGTCAATTATAGCCTCTGTGTTGCACCACAGCAGGTGTCCAAACAGGTCATTTGCAGCAGCAGAAACCAAGAAAAGCTGTGCAATGGCTGCTGGGGTTTTCTGTAACTGCTGGAGAATGTCTGACGTAAAAGCAAAGGAGTTTGACATGCAAATTGCCGCTTTTGGTCGTGTTTTCAGTCACAGGTGGTGTAATTCCAAACAAAAGCATCCGTCACTTTAAGTGGGTTTCAGTCTGTAGTGCCTGCACCAAATTTGTGCTCTCGATGTAAACGCTACTGGGAATGCATGAATTTATGATTTACACAATTTGAATGTTGGTTTATCTTTATTATAACTGTCTACATTGATGGACACGGCGTGTAATATGTTTAGACAATAGACCTTGTTGCCACATTTGAAAGAAAAGCCTGGTCAAAATGAGCCGTTGAAAGCCGAGTGATTGAAGTGTCATTACACCGATAGCTCAGGGTTATGGCTGACGAGAGCAGCGTTTTGTAGAAGAAATTGGTTTTCAGGAATCTGCCCTTCTGTACATCTCTTCAGACACTCTGCCCACGCTAATACAAAGAGGGGTTTTGTCTCTTGTGTCAAAATCTGTACGTCTCTCCGCCCTTGTGGTGATCCCTGATAGCCGTTGCCTGTTAGCTTTCCTGAGGAGCTTCTGGCTTTTAGCTAGTTTTCCCTCTTCTGTTTGAGAAAGAAAATAAAAGGTAGGTTATAGAAACAGAGAGCAAAAAAAGATAGAAAGATTACTGTCTGATTTGTTGCGGATTCAACAGGGCAGCAGGTTTTTGTTCGTGCTCCACTGGTTCATTCATATTCCTCCCAGAAATATAAGGGTATCCTCCTGTTCCCTATGTTCTCACCAGACTCACTCTCTCCTTATGTTTTTGGGTCCTGTTGATTTTCACAGGAGTACTTTCTCATCCCAGTGATTCCCCTGCAATATGTTGCCATATGGCTCAGTTTATAGCCTTGATTTATTCAAAGCCTCGAGTTCTACTGCCTACTCTCCCGTTATTCATCCCTTGCTAATGAAAGGAGGAGAGAAATAAGACTTGCAAAGCTTTTGTTGGTGGCACAGGTGTCGAATAGAAAAGGCCCCACAGGTGATGCTCGGCACTGAAATATCTCATAATGAGCTTCCTCGGCGTGCGCAGAGACACAGGAAGAAATGCGGGATGAGAGCGGGAGTGACGGATGGCGAGGTGGGGTTAGATATCGTGTTGTGTGGGTGCACTGTGTGAAGGAGGGGGATGGAGGTAGAGAAAGAGAAGCTGGGAGGCCGATGGCAAAACAGGAAGCATGAGCAAGAGTCGTCTGAGGAAGACAGAGATGTAAGGCAACAAATAGGACCAATAAAACACATGGGCAGGTTCCTTCAGGGAGTCACGGATCCTTGTTTTCTTGACAGAGGAACACAGGTCTGTCCTCAGTGATTAGTCAGACTGTGTGCCTCTTTCTTTTCACTGCAATTTACCTCCAGAACCTTTCCTCCCTGGTTCCTCAGCCTATCGCAGTGTTGTCTTTAAATATAAATACATAGCTGGGTTGTTTTTTTTTGCTTCAGTATCTATAGGCAGACAGACACTCTCCATCCCTGAGAGATAGAAAATAGGAGTCAAGCTCAAATGCATCTATAAATAATTTCAGGGCAGCAAAAATTCAAATTGCATCATGTGTTAGTTCGCACAGCTGCAAGGTCGAGCCCTTTTGTTTTTTTATTTGCTGCCAAGACAGAGCAGTGTAAAACAGACTGAAAAAAAAACCCTCGTTCAGCACCACAGACAGCTCGACCCCGTCTGACCGAGCCACAGACTGGGCAAGCGAACCGTAGCTACAATAAATAGGAGCAGAATAACTGACAAACACTGAAATAAGTGGAAAATTTTGGTCCTTTAACCAAAGTAAATCTCGTTCACACCGAACTTGCTCTTTAGTTCTCTGCTAAAAGCTGCGCCTGAGATCATCCTTAACAGCTCGTCTTGCAATTAGTTCCTTGTACACTCTTTTCACCCAGACAGATTTCAGAGAAGTATGCCAGTGTGCAACACACTTCACATCTGCTTACAGAAGCCCATTGAAAAGAGTGTTGTACAGTTTTGTTTGATTTTCTTTTTTTTCTTTTTTGCTGGAGGATGGAAAAAATAAGGGGTTTTATATCAGAGCTCTTGCTTTTGCCTTTGACTTAAACAGTTTTTACAAAGCAATAAAAGTAAAGTGCTCAGTATTTCTTTATACTGTGTCTGAGAAAAAAATTATTAATCATCAAGTTCTCCTTCAGTGTACCACTGAAACGTTGAAAGCCAACAGTTTGGATCGTTCAAGTCTTTTATATATTGATAATCTTTGATGGACAAATTTAACCACCACATTTTTTGTTTTATTCATTTATTAAGCAAAAAAGCTAGACATTTGCTGGTTTATTTTTAAATCTGACGATCTGCTGCTTTACCCTGTCCCTTTTTTTATTTTAATACCCTTGGATTTGAGACTGTTTGGCTAGAAAAGCAGTTTCAAGATGTCACAGTGTTGTGTAGGAGGCTGTGCTGGCCTTTTTTTCTTTCATGACCTTTAACAGACTAAACATAGATTATTAATTAATTTTTAGAAAAAGTAACTGACAGATTAAATAGTTTTTGGTAGTGATCTTTGTGGAGTTTAAACTGATTTTAATAATTTAAGGATTTGCCCTAACAGAGTAAAATCTGTGGCATATAAAGTAACACTGCGGTAAAAAAGAAAATTAGGTTTTTAGATTGTTTGGGGATTTCAGGTTCTGATTATCAACGAATAAGATTATCTTTAGCTATGACCAAATAAACAAAATCGTAATTACCTTCTACATCAACATTATTGTCAGACCCAGCATGGTCTGTCAAGTCTGCAGACATACATTCATACACACTCGTTCACTCATTTGGTTTTTGCAGCTCTGTGTAAATGTCTGTGTTTTAACATGTCAAAGTATCAAACAAGGGTTCAGTCCTCTTTCTCATGAGCGGCAGCAGCAACAAGGGGAAGGTGGCACGAGTTTGCCAGAGGCTTTTTTCCCCTCAGTGTAATTCCACTTTTAGGAATTGGACTGCTTCCACCGGTGTTTGGTGGAGAGGAGCAGTAAGCAAATGTGGAGGTCGCTGGAGGGGACAAAACAACAGTGAAAATATGGCTGCGAGCCAAAAATTTACTTGCTCTCCCTTTAAGTGATCTACGTACCTGTGAGGCACTTGTCCAGAGTGAATTCCCAACGTAGTCGAGACTTAAGTCTCTCAAGGGCACCTTCTTCACCGGCATTTTGTTCCTGGTCTTAAACTTTTATCCTCCCTGTTATGGAATGATCTGTCCAAGTGCATCCCTGCTAACAAGCATCCAGATGCTGGCAAAATGTTGTGTGATATGAAAGACAATGCAGAGAAGCAGATGAAAGGATTCTGCTGCTTTAAAGTCCAGGTGGACAGGATTTACACTTTTCCCCACTTTTTGCCTCAAGCAATTTATATTTCTTGAGAATATTGTGTGTGGTTTAGTCATCTTTTTGAGAACAGTGTTTGTGTGTGTGTATTTGTTAGGTAATTGCCCCTTGAGTAAGTGTATCCTAGGAGGAAGCTCAGAGTGATGCCTTTTTTTGTTTTTTAATAACAGCCTCTAATGTTCAAATCACTGAAACTGGAAGTTGGTTCAGCAGGAGAGGAGCTTGATAGCCAGTGCAGCCAGTTCAGAGGGGCTAATATGGGAGCAATACAATGTTTTATTTCAGTTCTCGTGAGTACACATGCAGCATCATTATGGATGAACTGTAGACTCTTTTAAGACTTAATGGAGCAGCCTGATCATAAAGAATTGAAATAATCCAGCCTGCAAGTAACAAATGCATGGACCAGTTTTTCTGCATCTCTTTGAAAATACATGTTCCTAATTTTACAAAAATGAAAAAAATACAGCATGCAAAATTTATTTAGCAGTGTTAAGTAGTAGAAAATTGCTGGTCATCCAGGTGTTTTACTCCTTAAAACATGCTTGAAGTTTAGTTAACTAATTGGTTTCATCTGGCTCGATTGATAGATATAAATGGGTATCATCTGCATAACACTAGAAATTAGTAAAGTGTTATCTTATTAAGGGAAGCATGTGTAGAGTGATAAGCACTGGCCCAAGCACAAACCTTTGTGACTAACTTTGACTTGTAAATAGGATTTGTCGTCGACATATACAAACTAAAAGCCATCCGATAAATAGGACTTAAATCAGCCTGGTGCTGTTCATATAATACCAATTAAATGTTTCACTCTTTGGTGAAATGTAGTGGTCAGTGATGTCAAATACGGCACTGAGATCTGACAAGACAGAGTGCAGAGTGCAGAGACATATCCTTTATCTGATGCTAATAGAAGGTCATTAGTGACTTTCACCAATGCAGTTTGCTATGGTGTACACTGAAGTTCTTCAAAGAAGCTATTGTTATGTCAAAGAGTCACACAGCTGATTAGAAACTGTTTTCTCAGGGATCGTAGAGATAAAGGGGAGGTTAGATGTATGTCTATAGATGGCTAAAACCCCAGGATCAAGAGTTGGCTTTTTAAGAAGAGGTTTAATTACGGCTCCTTCAAAGGATTGTGGTACATACCCTGTTGACAAAGACAGATTAATCATATCCAGTAAAGAAGTGCTTACTAAGGGCAAAGCTTCTTTAAGCAGCCTAGTTTTGATGGGATCTAAGACGCAGGTGGATGGTTAAAATAAAAGTGTTGAAGTTAGTTTATAAAGGTCATTGGAAGAAAAGCTGAGTATATGTGTGTGTTTTATAGCTGCTAGTAAAGTTCCTGTGTTTGAGGATAAATCGTGGCCCGTTGAGGGGAATGAGGTGATACATTTTGTAGCTAATAATTGTGATTTTATCATTAAAAAAGCTCATAAAGTTGCTCCCACTGAGGGATAGAAGAGTGAAAGTTCAATAGAGCCATGATTCTTGCTACTGTGCTGAGAAGAAACCTTCTTGTTTTCCTCTATTAGTGATAAATAATAGGCTGCTCTACCGTCGCAGAGGGTGTTTCTATATATTTTAAGACTATCTTGCCAAACTGAACGAGATTGTTCCCAAATGGTTGTACATTATTTCCTGTCAAGTTTATGTGATATCTACTTTAATTTGTGGGTTTAATACATGGAGGTAACTTACTCTGTTTTATAATCATCTTTTTCACAGAAGCAACAGAGTCGAGTGTCATACTCAAAGAACCTGCAGCGCCATCAACAAGATGATCATTTTGAGAGGGATTTAAATTTAGCACAGTAGTCCACTGTTAAATTGAGACAGGCATTAATTTAAAAGCTAATGGAATCACTTCCCTAAATTTAGCTGCAGCACTATCTCATAGACGTGTAGTTTAAGAGTTTTTGCCTGAAAGTTATTTAATAATGGTTCGAAATAGAGGATTCTGTGGATATACTATTAAATTTTAATGATAAGATGAGCTGCCGAGGCAAATCACTGTGGATGTCAACATGAATACTAAAATCTCCTTCAGTGACAACTTTATCTGTTTAGGGGAACTAAGCTTGATAAAAACTCAGATAAAACTTTTGAGAATAAACCAGGACTGCAGTGCACTGTAACAAACAGAACGGGCCCAGGGGAAAACTATTAGATGACTTCCTACTGGCATAATTGGGTGTTATAACCGCTATCTTGAATAAAAATTTCAGTCTATTGCTTTAAAAGAGGTAGTGTAATTTTAATGGTGTAGCGGGTAATTAGCCTCTGTAATGAAGAATTTAAACAGAATTAAGTGGGTTAAGCTAAGGCAGCAAAATGTGCAATGACGGGAAATAATGCAGTTTGCTTATTCCAGCACATTAGCCACTAGGGGGCGTCTGTGACTCAGGAGGTAGAGTGGGTTGTCTAATTACAAATCTACTTCTCAGCTTTTCCAGTGTTTCTGTTTGAGATAGGAAGGTTTTATGAACTTTCATGGACGGCCTTGCCATTGGTGTATAATGCTTGCCTGAATAGGTGAATGTTGGTATGCATGATAAAGTGCTTCGAGTGGTTCATAGAATGGAAACACGCTGCATATATTCAGCCCATCTCCTATATTTTATCTTATATCTGCCTTAAGATAAGGAGGTCACTTTTAATAGGCCAGTCAGGTGAGGGTACGTTTCTCTGTTTACCTCATAGATGCAGCCTCTTGTCTTTTTCCATAAAGTTTCTGAACTGTTTTCATCACCTTTTGAGAGTTTTACTTTGGACCAGGTGCTTATTTTGACCCGCTGGCTTCTCTCCCAGAAGCCACTTAGACAGTCCAACAAAAAACAAGGACCTTGCAAAAACCCTTGGCAATGCACAGGTCGTGATTTGAAAAATTCTGCTTCACTTACTGCATTGTTCACAAAGCTGTAAACCCAATGGAAACTTTTTTTTTTTTTTTACAGCATGAGCTGTTGGCTATAAATCAAGATCCCCTATCCATCCAACTTTTGGCAGAATGTTACACTATATCGTTATTCATTTTCAATGTTTTTTATATTTTAAAGAATTCTCACCTGCCTTGCAACAGAATTTTTCCTTTGTAATCTTTTCAGTGCAGCAATGCCTCTTGTCCTGCCTTGCAAACATTGCTCTTGTGCAGTGCATCTCCATATTAGTGAATATCAAGCAAAGTGCTGCAGCTCTGTGTGATTCTTAATGTGGTTATTACTCATACTAATGTTCAGGCACTGCTTTAAGCGACATGTATGCACCAGCTAGATAGAGAGACAGACGGACAGATAGATATTTCATTTAATCATGTGGTGAAGGGCTCAGTAGCAAGTATTTAAATAAAAGTGAATAGAAAAGTACATAGTAGATGAGTTATATTAGTTCTCTTGGAGAGTATTTGAACATGAAGATAACTTAGGACTTTTGTCATATTGTATGAAAACAGAAAAAAAACCTGTAAGGATAAAAATGTAAATAGTAACTGAACTGAATTACTTAGGAAGCTAAGTGTTTAGACTAGATATGACTCAACATAAAAGTCAAAGGATTAGAGTTTTTTTTTTGCTTGCATAATATTTTAATAAACACATTAAGAATAAAGAAAAGGAAATGCAAAAAATAGTTAGAACAATAACTTTCAACAATAAATATCTGTGCTTTCACAAATACATTGTTGTATTCAGTTGTTTGCACACAGCTCATTAATGTCATGCTAAATCTTTATTTATGCACAGTTTGTTCACCATATATGAAGAATGACTAACAAAGGATTCGTCTGCATGTTTTTTCTTTTTGCAGACATAAACATGGCGGGCGAGCCCAAGCCATACAGGCCCAAAGCGGGCTCCAAGCGGCCGCTCTCAGCTGTTTATAGGTAAGATCTGCCCTCCTTAGAGCGTCCTCCTTCACATGCAAAGGTGCAGCTCATCAGCATAAATATTAACTATCTTTCACATCCTGCCGCTGATGTAAATATGGAGTAATATCTGGAATACAAGGGTTCCTATTATGCTCCCTCCTTTTTTTCTTTCTTTTTTTTTTTTTTCTTTTGAACCTTGAATTTCTAATTAAGTTTTTAATGCTCTCCACATTCCCGAGCCTTGACTGGAGTTTGTTCAGCGCGGGCCTGTAAAGCTCAGAGGAGATGCTGTTGTATAAGCTTCATTAAGCATGACCCTGATTTTCTGCCCCGCACACATCTCCTGGTCACAGACAGATCAAAGCTGTGCTTGTTTACTGCAGTCTAATGTGACAGAGGGGCAGGCATGTTTTTCTATTCACCGGGACCCCTTTTTTTATATATATATATACACTCTGATAGGTTGTCCTTTCTCACTAATTTACTCCTTTCTGAATTGTTGGTTTGTTGCGCTGCACGTCTGATATATTATTTTGTGCATTGTGTTATTATAAACCCTTATTTGCATTTTATAGCTGCAGTTGAAAACAGCCAGGATGTAATATGGTAATTATGGAACAGGAACAGGAGAGGCAAAAAAAAACAACAGTAGACCACTTTAAATTGAAATAGTAATGCATTAATCCTAATTAAAATTCCTGTGAGGATAGCAATGTTTCAAAACAGCTCCTTTGCTCCTTTTCTTTTTTATTTTATTCCTCTTCCTGAATTCTAAATTAGTTGCCATCGCGAGCGTCTACTTAACATTGATTTTCCTCTCCGGGGTCGAAGAAAACATTTTTCTTTCATTCTGGGACTGTATTTCCTCTCTGAAACTTTTCTTTTTGCTTTGTTGATCTGTGCTCTTTGCATGCCAGCGTGACTTAGGCTTTTCGCTCAACCCCCAGCGAGCTTTAGGCGTAAACTAGAGCATGTCCATTTGAATCAAAAACCGCTTGGGTTTGATCTGCTTACTTTTGACAGATCCAAAATGGCTCCTCTAAATACAACCCGTCCCTTTTTTTTTTTATATCTCTTTCTTCCCATCTCTCCACGTCCTCCTCCCCCCTCCTGTCTCTCTGTTTGTCTCTCTCACAGCGGTTATGAATTTGATTACGAGTACTACAGGGATGATTTCTACAGCAGGTATGTATCGTTTACATTTATGTTATCAGATTTGGGATTTAACAAGGGAACAATTTGCCGTTCATCAAGCCCCTGTCTGCTGCTGCTGCTGCTGCTGTTACAGCTGTCAAGCTCTCTTACACAGCACATACGCAGTGTAAACTTATGATGGTTTAAATTCCTGACAACTGGCTACAATGACGAACCAGAAATACTACATCTGATCACAAATGTCATTGTCAGTGAATGTTGTTTATTAACCAAAAAGATAGATGTACTTTTTTTTTTTTTCAAAAATGGTCAACGTTAAAGTATTCAGCCTAGATACCTGTAATGTTTATGTTAATAAAGACACGAAAATAAAGGATTACTTTGTAATACAGTTGTCCCTCACTGTAACACGGTTCACCTTTCGCAGCCTCGCTGTTTCGCGGATTTTTTTTAGTGCAATTTTGCATGCTTTTTTTTTTACAGCATATGAACGCGCATTGTGTTCTG
>JAPZDY010000013.1:4838846-4861919 GCA_029783645.1 Ctenochaetus hawaiiensis | reverse complement strand
GAATGAGTCTCCTCCTGAACATCTCAAACGCCCCACTTATATAGGACTTAGATAGTTCTCATCATACACAAAAAAGGAAATCTGGCTTATTGACCGAAATAATTAGCTGTTGACCACTATTTGAACCATGCCTTAAAATGTCTAAGGTCAGGAAGTGACCCCAGTGTTACAAACTTATCTACCCTTTAGGTTAAACAGGTGTCCAAACATACCTAACTAAATAAAGCTAAAGTGTAATATACTACAACAGGTACAGATAACTGTTATTTTTTCAGCCAAAATCAGCATTCACACTGCACTTTAGCTGTAATCAAGGTGGTTTTGGTCTCTTATTTGAGGTCAGAGATGGCAAAGATACTGGGATTGAGTTTATGATCTGGATCACCGTCGGGATCTGGGAAAGATTCTCCAATAATTCTCTGTATATCACACCTTCATGCCAGCGAGTTCAGCACAAAAACAAGCATCTGCTCTGCTCTTCTCTCCTGCTTCAGCTTTAGTTTCATGTTGGCAGGGGAGAAGTTTGCAGGCAAGAGAGAGTGTGAGGAGAATTTCTGGTGACTGTGAAGACACAGCGAGAGGTTTCTCAGCTGGACTTTGGTCTGAAGACAAAAAAAATTTAATCACAATTTGAATCTTGGCCGTCTATCACGTTGGCAAAAAGCCTTTGAAGACATTAGAGGGAGATTCAAACAACTGTGAAAAAGGGCTCAGATTTTGAAAGGGAAGTTGTCTGTCAGGGATAAGATTTATTTCAGTGAAAAGTTTTTTTTTGGGAGTAAATACATCAACTTCTCTCCATTTCAGGCAAATTTATCTAATTTGTAGTCGAAGCTGCAGACTGAAACGTTGTTCAACAGCAATGGGATCCTCTCACATTTCATCGTGACTAATATTTCATTTGAATGGCATTTTGACCTTTCAAATACCGTAACTGCACCCGATAATTCAATAGGTCTTTTATTTATTTATTTTTTCCAAAGTCAAGGCTTCCTCATACTTTGAATATTTCACCACGTTCTCTTGTGACAGATCAAATAAGACCGAGCTGTCAGAAAAGCATTAATCATTTAAAAAGCACATTTTAATTGGACGTTCATGCTCATAATGTAAGCGTTGTCCTCGACACCCACGACATTCGCTTTTATTTTATATACAGGCTGAATAGGAAGAAACCGACAGAGGAGTGTATCACCATCAGGGGCTTTGCAAAAAACACTTATCTCCGGGTTGTGACAACTGCTGCTTTTTGAAAATGGCTGTGAAAAAGCAAATCTGCATAGCAAACGCTTGCTTGCTTTTTTTTTTTTGCACTCGCTGTGTGTGTGTGTCGCTCTGTGCACAGACAAACACAGTGATTCTTATTTCTGTCACAGGGAGGAGGAGTGCAGGTGCTGTAACCTTTTGCTGCGAGTCCTGTCAGAGTGAAAAACCCAGCTGTGCGGCGGGAATGACATACTGCAAATAGGCCTTCAGCTTCTTATTGGCATTCAGCGAGCCTAACGCCGCTCTCTTCCTCTTTCTCTCTCTCTCACACACTCCCTGTGCACTCAACTTACACACACACACTCACACACTCACACACACTCACACTCACAGATCCACTTCCTCGCTTGTCACCGTGCATATTGATAAGCCCATCCAGAGCACCATCTTGTGGACATTTCCAACTTTGGTGGTTGTCTAAAATGTCACTTTTGATTAGATTCGATAAAGCTTCTGATTAATCAGGTTCAATCAAAAGAGCCTTGGAAGTTTTTTTTTTGTTTTTTTCATTTCTCTCTTTCTCTTTGAAGACACAATATAAATTATGAATCTAATTTATGAAAAATCAATTCTCTGTTCTAAAATATAACATCATTGTCTGTTTCCATCCCTCTTTGGCATTTGACTCAGTGAGACACACTGAGCCAAGCTCTTATTTAATTTATGCTTCCTAAGTTTGAAGTTGGATCAAAGGAATAAGTTTTAGAGCAGAACTCTGTATTTTTTTTTTTTTTTTTTTGCATAACAAACAGCGACAAAAATCAGTTTTACCCGCAGTACCAACGACCCCCCACCAGCTACACTGGAAATTCATTGTGTGCTTGTGCTGGCATATCTGTCTCCCCCGGGGTCTGTGGTGGTGCAGCCCCACTGCCTGTGTTGTGGTGCAGCCATCTGGATCACAGTGGGGAGCACCTGACACCTTAACACTGCATCTGTTACACTCTGCTCGCTAATCGTTTCCAGCTGAAAACCTTTCGGTCTGTATTAGAAATAAATCTTTATGCCCCGAAGGCACTGATCTGATGCATTTCAGACCAAAATCATCAAATCTAATCATGTTTGTGGACATTTCCTGTGTCCTGGCATCATTTTTGGTCATTTTTATTGATACTTATGAGGGTGTGCTGCCCTGTTTTCAGATTCAGGATCTGGTTAGTTTATTTGTACTAGCTGATGGCTCATTCGTTTTGACACATTTAATGAACAACAATGACAAAAGACAAATATGATAAAAGTGCACAAGGATTTTAAAAGGAAAATTTAATAAAAAACATGGATATAGATAATTATCACAACAAATGAAATATTACTTCTCCAGCATCTGTGTGATGTTGCTACAACTTGTTCATCTGAGTGATTTCTGCTTCAGTTAAGCTGTTTTTACTGCTTTGTTCTGCACCTTGGGACTATTCTGCGTGCTGAAATTTACTGTGTAAAAGGAGACAGTCATTGTTTAATCCACTTTAACTGTCTGGTGTACAGGGACGCTGGGTAAAGCTATGACTTCTAAGATCATTAACTATTGGATTTAAAATTTAAAAACAAGTATAAAAACCTCTGGGACATCAGCAAACTCAGTGTCTGAATGGAAGCTTCCTGTTATGTGACTGTTGTTCTGTAGATTGTGAAGGTCTGCTGCAGTTTTAATGCCAGACCAACCTGAGCCGAGGGTGTCTGCAGCCATCTTGTTCTCCAGCTTCCACTACAAGTTGCTCGCTTGTAAACACATTGTTTCTTTGTCTGGAAAAACTTCTTGGATTTGGTCACTAACAGTTTGTTCTAGCTAAGCTTTCTTTTAAGAGCATGTCACACTTTCTTCCTTTCTTCGATGTATGAGAACATATATATTATAGTGTGCACACCATATGAGAATAAAGTACATTTCTCTAGATCACTGTAGTTTACTAAATTCATCAATATAAACAAACTACTTTCAACATTAGCATTATTAATCCTAAGCAATAATGTGTGTTCATGTCCCAGCCAAACCGTGTTTGTTGTATTAACGGCATAGTGCAGTAAGAGAAAAAATATATCAGCTTAGCAAACAATAACACTGGGATATTTAAGACATGTGTGAGATTTACACTAATCAAACAAAAGACATTTAAAAGAGAATGCATATAGCAATATAAAAGTCAAAATATCATTCTAATGTTAAATTTTTTTTCTGCTGCCCCCAGGTGGCAAAAAAATGCATTATAACAAATTAAAGCTTTTCTGTTCTACTAAGTCCACTGGTGAATATAAGTGATCTTCATTCAAGTCGTCTCCACTTTGAAAATCTCAATCTCAGTTCAACGTCAACTCTGTCATGCATTTGTCTGTTTACCGCCCCATTTGTGCTCTCACCTTGCTCGGATTTATTGACCAGCTAACTCAGTCAGGGGTCGCCACAGAGACAAGCAATCAGCCAGGTGCTGGTGCACCTCTGACCCCTGATGTCAAGTTGCTGCTGGATGCTGCAGCAGCATACTGATAACGGCTCGCTGCTTGCTGAAAAATCTATACTTCATCTTGCTAGCTGGGCTCATGATAGACACGGTATAGCTTCAGGACGAAATATCGGAAATATCTTGCAACATGAGTCAGTGCAGTACAGCAACATCACAAACTACAGTTTTAAAAAATGAGTTGATATATGTCTTTTATAAAAAGGTCCACAAAAATAATGTGGGCAGATTTACACATTAAATGATGCAACACATAAGAGTTTCCGATTTAAATTCTGAGGTAATACAAGGATGTTTTTTACATGAAAGTTTAATGATTTATATAGGAACCATTGGTGACAAAACTCTTTGAAGCGAACACTTTCATCATTGCAAACAGCAGTCACAATGATCTCCTTTGTGACTTCATTTACACCAAATCAGCGGCATGAAAAGCATGAAAAAAAGGTGAAAAAGCCTTGAACTGCCAGGCGAAAACAAAACTCAAAGGTTTGATACGTGCATGTGGTTATATTAGTCCTTTGGAAACATTCTGTTAAAAAACAACCTGATAAATTGCCTTTAACTGCCTGCAGATTGAAGAAGATGAAGGACGAAGCACATGCTGTGAACCAACACTGTTTATTAAAGTAAGTACAGCTTGAACAATCTGTCAACCAAGAGGAAACTAAATGGAAACTAATGGAATAATAAATTAATCCATTTTTCAGGCCAAAAAATCCTGGTTACTTTTGCTCTTTTGAAAGATTTCATTGATGTTATTTTTCATACAACCTGACGAATGTTTTTGGAGTTTTATGCTGTTGAGTTTGAAGACATCACTTGAGGTTCTGGGGAATTGTGATGGACATTTTACTCTTTTGTTATATTTTCTAAAGCAAGTTATCAAATAATCAAGAAAATAATGGGCAGATTGATCGTTACTGAGGAAAAAACATTTGTTGCTGCATTTCTAAGCACATTTATTGGTTAAATTAAAATGATCCTGTTCCTTAAACAGTGTCACAGTTAACAGTACAAAAGTCTGTCAATTGCTTATAACTCTTTGCATTAAATATACAGAATATTTAAATTACATACAAGGTTTTTCTACCACACAATATCCATGAACTCCTCTAGTTTTCAGCTTATCTGCAGTCCTCACTCGTCCAGAAATATGAGAATGAATTGGAAGTAAAACTGGCTTTGACATGTCAAATGTCCAGCATTGAGAGACACAGTGCAACAGATGTTCATTGTGTCTGCCTGCAGATTTTAAAACAGTCTCACTTTTATGACCTCATAACTGAGAGAAAAGCTGAGCAGCACTGTCTACATTTACGGACTCCTTTGGCGGCTGTCTGATGATCTAGAAAAGGCAAATAAACAATTATTTACAACATCAGGAGAATCAAAACACTAGATGATCGTTTTTGTTTTAAATTCCCACAATTTTACAAACTCTACCTGTGTTTGTTTCTTTGGTTCAGGAGCAGCAGACTTTGAAATGCTCTTCACATCCCTCTGGACTTCTGTGAAGATCTGATTGAGGTTCTCCACCTTCTCATTTTTCACCGCATTGATCTGTGAAGCCACATGTATGATTGAGCAGGTGCAAAAAACACTACACACGAAAGAGAATACAATATAGATGTAAGAAAATGACAGAAAAAAGATCTTACGTGTTTGAGTGTTGTTGTGACAGGTTTGGCTTTGTTCTTGTGCTTCGGGTGCTTGTTTGCAACTTGAAAGACGTTCTTCTGTTTTTTGCCTTTTTGTTTATTCTTCGCCATGTTACCTGAGGGAGAAAACCAATCAGTGAGGAGAGATTTAATTTCTACAACGCATCCTCTATTTCACTCTGTCTTTTGAAAGATGTTGAGCTTGTTACAACTTCTCCACACGCCTCCAACAAACTCAGAGACGAGCAGCTCATCTGTTTACGACAAAAGCTCACCATTTAAGACAGTAAGTCATCAAAACCTGAACAGGGTCAAGAGGGTCAGATGATGTTCGAAACAAATTAATTATAGTGACTATGAATGCATTTCAGAATAATTTTCTGAAGCTATTTAATACACAGAAATGTCTAGACTTTTCAAAGGTTTGCATCATGAACAAAAACAAACCCTGACCTCAGTCTAGTAACTGGCTGGCAACTTCTGGTAGTGCCTGTGGTAAACTCAACAAGATGAATAATTTAGGTTGCTCTAAGAAAAGTTCTTTCCATATAATTTTAATGCACGGGTACTTATAGCAGTAATGATGAAAACTTTAATTCAAGTTTTTTATGAGTTAAAAATGCAGTGCGTTGTACTTTACATAAAAAATAAAACAAGTTATTAAAAAGAAGACAAACTGTGTAGAAACTGTATTATTAACTTCCCAATATTCTACAATAAAGTGTGACACAAACTGTGCAGCCTGACAGTCTTTTTTAAAGTTACTCGGCAGATATTGTCTTGTACTTTGTAACTTCTTCTTCTTTCTTACATCCTGACAAAACTTATTATGGTCCTTGTCAGTCGAGATATGGTGAAAATATAAGTTCAGCTACTCGCTATATAATAAAACACTTATCAAGAAACAAGCTCACCTGTTCGTCAAACATTTAAATTACTCTTAAACGTGACCCTGCACATTCTTGATAAACATTAAGTCCAGCAAAATAAGTCAGAAACCTGCAAATGTTGTTGCTAGCTAGCATTAGCCTGCCTATCTCCCTGTACATACTGGGCTGTGTTGCTAAACTATTTGCGACATTTTTCGATAAATGTATCAGTTTTACTAAATGAAATTAATTTGACAAGACAAAGCGCAAACATTTCGATAAAATAACGCACAAAATACTTGTAGACAGACCTTATTTTTGTAGCCGCTAGTTTTTGTTGATATTCCTCATGTGCTACAAACGTGCCCTTTTGATTACGTCATCTCTGTGCGACAACTCTCGACAGAAGGTGGGCGGATCCACAACTACGTAACGATTCTACTGACACCACCTACGTCTCATTTTTTAATAATTAAAGGTCAATCTATCTATCCAAGGTCAATCTATAAGTATTAATAAAACATAGTGATATCGCTATCGATAATTACTTGATTATCACTCACGTTTTATTGGAAGATATGGATATGCAGGTAAAGCATTTTTTGTAGCCTACTGATAGGCTACTGATAAATTTCCATCATGGAACAACCTTATGATCTTAACTGATTGATTGATTGATTGATTGATTGATTGATTGATTGATTGATTGATTGATTGATTGGTTTAAAAGATTTTCTGAATCTTCCAGGATACCTCACGATTACCCAGAGCTCAAAGCGGCACTTTTACATACTACAAACTTCAAGATAATGAAAACAATTAAAGTGAAAAAAATCAAATCTTTACTTTTCTGAAGGTTAAAAGCATTCATTTTTTGCATAGGCTAAGACATAGAACATAAAAACAGTATAAGTCGCATTTAATGTTAAAATCAGTAATGTATTTTTTTTAAAACCGCTCTAAACCATTTTCACAAGTCTTTTATAGTCTCACTAACCACCAGCAGGTGGCACTGGAGTAACACCACAGGTGTTTTCTGAAAAACAGTCCTAGTTCACTGAGCTGACCACTGAGTCAGACTGGAGACTCTGATGATATGTTTTTGCAACTTTCATGATAGAAACATGTTGTTTTTTCAGCATTTAATTATAAAATGTCACAGTTATTTGGGCCTTTTTCATGCCCATGGACACTGAGTTGCCTCACTTTTCAAGCCCTTCTTGTGTGCCCTCTGCAGCCTTATCAATGATTAAATTAGGTACAACAGATATCAGTCTTTATGACTTGTTTTATTTTTATTGTCTTTCTTTTTTCCTTGATAATATCTCGTTCTAATTTCCCTGAAACACTGCAACTACCTACCGCACAGTCAACACAATGTAGCTGCCTGCTGGGAACAAGAATCCACCAGTATTGGATCAAAATACATTTCAGCAACAATGCTGAAGCCAAACAACCACTGTGGCCATTAGTGTCAGACCTGCGTTATTATCGACATTATAGTCAATGTATGTTTGTTAATAATGTCCCACAGATCTCTTGTGCATGTAAACACTCATTCATCGATCCAACAAGTAACAGCTGCGCTCACTGATTCATATCTCATGACTCATTAATTAATATTCGAGCACCATCTACCTTGCATTTATCAGGTTTGTGCGGTTGTGTTATGTGTTGTATATATTTCCACGGCGTTTTATGTGTGTGTAACAGCTGACGCCGACATTCAGTTTGAAGGTGACACACATGCTGCACGCTGTCGCGTAATTCCGTTACTTCCTGACGCGACAGGCAAGTTAAACCCGTCAGATGAAGGGTGAAAATGCGCTCATCATTCGATCCAGGAATACTACTGAGCTTCATACTGTGTGAATGAGGACTTGACCAACACTGCAGCAGAGAGAGGGGGGAGAGTGGCAGATAAGAGGAGAGAGAGAGGGGGGAGAGAGAGAGAGAGCCTCATTGATCCACAGTGTTGCAGCGTTGCGGTGCATCTAAACTCCTCCCGGTCATTGCGCGGACATCATGTGGCCAACAACAGCCTGACAGACACACACACACACACACACACACACACACCGATCACAGGGGACTATATAAGCACCGCAGCTGTCAGGTGGAGGACACTGGCTGCTTTGCGTTTGGGGACGACTCGCTTTAGGGGATTACGGCTTTAGATACTCACAGATCCAAACTGTAACAATGTCTTGGGGATACGCAGCACACAACGGTGAGGCGCTCATTGCATGTACACGGTGTAATTTAAAGGGTGACATTGCTGAGTGGAGTGTTACAAACCAGTCATACCAGCAAGCAGTGTGCTGAATGAATGGAAGCACGGGTCACTGCAGAGATTTGTAATTGCGCACATTTGGGGGCTTTTTTACGCGCGTTTTAAGCATTTCACCATCCGAGAATGCGCATTTTTTGTTAAAAAAAATACACATTTCAGTATTGATATGATCATAATTATAATTTTATCATAATATCATTTTAGGACCCGACAAATGGGCTGATAATTTCCCTGTTGCCAATGGACCTCGCCAGTCTCCCATTGACATCGTACCTGGTGGAGCATCATACGACGCGGGGCTGAAGCCGCTCAACCTGAAGTACGACCCCTCCACCTGCCTTGATATCCTCAACAACGGACATTCCTTCCAAGTGACCTTCGTAGATGACTCCGACAGCTCAAGTTAGTGTGACATTAATATTGTATGAATGCAGCCACTCAGCGCGGCTTGATATCAGCGCTCCGGAATCTCATTAAGAAATTTGCATTGTGATATTTCGTCTTAACCTGTAAAAAAACACAGCATTTTCCCTTTATTTACAATTATAATTGATTGATTGAAATGTTTTAACAGAGGAGAAGTTAGATCTATACGTGCTTTCAAACAAATACAATCAATATCCTGACACTGATTTATGCAGTAACCTTCATAATGCGGCATTCAGGTTTAATGCATGGCTGCTGATGTAACACTGCAGCTCACATGGTCTCCTACTTAAAGACTATGAGACCCCAGCATGGTATATATTATGTTAATATTTATACAGATGCATGAGTCATGCGTCCCAGTTTCAATTCAGCACATGCGGGTCATACTGATCAAAAAAAGAATATAGTTTTTTGTTAAATTTTATTCCATTTATTGGTTTTTTTTACAGGCACTATTTTGAATAGAAGATTTTTTAGTGAATAGGCTTGTAGGGGCTCTATTCAAAAGCCAAGCACAAAGCATGCAGATACTAATTGAATTGGTAATGTAACCCCTAGAAAACCTTTCCCACGCTAACTCTTTTCTGCAGCCAGTGAGGTCAAAAGTGAAACCCAGGGTTAGTCTGCACAAAAAAAACCTCTCACTTGATTAACTGTTTATGCACCAAGTTCAAGTGAGAAAGACTTTTCATAAATGCTCAGAATTTAAACTGTTATTTATTTATTTATTTCCTCAATTGTATTTTAATCCATAAAGTAATGTATTTCAGGAAGAGACAAGAAACAACTGTTTGTGTTTTAATTGTGCTCAGGATTCTCTATTGGTTGGTCTATAGCTGATCTGATAAAGGATAATGAAGACTTTGGTTACATAATCAACACAAATGCAGGGGATTATTTCAAGTGGACACAAAAAGAAAAAAAAACAAAAGCACTTTTTCTAAGAATGTGAGCTCGTAAATGAGATAAAGCCTCTGAATTCTTTCTTGGTATTTCACCGTCCCTCTAAATAAAGGACAGGTTGAGACTGCACGTCATCGTCCATCATGCATCATGTGTTCACACAGTGGAAAAGATGAACTTCACCGCCACCTTATTTTTATTTTGCAGTCATCTCTTTAAGTGCCACACATCCTCGAATTCTTTTTACGAACACTTTTACACCTTTTCATTATTTGAGGCTGAAACAAATATCCTGTATGTAGAGAGCAGTGTGTGTGTGTGTGTGTGTGTGTGGGTGTGTGTTTGTGTCGCAACACAGCACCAGAAATAGAACAATATAAAGGATTATCTGCTACTGTTTCAACTACTTTGTACACTGCAAATAGACATTACGTAACATCGGAGGGAGGCTTGATTTCAACAATACCTGGACATCGTTTGGGTCTGTATCTGATCACAGCTCACACAACAGGAACTGAGTCTGCTTCCATGAAATGGGAAGTCTGATGCGGTGACACAAATGTGTGTGTGTGTGGTTTGTGTGTCATCTCCTTAACCTGTCTGTTTTATTTTTATTTTTTCCACCCAGAAAAAAAAAATCATTCCAAGTATCATGTTCAAAACCTGATTTGTAGCATTTTATAGCGATGTTGCACAGTCAAGGCTGGCTGTGTCGCCTCCCACGTTCAGTGAACTGATGGGAAATGTGTGTTTGTTCTGCAGCTCTGAAGGACGGACCGATCTCAGGGATCTACAGGCTCAAGCAGTTTCATTTCCACTGGGGGGCTTCTGATGACAGGGGCTCTGAGCACACCGTGGCCGGGACCATGTATCCTGCTGAGGTAAGGACACCCTGAGACATTAGCTTAATCACATACTCAGATAGTTTCTGACAGATTAAAGGGTGACAAGGAGCGAAGTGCAGATTAGAGTCTTAGTTTTATTTTGGCTTAAGTTTGCTCACAGTTCTCTAAATTGATTGCACATGAAGGCCAGATACCAGGATTTTCTTATTTCTGTGGGTAGATCATAGGAATAAGATAACGTTAAAAGCTTTGATTTAATGTTCCATTTCCTGTATTTCCTGTATTTCCAGCTTCATCTGGTGCACTGGAACACCAAATATTCCAGTTTTGGTGAGGCTGCTAGCCAGCCTGATGGGCTTGCTGTTGTTGGAGTGTTCCTGAAGGTCAGCAGCTACTTTTGCTTTCATTTACCACAGTGCATTATGAAGTTGTTGCAATCATGAGTACTTTTTGTTGAGGATCATATAAAAAAAACAGTGAATATTATGTGTGTTGTTTCGTAACAGATTGGTGGTGAACACGCTGGTCTCCAGAAGGTTCTGGACGCCTTTAATGCCATCAAGACCAAAGTATGTTTCTACAAAAACAACCCCATTGCCAGAATAAATGTTGGTGTTAAACGTTTCTGCAACCCACAGATATGTTGCAATTTTGCGTTTATGATATGGTTAGGAAGAAAATTATGTTTTGGCTTAAAAAAAACAAATTTTATTGCTTGAAACTGAGAGCAGTTGAACCAAGTGGTTTCAAAACACTGTTGTGCTACTTGGCAGCCATCTTGAGTTCAACATATCCATTTGCAGAGATGTGCAGTGCCAACATTTTGTAGACTGACTATGCTGACATAAACATATTCTCTTTTATTGATTAGTTGTAAAAAAAAAAATGGGATTGTCCAATTTCTCACCTTATGCAATATTGTTATTGTTTAGGGCAAGCAGACAACTTTCGCAGGCTTCGACCCTGCTTCCCTGCTTCCTGGTTGCCTAGACTACTGGACATATGACGGCTCTCTGACCACGCCCCCTCTGCTGGAGAGTGTCACCTGGATCGTCTGCAAAGAGCCAATCAGTGTCAGCTCTGGGCAGGTACTGCGGCTTACACCATCCATTCAGTGGTAGCACAGGGACTGGCTGCGTGCCCGTGGTCTAGAATAACCCCGTCCTCTGCAAATCCTCTCCTATACTGCAATCTAAATCAGAGGCTTAATTGTTCAGATTAGCCGCACAGCTGAAACGAGAAGAAGAAAATTCACTGTAGTGGGAGGAAAGGTAATACAGCAGCATTTTTCACTTTCAAATGAGAAAAAAATACGTGCAAATCAAGAGAAAGAGGGATGACGAGAGTTCACACAGATGCAGTCTTACCACAGTATTTCACAGTCAGTATGTGGGCAGCATACAGGAAATGTTCAGCCCACACATGCAACACAATTTGCAGTCAAAGAGACTCCAGTCAGCGTTTGATTTCATCCATACACACAGCAGACATCATATCTATATTTGCTGAGTATTCAGTCCTAAAATTACACCTAATCCTGCCACTGAAATGGATATTTTACTTCAAACCACACATGAATCTGACTTAACAGCCTCTGTGGGCAGCTTTGTCCTTGTGGTTGGGGTCTTCGGGGCCATGTAAAAATTAAAAACTGCCCGGTCAAATCTTTATTTCATGGCACAGAGTGTGTGTTTTAAGGGTAAACATGTCACACATGTAGACATAACCTTTAGACTTAGTGCAATGTAAGGCCAGTGAGCAGATAATGACAGAGAAGTTACTCATGAAAATATAGCAAATATCACGTCATCACACCTTGGTTATGTTCAATTAACAGCTCAGAGGAGACACCTACATGCCGAGTTATTTCGTCCCTTAGTGAACCTTGTACATTATCCCTAAGAGGCTAAAGCAGAGTATTTACTATGGACTAATTCATGAGGCGGAGTTAATGACAAATCCCTTAAAAAGGTCATCTGACAACACCCTGCAGCAACTTGCCCTGCCTGACCTAAAGAAACAGTTGGACTTTTTTAGGAAATATGCTCATTTGCTTTCTTACCTGCAGTAAGATGATTGCAACCTCTGGTCTGTACAGTTAATGTGAAGCTAACGCCTGCAGCTGGTTAGCTTCATTTAGAGTAAAGACTAGAAACCAGTAACTTTGCTCTATCCACCAACCAGCTCCTCTAAAGTTCTCTAATTTACATTGTGTTTCTCATCTGTTTATGAAACCAAAGGGGTTAAAAAAACAAATTGTGGTTTTATCTCATCGAGAGTTCAACCGAATTTAGCAAATGACCCAATAAAAACCACAAACCACAAATTATTTTTTTAGTATTTGCATTTCATACAAAGTACATGAACTAAATATTCATTCTTGGTTCTTCCGCTTCATTAAATGCTGTTTACTTTATTCAACTGTTTGGCAAAACTTTGGCATTTTAAAATATAATTAAAGATGACAAAATTTTTAACAAAACTTTACACTGTGATGTTGAAAATTTTAAGAGGTTATTTAATATTCTGAAAAATTAGCTGAGCATTTTGATAAGATTAGATTAGAAGACTGATACCAAACTCATATTATATGGCAGCGAGGAGCTAGCCAACTTAAGCTTAGCATTGAGACAAGAAACGGTAAATAACCACAATTTGTAGTTTTTATTCTTGTCTTTTGATACAGATTAGAAAGGACATATAACATTATAATAAGCTAGTTTTAAAGGTGCTGGTATTCTGGTATTTTTTTATTTGGACGGAATCAAGCTAGCTGCTGCTTACAGTCTAAATGCTAAGCTAAGTTAAAGAGCTGCAGGTTGTAGCTTAATATTCAGTGTACAAACACAAAATTGTTGTCTGATCTTCTCGTCTAGATCTCATTAAAAAAAGGGAATAAGTGAATTTCCAAATGTGTCAAACTATCTTTTTAAGTTATAATACAATTGGTAAATTAATTCTTTAAACTTTAAGTCTGTGACTCAGTGGCAGGACTTGTGATGTGTTTGCTGAGTGACAGTCACAGGAGGTTAACAGGAATGACTAACGCGACCGTCTTCTCCCTTTTCACAGATGGCCAAATTCCGCAGCCTGCTCTTCTCCGCCGAGGGCGAGGCAGAGTGCTGCATGGTGGACAACTACCGCCCTCCCCAGCCGCTCAAGGGTCGCTCTGTCCGTGCTTCCTTCCAGTAACGCCCCCTCCCCCCCTTTTGCCTGCACTTTATGCCCTGTTGCCCTCTTCCCTTCCCCCCTTCCTTTAGTCAGACACCCAGAGATACATCTCTAGCAGTGAGCCACAAAGCACACATATCCGTCTCCGTCCAAATTTTCTAAAAGTAATGAAATTCCTGTGGCCCGTTGCTTTTAACGCTGGGCCGTCTAACTGTTAGACGATGCACTTGCAGGATTTGTAATCTCCGTATGTAAAAACGCCAGCAAAGATGCCCTGTCATAATTTATTTATAATACAAACACTTCACGGTGGCTGCGACACATTTACTCAGATTTAACATCTGGTGCCAATGTTTTCAGAGACATTCACACCGGTGTGTGTGCAGGTCTCTATTGTGTCGTCCAACAAACACAGCGAGGATGGAAAATAAGGACGAATTAGAGTCAAAATGGTGCTTTCCAGTCAGCAGGAAGCACAAAACATGAGCTAGTTGCAGTAGGTAGGGGGAGGATGAAATCTTCTCACCATCTGTGAGGAGGGTAAGGTGCAAATAAAAAGATGCACACACACACACACACACACACACACAGGCACAAAGGACAAATACACTCCTGCTGCCAGTCTGTCTGTAATCTCTGACTGACTGCCAGCCTCTGCATCACAGCAGCTTAATGAAACGCTGCAGCCGCCTCCATCACAACCGATTGACTCAGAAAATCCCCCCTGGCACACACACACACACACACTCACACACAACATGGCACACACAGTCTTACACAGACATCAAGCCTATAGGCACTGACCTGCTTATTGATTTAAATTCAGTGTAAAGCAGCAAAGAACATGAGGACAGCCTGCTGCTAGCTGCCGAACATCATGACAATGGCTTTTTTTTGCCTTTTTTTTCCAGCCTAATCCTCAAATCTTCCATGTGTTTGTCATCCCATGTTATTATTATTTTGGATTATGTCTTTTTTTTTTTTAATCTGACTGTTTATGCAAAATAAGTCTTATGTTATTCCTAAACTATGTTTTTGTAACCAAAATGTCATCTCAAAATGTTTTTGAAACCCTGATAGAAAAATATATAGCAATTGAGGAATGATTCTCCTTTATATATAAAAAAAAGACAAAGTGTAGTGTGTAAGGAAAATCCCTTCATGTGCTGTTCTGAAATCCCATTGTGTCGAGTGCTAAAGCTTAAAACGCACAATCGCCTCGTGGGCGATGCCATAGCGGCTAATGCACAGAGCCAAGAAGAAATTAGCCTGCCAAGGAAGCCAAGAGAGAAAAGAACCAGCCAAGAGATACGATTATAGCATCAGCCTGGTGTCAGGCCCCGTGTAGGAGACCATGTGAGGTCCAGAAGGCCTCTGGGTTAAACCCTGTATGCATTTGAAACAATAAATAAGATTGACAAAGCAATGCATTTTCAGAAAGATTGTAATTAACTTAAAGAATAAAAAAAACGCCTTATGCCAATAACTGTTAGGGCCGTCCCATGACCATGTGTTGTTGTCATTCTATTTTGGAAGTGGACGTTTTACTAGTTGAATAAATATATTTTATGACTAACAAAGTTTCATGTGTTTTATTTGTTTGGCTCATTTCAATACAACAAAACAAATTCTTGCAGTTGCTGTGTTATGTCCCTGTGTAACCCCTAACCTATAACTTTTTAAGATTTATGTAATTTTTTTATTTTAAGTCCATCAGACTGTTAGGTTTTCTGTGCTGTGCGGAGTGTCTGTCGCTCCTGTATATTCCCCTTTGTAGACATGTTTCAAAGACAGACTTACACAATCAGAAATAACTTGCTGGTGATGTGAAACATGACTGCTCTGTCTAAATATTTTTACTCCTCGGTTGCGAGGAAATTCAAACTTGTCTAAAGACAGACAGGAGGTCAAACTTTCTGGAAATGAATGTTGTGGTTTTAAAAAAAAAGTCTTTGGTTTCATAATTACAAGGAAATTTAAATCGATCAAACTTCCTCTGAATGTTTGCAAACAGCTGCAGCTATGCAGCAGTGTGTGTGTGTGTGTGTGTGTGTGTGTGTGTGTGTGTGCAGTATGCAGTGGTGGAGGAGCTATTGATCCTATCTCCATTTTCCAGATAAGCTGATTCATGATCTTGCAAAGTTAGATGAGAAGATCGATGCAACTCTTATTTGTCAGGTAAATATGAGCCGTCAACAAGCTTCCTGCTGCAGACATGTTTAGGTGGGGAAAGTCCTGCAAAAAAATCCCCCCACTCTTCCTTAAAACATCTTTAACTCTTTTAGATGTGACTAAGAATTACAACTCCAAGCACCAATCAGACGGTGGGAGACGAGTGATTATCTATCTTAGTCTGCGTGGACCAGAATACACAGCTCACTGCTAACACCTACCTGGTGCAGATTTTAATCAGCAGTGGCATTTCACCCTCTGTGAAGAGTGGCAACAGTCAACTTGTCACCTCTCTCAGAGCTTCAACAGGAACATGAGACAGATTTTAATCAACAGAGCTCTTCCATCTCCTCTGCTCGAGTGTGGGTGTGACCCGGTTTTTTCAGCTGGGCTTGGAGCTCTGTAGAGAGCTGTGTGGGTGTGTGAGTGTGTGTGTCTCTACAGTAAACGTTGGCTTGACCACACAGAGCTCTAAATAGTGCTGAACTCGTCCACAGTGCATCCTCGGTTTGCAGCGTGTCCTCAGTCATCCCTGTGTAACACATGTCCTGGAAAATATCAATGAAAGCGAGATCGATGGACCGCTGAAACGTCTGCCTGTCTGCTCCAGTCAGAATCAATGACAAATTGAATAATTTGGAAAAAAAAAAAAGGAAAGAAATCTTTGATTCAGACCAGAATGGAAAAGTTATTTTGGTGGCAGCTGGAGATAGAATGAAGCCAGTGATTCCCTCTGTGGTCAAACACATGTACAAACACTGAGCGCCAGTCATTTTGCTATGTCAGCCTTGTCAAGTATGAGGAACTTCTGCCTATCAGATGAACTGGGAGTCTCCTTTTAGAGAAAACCTTGTAATCTGGAGTTGTTTCCTGTAGCTGGTCATTCACTCTCTGCTCCCTTTAGTTAGTGTCGCTAAGTTTCTCATGATCCACAATTTTGCACGACACATTAAACACTCAGAAGTCTTCATGATATTTCAAACAACTGAACTTTGATTTCAGATTTCGGTAGAAAAACACAGGATTCTCATTTCAAGCTAGCAATCATTGTTTTTCCAGCTAAATTGAAAACAGTGTCACCTTTTTCAACCAGCTACTTTAAGTAAGTCTATGAGCTGTTTTCTTTCTTTTTTCTGTCTGTTTTTTGATCCATTAAAATTATACAAGGCAGCAAAGAAGATGCGTTTTGAACATATTTGTTATACATGATCCAAAAATGCTAAATTTTGTAATAACATTAAGACTCCAACGGTCACTGACATAAAAAAGTAGCTGTTTAATATAAATTGAAATTATATCAACACACCTACTAAATACAGGTAATTTTGCTCAGTTATAAACACAAAATGGAGGCTAATGCTAATGTTTCCAGCAAAAATATCAACATCATCACTAGTTTATGATCCATGTAAAAGGAAACTAATGTCAGATAGCAAGTTCTGCTATTTTAAGTATTAATATTGTAAAATCAGTTTGTTCTGAAGTTTTGGCTTCTCAGCTAATGAAGATCTAACATTACTTTTAACATCACAAGAGAAAAGGTTTCAAGGATTGGGATTACAGTTTGTTTGGCAACTGGTAACTGATACGCTATCTCGGGTAACGTTAGCTCAAGTTGCTTGAATATCAGCCTCTGGAAATCCAATAACCAGGAAAGATAGCTGCTGCCGTTTCACCTTGGAAGCATCCAGGACGCAGTAAGTTTTAGTAGACAAGCTCATCATAAATGCCATAAATGCAACCTGAAACCACTCAAACTGCTGTTTGGCTTTGATCAGTTACCGCTGAAGTAAGCTAACCAGATTACACAATGATGGCCATGTACATAAAGACAGATAATTACTGTAACTCGTACCCAACCTTTTCACCCTTTAATTTGGTTTTTGGAAAGACCACAAACAAAAAACAGCACCACCTTAAGGTTCAAATGAAACCAAAGACTCCTTTGATCGTCCTTTGGCGGATTTTTTTAAGAACATACTGGCAATATTTACCTGTTTCCATCATTGCCATCTCAGTACAGCTTCCTATTTGCACTCTCTTGTTATCTCACTGGTGCTGCCTTTATGTTGCATCTTTTCATCTCACTGTGGTGTTGTGACAGCTGGGTGAACGGAAAGATCCTGCTGGGTACCATCATGTAACACAGATGTGGTCACGCTTGCTTTCATAAACTGATGGGAATATAACTCAGAGGTCTGGTCATCGATTGCGGCACTGTTAGTCAAGGTCAGAAACTTCATGTCATAACAGATTTAGATTAGTCACACTGGGCTGAGCTGCACATGAAATGCATAAGATAGTAATGGCATATTGGTATTTAAATGGATTTTATTGAGTATGTAAGGTGAGGGCAAACGAATCGGGGTTAATTCTTTATGGTCAGCGCATAACAACAGATTTGACACACAACACGGTCAGCATGTCACACATTTTTTCCCCCCCAGGCTTCTGACCAGTGGTGCAGCTTGTTGCGTAATCAAGCGTGGCAGGCGGGTGACATATATTAAGGCGACAGGAACTACACACACATCTGTAATCTGGGAGGAGGAGAGAGAGTGAAGTCTGAGGAGGAGGCTGTTTAAATGCAGACCACTGCAGAGTGCAGTCAGGAGATCTGACAGTGCATTTCTGTGCGATTAACATCCAAGGTGAATGCAGACCTTCAGTCAAGGGCAGTTATGTTCATTTCTAAGTAGGAAGGGACGCATCAACCTACAGCAGAGAGCACTTAATCTCAATCTGTTAAGATAGGGTATTTGTAATATTCAGTATATTATTACTACAAACACAATACAATAACTTTAAGAATTAATTCAGATGCTTGTATTTTTATCAAACTAGGTAAATTTTGAAGTAGTTTTCAGTCATATTGCAATGCGGAATGTGCTCAGTTGTTTTGTATTTATCTGTTCAAATTTCCTTTTTTTCTGAGACTGTGAGACAACAAGAGATATTAAATGGACTTTGGACCTTCAAAGGGTAAATTATTAACTTTTAAACGCAGAAAAACTGCTGCTCATTTTGTGAAATCAGGGGCAGCACGAGTCAAGAAGGAAGTTTTGTCTCGTTTTAATCCAGTCTGGGGTCCCGTTAGGACAGGACGGCAAAAGGACGGCAGTGTTAAGTAATGAGTTGGCTCGGAAAGCACAGATCAAAGTATGGAGTGTGAAGTGGTGGCTGAAAAGGTGTCACCCATAAACTGCTTGGGGCGAATGATTATGTGATTGTCCGATTGATCTAACATCAATCCCAAACAGCTGGGTGGCTCTGTGCACATGAGTGTCTAATAACAGAGAAATTTAAAAATTGATTGCCTCCGCTAAGATTAAAAGTCCCTCTTCCTCTTCCTCTTCCTCTTCCTCTTCTTCTTCTTCTTCTGTCAACAAGTTCTGGTTTAGGATGTAATAACACTGTCTCTCCAAGGATCTATGTAATTCTACTTTATTTTGTTGCGTATATGCTCTCGTGTGTAACCGCTGATGTATAAAAATCAGCTTTAATACTTGAGAATGCAATTTATATCAGTCCAGTGCTGCTGGGACACAAATCAGGGTCTGAACAATCCTGGCTTGGTCACCTTGATGGTGATGGTGATGTTGAAAGACCCAAAATGACTGATGACTCAAGGTTGCATCACCGTTAAAGTGTCCTGGTGCACTATCAAGGCTGTCAGCGGTGCAGAAAGTCCTGCAGTTATAGAATATGTTGTTACTCGATGCATCCGGCGCTTCTGTCAGTAGCATCACATCATTTGTCCATTTCCTTTCAAAATGCATAAAGTTGGAAGAGACAGACGAGGCTGGAACAAGTATCTCTCACATTATCTCGGTTGCCGTGGTAACGTGTCAGGTCTCATCTAATATTTGATGAATTGCCTGAAAAGCAGGGACACTGATGAGACCGGTGCCTCTCTCTGAAAGTTCAGAGATTTTCGACAAGAAGTGCTGAGAGAGGCCGCACAAAACGTGGGAGCACTCCGATAAACATGCACTCTCACCTCATTGTTAGACATTTGAAAAAAGAAGCTAGTTATCAGAAAAAAATGCTCAATGGACACGAGGTCTTAGAGGGATAAACGTTGGTTCCAGGAGCAGTTTTGTTCCTTAACTTGAGCACAATCCTGTCAGATATCGACGTGAATTCAAGTTGTTTCCCTCTATTCAAAACCGTACTTTAAAAACATTTTCTTCACAGATAAATCACAACAGCAGATTTGAATAATGTATTCATTTCATATCAGCTCCTTCACCGAAATCCTCATGTCCGCAAGTGCAGAATCCAGAAGTCATCAGTTTAAAGATTGCATTCAGGAAGCCGTCCACTTAGCGCTGCGCATTTTTCGAACTGTGAGCAGGAACGGCCTCACGTAAACATCTCAAAAGCAAATTTCCTCTGTAATTTCCTGCCCGCAGTCTTCATTGCCATTTTATGTAAACATCCACTTCTCAAGAAGAGTGTTTCGCTGCCCTATCTGCAAGATCTGAAGTGCATTGTGACAAATGTGCAATTAAATTAATTCTTCCTTATTGTTTGATTGGTAAATAAATCTTTTGACGCATGCTGGCAGAGTGACCCGTGCAATAGAACTAATTTAAACAAATGCATCATATATCATGGCCTAATCCTTTGTATTAATCACATGCTAGCGTGTGTTTGATTTTCCAGACAGGCAAGTATCAACAAACGCTGACCCGGTGTGACTCAGAAACCTCCACAGACAACAAGTGGCTGCGTAATTTAATCAAGTTGACGCTGAAAGAAAATAAATGTGAGAATCTGATATATTAATTGGTGTGTATATTACTGAAAGAATGTTTAAACTCATAACAAATTCGCTCCACAAATACACAGTTTTTTTGTGCTTTGGTTGCGGCCAAGACACTCGAGGAAAGCAGGATATTTGCCTCAAACATCAGCAGCAGTGTTTTGACATGTTAATCCATTGGGGATGAAGTGGATCTCTAAATAGACAAAGTTAAAAATGGAAATATATTAATGTAGTGGGACTGATCTATTTAGTTTCTCACGAGGAAAAAGCAAATAAACACACCTTCTTGTTCAAATTTATCATCCACCGCTGCGGCCTCATTATTTTCTCTTATCTCCATATTCAAAATGTCAAGTGGCTCGACTGTTCTGTTAAAAATAGGAGCTTATAATCGCTTCAATTGATTCCTAGAAACGAAACAGCACAGTGCAAACTAATATCCTGCAAATGAAGCCTGAAAACAACAAGGGAAAAAACAGTTTAACACTTCTGATCATACGTGGCTTTTCGGTGAGTATAAATAGATGCAAAAACACTGACTAGTTTCCTGCTTCTCTACATGAGAACAAATGTATGATTCAGCATAACGCAGCCATTACACTGCAGATCATTGGATAATCCCTGTTAGCTGCAGGATCAAACTCTCCCTGTCAGTTACAGTGTGGGTCATCACAGACTGTTGGGACATATGGACACTCAGCTCAGTATCTGTTTTCTGTGTGTTTTCTTATTTAATCATCCCTGTCGCGGTCGGGCTGGATAACGCTGACTGTGCACTCTGCGTGTGGGCCTGCTGCTGTAGTCTGTCGGTTTTTAAACCCATAATCCACACGATGCTCATTCATTTTGATGACATCATTTGGCGCCACGTTTCATAAGTCTGGTCCAATTGCATCCAGTGTTTCAAAATGTTCAGCCAAGTTTTTTGACTAAGAGATGCCCAGTTTCCTCTGCTGACTGTGCATGTGCTTCCTCTGACCTATTTTTCTTATTTTTGTACCTTTTTCATTTCAGCTTTGGTGACTTTTGCTGCTCACAGTAACTACACAGTTCTTGTTGTTTTAAAAGAAAACTGTAGTGTGTGATACTCAACTTTGTCAGCCACTGTAGTTCTTCCAAGCAATCAGTCTGACAACATCTTCTTAGGAAATCAATTCTTTTTAAAAAATCCTTATGCAATAAAGAGAAAGCTGTCATGTGATGTGACACAAGTTACAAATAGCAAATTTGGAAACATGTATTTTGTAGTTTAAAAACTGGTAAAGCCCTTTTTCTTTAATCTCTGAGTGTTACATGTTAGCTTTTGTTGAACATTAACTGTATGAACTAATGAAATATGCCTCCACCTTTAAAGAATTTGCCTTTTATGGTCAAAAACAAGCTATTTAGTTGTATCTGCGGATCAGTTGTACATTCCATTGAACAGAATTAACAGAGAGGGAGTTAAGTTACTACTGTAAGTCACACTCATCTGCCGGGGAACCTACATGGATGAGAATAAGATCTGGGGGAATTAATGTGACCTTTCTTGCATATTGAGCTCTCACAATGAATCTTAGGCGAGAAGGATCAGCTTCATCTCTTCCGACACACATGGTTGTGTCCTGTCCAAGCGAACAAGGAACACAGTGTGAGGGGACTCATCTCGGATATCTCGTCTCAGCGCTAAATGTGCTGGCGCTGGTTTCCATAAACCTCTCGCTGACAAGTTGAGCTTGTGCCACTGGATTTACAACCTCACTGGCAGAGTCCATGATTTCCTGTTCTCCTGTAATCAGAACTCTGCATTTGTGTGTTTCTTTCAACTTGATGTTCTCAAACTTCACCATTCCAAAAGACAGGATCATCCAGTTTATCACGAACACAATGGTGGTTCCTTAAGTGTTTGATGTTATCAGCACGAGGCACTTTACCTGTTATTTTCTGGATTCTGTGCGGCCATTTAACCCCTGATTTAAAGACCCAATTAGCTGGATTTGATAAAGTTTAAGATCCTGCAGCAGACTCTGCATGACGTAACATTCACTGACCATGTGCATTTTGGCGTCGGGTCCCTCATGCAGATATCTCCCAATGAACATGTCGTTAGTTTTTGGTGATAACGGAGAAAGTGGGGTTGATAACAGAGGGGCGTGTTGCCTTCAGAGGCCCCCTCTCACGCCTGGTACAGTTTGGAAATAACCTTATCTGGGTCACCTACGCAGGACTTCACCACCTCCTCCTCCTCCTCCTCCTCC
>JAPZDY010000013.1:4781214-4792701 GCA_029783645.1 Ctenochaetus hawaiiensis | reverse complement strand
TCAGGTGAGATCATCTTGGCCTTGCTGAGAGCGACAAACACTCGTGGCTCTATTATACAGCTGACTCCTCCACAAACCGCCATGTCACAGTCTCCTAGTGGACAAGTCAATGAAATGAAGTATGGAAAAATCGAATTTGATGCCTTGATAAACTCACTTTTAAGGTGATATTTGTGGGTAAAGGCTCACTACCTTGCTTTAGAGCTTGGCAGGCTACATGTAGAGCCACCAGAGATGAAGAGCAGGCGCTGTCAATGGCAAAAGAAGGGCCAGTGAGGTTAAAGGTGAATGAAATTCTGTTGGCAGCCACACTCATTGCCGTCCCAGTGCCGTTGTAGTGGGATATTGTGGTAGAACTGTTACTTCGGAGCATCTCGTAATCCCTGTTCATCAGACCTGCAACACCATTGAAAAACAGAGTATTTCGCAGTTTGCTTGTGATGAAATTGTCCTCTGAGTTCTGTCATAATGTTGCAGTCACCTATGTAAACTCCAGTTCTGCTTCCACTGATGCTGTCCATAGCGATCCCCCCGTCTTCTAAAGCCCTGTATGTGCACTGCAGGAGGAGTTTCTGCTGGGGGTCCATGAAATCAGCCTCAGTTTCAGTGATGCCAAAAAACTTGTGATCAAACTCATTAAACCTGAAACAAAAAAGACACATCAAAACTGAAACGTCTCCCAAAAGAAAGACTGACATTTATTCTAAACAAATAATTCTTACCCCTCTATAAGAGCTGCTTTGGTCGTCTGTGTCTTTCCAGGTTTGTTTTCATCAGCGTCAAACCAGAAAGTGGTGTCGAACCTTTCTGCTGGAATATCCACAGCACAGTTCTTCCCCTCCAGCAGGACCCTCCAGAAGTTTTCCAACCCCTCACCTAAAGAATGGACCATTATACCTGCATTTAATCTCATGGCAACTAAAAAACAATAACTGCATCGTCATAATTTAGTAATACCTCCAGGGAAATTGCATCCAATCCCGACAACAGCTACGTCATCCTCTGCGTCCTCCATTTTTTCTTTAAATGGGAGCAAAGTTTCCCTTAGGAATTTGCTGCTTTTATTCTAAAAGCCAAAATAAAACTTCAAGTACTTCCATAGTGAAGCTTAACGCTCAGTCCTGGTTACTGTCTTGGTTCAGAACTGTTGCTTCTGTACCTCCAACCCTTTTTAAATGTTGTGAGAGGCACCAATGAAAAGGACCAAGAGGAAGCAACAATGGCCCGGCTTGTTGTATCTCAGTTGGCTTCATCTGGAACTAAATACTCAGGCTGTAAATTGAGATGATTCAAAGGAAGAAGTAAATAAGCTTTTGTTCTTGTTTGCAGATCGACAACAGAGGGTGGCAACGATGTAATTATCACGGGTAGAAATGGATCACTGGAAATCCTGAATGATCATTTTGTCTGCAGCCTGAGAGCAAATCCTCTCTAGTAGAGAGTAACAGCATCCTGAACATGGCATCATCACAGAGGATATGACTGTATTTATCAGGTGTGAAAAGAGATAAAACGTGCAGGAAAAAAAAATTTTCTGTTAACTCGATAACTATATAAAACTTGATACACTATATAAACGAACACATAATCTGTATTCAGCTTTATGGTAGATTAAATACAGATTACAAAAATAAAATAAATAAAAAAAATCATTTGATTCAAGCTAAGGGTAAGTTAGCAGTCATCTGTTCACACAACAGGACTGATTCATCAAGGCAGCAGTAAACCTGCAACTCCCATGTAATCTATCAGAGTCAAAGGAATCTGGTAGATTTTTAAGAGAGCAGATTTGGCTTCATTTTCTCAACACAAAAAGCTCTCTGAAAAGCTTTTTCTTTGAAAACATTAAAATATCAATCTGAGCCTTTCACAGGCAAAAACAAACACGTTTATTAGTTGTTAATACTTTGGTGAGTGCAGCTATCCTCAATGCTTTTGTTGCAGTCTATCATGCAGCTGTCATGTGAGGCCACCTACTGGACAAATTTGAAAATTGTTTTTACCTTTGGCTCATTTAGACCCCAAATTATAAAAAAAAACTTCTCTTAAAGATAAAAACAATACTGTAATTACCACACACAGCACATCGATGGATAAGAGTAACCTTTATTTGAGCTGTCCTTTGTCTAAAGCAGTGGTTCTCAAACTTGGGGGGCAAACACAATGATGAGGCATTGAGCCACTGGGGGGGTGGAGGGGATGCATGGACGACCAGGGGGAAAGAATGGAGTGAAACTAGTTTGACTGAATCTGATTTATGTTGGGACAGCAAACAAATTAGAGTTTGCCCACTACAATTAAACTTGGATTGGTGAAAATGCAACTTTCTTCATTAATTTTTTTTTTTTTTTGGTGGGGAGAAAGTCCAAAAAAGTTTGAGAACCACCGGTCTAAAGGTACAAACAAAAGCACAAAGCCAATCCTTGTACACACTTACACTATATACATTTGTCCTCAAGTACCAATTACAGGTAAGTGAGAACAGAGCATGAGGGGAGGAGAAAGAAAAAAAGCAAGACATCTTTGGGCACTTAAATAAATATGAACACACAATGAAACAGGTAGCATATGATAGATGCAACTGAAAGACATCATATAGACAGAAAAAAAGAAAAAAAAAACTTTATGGAGAGTTCAACAATGAACAGCAGTATCACCCGTTCCTACAGCCAAATGGTACATTCTAGACTGAGGTACTTTAAGGTCCTATGGTGTTCACTAGTCTGTACAAGTTTAAAAATGAGACACAGAAACATAAATTAAATCATCTCATCATAATGAACCATGGTCTTTGTCCAGTTCATGACTTTGTTATGATCCCAGAAATGACTCTGACAATATAAACTACAGAAGTAATTTGTCTTGAGAGTAGCGAGTCCCAAATGCCACCTCTAACACTTGTGTGAGCTGCAGTAGACAGACTTGTGGAGAATAAACGTGAATTTAACTGTGAAGAGCTCAGAAACCAAAAGTCTTCTCCACGGGAAATTCAATAAAAATAAAAATTTATCAAATTTAAATGTATACAAGTGAGTGAAACTTAATTTTCCGTGTCATCTTCACATTGATAATAAGAGGGATACAAAGAAATGAAATACAAGGCCTCCAAAAGGCCTGTGCACTATTGCACAGCTTCAAATATACATGATACAAGAGTCTAAAATATATACTGAGGTAACTAGTGGTCCAGTGATTTTCCCTCCAGCACCATCTGGATTTCTTTGGCATCCAGAGTTTCATATCTTAGCAGGGCGTCAGCTAGTGTCTTGTGCTCCTTGCTGTAGGTCTTCAGGATTTTCTTAGCACGTTCATACGAGTCCTGCAGGAGAGAAGACAATTGATGACGAAGAGATAAATGCAGAAAGAGATGTCATAAAACAATCTGGATTAACATTAGTTTAAATTAAACAGACTGCGCTGTTGGAAAGCTCACCTTCAGTAAAACTCGGACTTCCTGTTCGATGGCGGCTTGTGTCTCTGGGCTCTGCTTGGTTACATCGCCGTAGGTCATGACACCGAGCTGCAACGAAACAAAAAAAAATTACATCTGTAGACTGAATGAACAGAAAACCTCTCTGTGATTAAAGAGATTCAATATCAGCTATTGAAGTATCTGGTTATAATAAAAACCAAGCTAATGTCTACTAAGTTGAGAAAATGACCAAAATCAAAAAAATAAATGTTATTGTGTACATGTTTGAGTTTATATTTCCACTTGGTTTGGTAAAAAATTGTTTTGTTTTTTTTACCTTGTCACTCATGCCGAACCTGGTCACCATCATTTTTGCAATTTTAGTTGCTCCGTCGAAGTCACTGGATGCTCCTAAAATGTACAACAGGAGGAGAAAATTAAAACTAATACTGCAAACAAAGACAAAGTGTTTCATATGAGGAAAATCATATCTTAAAATTATTTAGACTAGTCTGTATTTTTCTTATAATTAAAAATAAGGAGTAAATGAAGTCGTCCTATTCCCGCACCAGTGGTGATGTTCTCATCTCCAAAGATGAGCTCCTCTGCTACTCGACCGCCCATACTGACATCCATCTGAGCCAGCAGCTGGGACCTCGTCTCACTCCAGCGGTCGTTCTCTGGGAGCAAGGACACCTGGAGGACCGAGATCAGGACAATACCGATTAGATTTCGTCTAGGTCCAACAATTAGTGACATAAATGGTATAAATAAGGAGCATGAGATAAGAGCTCACATGGCCGAGAGTTGGGCCTCGAGGCATGATGGTAGCCTTATTGATGGGCATTGCATCTTTGGTGAAATAGGCAACAATGGCATGACCGGACTCATGGTAGGCTGTGATAGTCTTGTTCTTCTTGTCAATGTCAACACTTCTCCTCTCAGGGCCTGAAAAGCACAAAATAAAAAGGATTTCGAGAGATTAAAAACAAAAAAAGTCTCTCTGACATGATTTCTTGTTAACATTCTTTCTGTTTCCCAACTAGAGTGTGTCGAGGTAATCTGTCTCATGTGATGTGACTAAAGGGCTGCAGATCGGATCCTGAAACCGTGTGTATTCACCCATAAGAATCTTGTCCTTGGCGAACTCCAAATCCTTCATTGTGACCATCTCTTTCCCGTCCACAGCCGCCTTCAGGGCTGCCTGGTTGACCAGGTTCTCAAGCTCCGCCCCAGAAAAGCCCACCGTGCCCCGGGCAATGATCTCTGCATCAACAGCTGTAAATGAACACAAACAATAGAAAAAGCCTTCTTTATAAATGGTGGTCAGTGTTTAAGAGACAATGGTGACCTTTATAGAACTGACAAACAAAGATTTGCTTGTAGGTGTGCAGCTTTAAATACTTTTATATGATTTCAATTGATACGGAGGAAACATCACTAATATTGCTGATTAAAAATAAATTCAGAAAATTTTTTTTTGAGATATTGTTTAAAAAAACAGCTCAATATTTATGGATATTTCACACTGAAACCAACCAGAGTCCACTTTGATCTTTGAGAGGTACCAGTTGAGAATTTCAGTGCGTCCTTTCACATCTGGTCGCGGGACGGTAACCTGCATGTCAAACCTTCCTGGCCTCACCAGAGCGCTGAAAAGTAGAAGCAAAGTAAAATGTATTAGCCTCAAGCTCCCTGAATTATTTTATGTCTGTTTAATGACTTTATGGCTTTAAAATCTCCGTGACATGGAGCCACTGGACTGTTAGATTTGCCTCTGTACATGACGTGTTTCATGAGGTTTATAGTGAACACTCTTCTCAGAGGCAAAGTTACGTCACAATAAGAAACTTAGAAAATTGTATTATTTTCATCAAATATTGTTGAGTTTTGAAAAGTGTGAAGTATTTAATTCAGAAAATAAATTAACAATGTCTACACATACAATGATTTTGATTTTTTTTACATTGCCCTCAGTGCCCTTACACAGAAAGAGACACAGAGCAGGAATATTGTATTTCGGGTTTAAGTTTTCAGTTTCGTTTTAAACTGCAGAACATTTTTAAAAATATCTTCCCATTTACATTTGCACAGAATGAAAAACAACTGTAAGTCATTGTTTTGTCTCAGTTAGAAACAAGTGGGGGGGTTTGTTTATATTCCAAATGTTTGCTCTGTTATTTGAGCGCATGAACTGGTTCAATTCTGTCATTATGAAACAAAGTAGGGCAAGGCCACAAGGACAAAACTGTCCAAGGCTTCTGTCAGGGGACAGAGGTCAACGGGTGGGAAGGAAAAACTGGAACAGCTTTGTACATATTAACTACATCTGCGGTTCACTGAATGAATGGCCTTATCTTAAACAGTTTCTTCTTCTACTCAAATAAGTAAATCAAGGATAGGTAGAAAATAAAAAATTAAAAAAGGGATCTTTGCGTTTGGAATGAAACATACTTATCCAAAGCCTCTGCAAAGTTCGTAGCACCGACAACAATGACACCTTCGTTTGGTTTAAACCTGTAAAACACAAAAACAAAAAAAGTTGGAAGCAAAAGTTCATCACTTTAGCTTTATGTTCATACTCTGCAGAATTAAAATACCAACACCACAAAACTGACCCGTCCATTTCAGCCAGAAGCTGGTTGATTGTTTGCCTGGAATAAGGATGCATCGGAGACTCAATCCTCTTCCCGCCGACGCTGTCCAGCTCATCAATGAAGATGACGCATGGGGCGTTAGCTTTTGCCTCTTCTGCAAAACACAAGAATAAAAATATGATACAATGTCATTGTTTAAATGCATCCTCAGTCTGTTATTCACATTTTCTCACATCCAGCAAACTTACTGAAAAGGTTCCTGATTCGGCTCGCACCAACTCCCACAAACATCTCATCGAACTCTGATCCAGAGGCGTAGTAGAAAGGCACATCAGCCTCCCCGGCCACAGCCCGCGCTAACAGGGTCTTTCCTGTGCCTGGTGGACCAACAAGGAGGATCCCTGACAGATAAACAGAGAAAATAAACCAGGTTACAATAACAGCAAAGAAAAAAACTAAATGTAAGATGTATTTGTAAGGTACCGTGTTTTACTTGGATAGTAAAAACAGAGTAATGGGAGCACGCAGGGAAAACATGAAATACGATACCTTTAGGGAGCTTTCCACCTAGAACAGTGAACTTCTGGGGGTTCTTGAGGAACTCGACAACATCTTGTAATTCATTCTTTGCTTCCTCCACTCCTTTAACGTGCTCAAATGTCACATTTTTCATCTGAATGGGGTCGACTGCTGAGTCAAGACCAGACGTGGTGCGGAATCTCACTGTGAAATCCAAAAACAAGTACACAAACCTTTTATGATATGCTTCTGCAGCAATTTTCCAGATTTACTGCTTCCAACTATTCAAATATTTTGACACACTGTGATCAAAACACATTTAGTCCATATAAATACTCGAGTATTACTGCATAATGCTTAAGGCAGAACAATCAGTAAAACTCTACATGCGCATGCGGGGGAGGTCTTATTAAATAAACTGTGAGGAATCAAATTAACGGTTTGCATTAAAAACATTTCACATCAATACTTAGGCTGGAAACAGACACTAGCTCTTCTGTTTGCAGTGTGCATGTAGAGTTGTGGGTTGATTTGCAAGCAAAGGAGAGAATAAAAACTGAAACAAACCAGCATCAGAAAAGGAGCCTTTACCCGAGAGAAACGGGGCTCTTGACAAGCCATAAATACCGAGGAGGAGGAGAACCATCACAACCAGCCTCGTTCTCTTCAGTGAGTCTGTCAAAACAGAGCAGAGACGAAGTTTAATTTAAGATCTTTTTTGTCCATCACAAGATATTTTGGTTTTCAAACTCAGCACTGCTTGAAAACAGTGAAATCCGCAGCGACGGCTACACTGACTACTAAACACATGCCTTGTGTTTTTTGAGTAAAAGCCTGAGATCGCATGAAGCCTTCAGTGAAACCCGTCTTAAAAGCGTCCTGCTGGCTTTCTGGCAGGTTTCTTTGTTGAAGCAGTTGGTCCAGTGATTGTGCTTCTGGTCCCTTTTCCCTCTGAAGCAACCCCTGTGATGAAAAGAGAGGGACAGTTGGTTGTCAACTTCAAGATTCAGTCCTGTTTACTCCTTTATCTGCCCAATACAGATAGATTCCACCAATCTGACCTTCATGAAGGCTGGTGTGTAGGGTTCAGGCTCTACTGGACCGTCATAATGAGACTCATTTCGTCTGGTCTTTGATCTAAGCGTCTTGAAACCCCGACTCTGGACCCATACTGCACAGAGACAAACATGGAAAAGAATATAAAAACATTAGACACTAACCCACAAGTCAAGCTGTTTTATACAGGTACATTAATTTTCACAGAGCAGGTTTCTGTATTCAAAGTTAGTTTCTCACCAGGCAGGAATTGTAGCTCCGAGCAAACTTCTTTTAGAGGACTGTGGTGTTGTCTGTGGAATATTGGGGAGCCAAAAACCCCCAATCTTCTGTGCGAAAACCCTGTGAGACAGAAAGTTCAGAAAGTTTGCATCACCTGACATGATGTGCTAACATAGTGACTTTTTCTTTTAAGTCATTAAGATTGGCAGCTTTTCTTCTCACCGTGCTTGTTCTGAAAGAAGCTGTCTGCAGAAATGTGACTTGTCCTCCATGCTGAAGGAACAGTTGGAGGTTCTTCTGGTCCCGGTGTTGGCAGTAACCTGCTGACCAGCTCATCCAGCTGACTGACCTTGATCTCTGAGAGGCCAAGATCCCTCAGACTCACATTGGGCTACAAAGGAAGGACAGCAAAAACAGCTTTTATAGACCTTTGTAGGACAATTACTGAGAAAATAATGACCCACATATAGCATTTAAAGCTTTTTTTCTTAAAAAAAAGCCACCACAGCAATAAGACTCTGCTAAACACACTTTTTCAGATATAGAAATTAACACATTAACCGGTGTAGATAACAAGTCAGACCTACTTCAGTTCTACAGGATATGCAAAATAATTTGCTTATAATTGAAATACACTGATCACTTGTCAAATACTTGTGAGCCAAAGGCTAAAATGTGTTTTCTACAGAAATAAACATTTTGCACAGATAAAGAAAAGCTTGTTTAACACAATTTAAGTACAGATTCAGTGAATTTGGTGTGTTTGATCAAAGTTTATACCCCCTCAAGAGGGAGGTCTCCCTCACTTTCAAAACTTGATGTCAGGCAAATTCCATTTTCTTATTTACTTACTTATCTATTGTTTGCTGTACGTTGTCCAATTGGAAGTATTACATCTAATTATATCAACAATCTGTTTACTGTGTGTTCAGACTTTTAAAAAAACAAACTAAATCCATTGATGGTTATGGAAACATGTCATGTGTCCTTGTGTCCTTCTCACCTCTTTTAAATAGGAACTGTGCTCTGGAATTAAGTCCCTGTTCAGGGTCTGGACTGATGCTGTAGCTGAGTTCTTCAGAGAGTGGAGGGCATTGATGAGCTGGCTGAGGGGCAGTATCATCTGGCAGATACACAAGAGTGGAGAACAGTTTTTTTAACACATGGAGACATGTAAAACACTTTTTTTTTTAAATAAGGCAATATTTTCAAAACATTCAGTTGCGCTGGGTTTGAGGTGAATCTTCCATAGACAACCGTGGGGCAGGGCTGCATGTCAGTGTTACTCAAGCTGACTCCAGCGTTGCTCTGAGACAGGGAACAGTATGGCCCTCGCACGTCAAATGTATGCGAGTTATGTAACCTCGACTCTTCAAAGATGAATTTGGCACGCTTTAATTAACTCGGAGCCTAGCTCTTCACTGACATAATAAAGGTCAACAGAGAGCCAAAACCGCACGTAGGCACTTTGTTGCGGTTGCTTGCTTTAAAACAGCTCACGACGACAGCGTGACGTAAACATGGGCTGATTAACGTTACGGACAAATCTAACGTTGTCGTTGACTTGTCAATGCTAACATTAACAGTTGTCATTGACCGTGAGAAAAGACATGACTTGAACAACAACAGACAGAGCCTCTTGTATGTTATAAGTTTTGAAACAGTAATCCCGAGGCAACGTTTATATTATAACTAAAGGACAGATAGGTTCTTAAAAGAGCACACATTAGCTAGCTAAATAAGAAGCTGCTAAGCACACGGCTTACCTGCTGTGGCTGAAACGACGTTGAGAGTGAGAACATTTTGGCCGAATTGTAATCCAAAATCAGGATATGGAGGGTTAATGTGTGGGGATACCCTCTGTAGAGTTAAAATGAACGAGTCAGTCCCGGAGCCGCGTCCTTTTGTTTTCCTTGTTACACAACTTTCAACAGCTTAGCTTATCAAACCAAATGGATTCTCCGGCATCTGAGGTCAAACGGACTACAAAATGACGTTTAGCCGCTTTACTACCGGGTTCAGCTTACATCATTCTTTAGAGCGCTCATGAAAATTAAACCAGTTTATAAAATAATATTTGAAAATCAAGTATATGACAACAATCTAAATTTGATAAATATTTTCATTGATTTTAAGTGTCTTGTAAGATAATATACCTAGTTATAATTGCACAACTTCTAGATTTACTTTCGAGATTGTTCCTGACCGCCTGACAAAATCAAAATGTCAAAATTACGAATGTTGCTCTACAGACTGTTCTAAGCTGTCAAAAAGTAGTGGATTACTTTATTTTACAACTAAAGTGACTAATTAACACTTAAATAAAATGTTTATCAAGAGTATTTTAACGCTTTTCATACAGGCAGTGACTTGAACAGCTAAAAAGATGGAACTTCAGAGGACCCTGCGAAAGAGCAGTAAAATTCAAATTTCAAAACAAACCCGATACCGTTGTGTTGACATGTAAGTATTTACTTTGAGCCACCTGGCTGTTACAGACACTATTAAATTCCTTATTTAAAAGCTAGTAATAACATGGACGCAGATGAAAAGTGCGGCTCCGGTGCAAATGACGTATCTGTGGCAATTCACAAACCGCCCTCCATCGAAGACTTCATCATTTTGAAGCCCATCAGTCGCGGGGCTTTTGGTAAGGTCTACCTTGCACGGAAGAAGTGCAATGCGCGATTATATGCGATTAAGGTAAGTTGTTTTTAAATTTTATAAATTTGGATGATTAAATTAGACAAACTTTAATTGAATCGCTCCCTTTTCTTTAACTTTAGGTGATGAAGAAGGCAGACATGGTTGATAAGAATATGACGGGTCAGATGAAGGCAGAGAGAGATGCACTTGCTTTGAGCAAAAGCCCCTTCGTAGTTCACTTGTTTTACTCCCTTCAAACAGCCACCAAGATATATCTGGTAAAAGATCGTGACAAAATGTACAAATAAACACATTTACAGAAGCCACTGTGTTAAGTTACTATTTATGTTGATGCTGTTGTTTTTTTAATGTTGCAAACAGGTAATGGAATACCTTATTGGTGGAGATGTCAAATCTTTGCTGCACATCTATGGGTATTTCGACCAGGACATGTCTGTAAAATACATTTCAGAAGTTGCCCTGGCTTTGGACTACCTCCATCGTCATGGTATAATCCACAGGTGCTTTTTTCTTATGTGTTGTTAAATATGTATTACACTGATTGAATGGACTTTGGGTGATATATATTATGTGTTTTAACTTTTACCTGAATTCTAACTTTTTAGGGACTTGAAGCCAGACAACATGCTTATATCTAATGAAGGTCACATCAAACTCACAGACTTTGGCCTCTCTAAAGTCAAGCTGGACAGAGGTATGAACTCCATTCAGCTTTTCCTTGAACTAAGTGTGACGATCACCATCAGTGATGTTATTAATATATACATTTTTTTTACCACTGTGCTGTCCATCAGAGCTGAGCCTTATGGATATACTTACTACTCCATCTTTGGTCAAACCGAAAAAAGATTACTTCCGCACCCCAGGCCAAGTCCTCTCCTTAATCAGCTCTCTTGGATTGGTAGGTGGATTTATGTAATTTCACCTGAAGAGATGTCCTGTTTGCATGCTTTATGCTCAGTTTCGTTTGCATTATAACTCGTCCTTAATTTCATCACTTTAAACACAGAACAC
>JAPZDY010000013.1:4757691-4769829 GCA_029783645.1 Ctenochaetus hawaiiensis | reverse complement strand
AATCTCTGTGATCTTTTTCTTCTCCTCAATCAGTTCATAGAACGGGCCGAGGACACGCAAGAGCTCCTCCACCTCGCCTGTCATGGGCATGCCCTCCAGAATCTACGCATCAGATACAGCAACAGGCAAAACACAGCGATAATGATGTTTAGCTCCATTAACAGCTAAAGGTTTAACTTTAAGATCAAATTGCTAGTAGTCCTATATGATTAAACTCTATATGTCTTCTGTAAAAGAAAACATACCAGCTTCATTTCATCAACATAAGCTGCCATTGCTTCTTCTTTGGACATATCCCCAAGAGAATTCCATGCATCCCTGAATAATTTAAGAAAAAATGCATTATTATATCATTTAATCAGGAAAAAAAAACAAACTTGTTTAGAATTTCTCTGTGCCAGTTTTAAACTCTGTCAATAAAGCCAGTTTATTTAAGATCAGTGTGTCCTTTGTTAGCTGTGGGCCAAAGGCTGACTGAAACTCAGCCACTAATTAGTAACTATAATCCTAAACTGTGTTTTTATAATTAACTAACAATCTTGCAACATCTTCCTCACTGTGATGGGATTGAGATAAACTGTCCAGACTAGTGGGTGAGAGGTTACATTCCAAGAGTCCAGAGATCAACTTACACAACCAGAGACTAAACAGGAGAAGAGTGGAGAGGGTTTTCGCTTGTCGTTTGTTGCAGTTATGTCAAAGTGGGCAGTGTTGCTCATGAAAGACATATGTACATTTTCTTTTATTACCATTTTGCTTTGCCAACTGCATCCCAGAAGCCAGGTCGGGGTATATTGCACGCTCCCACAGTGGCTTGTTTATAGTAACTGTAGAACTTAAGCATCATGTCGTTGGACGGCTGAAAGGGACCTGTAGGAAATAACACTTTAATTATGATAAAACATTTTGCACTAAAAATATGCATAATAGTTTTTTACTGGGACTATTTGTTCCATTTACTATCTCTTACATATTTGTGGAGGCTCTGAGATAACACAGGTTTTGATAAGAGAATGTTTTTGGTGATGCATTTACGTGCAGACTGCTGACTGGGAGGAAAGTGTGTGCACACTGTTGCTAAAGTGGATTAAGCCTTTTAAATCGCACAAGATGTAGCTAGGTGAGACAAACCTGCTGCACTACACCTGTCAACGTCTGATACCTGTCAACTGTTGGAGCCTGATGATGGACAGACTGGTTAAACTGGTTTGTACGCAGGTTGCAAACCTGTGTGGTAACTCACCATCGGGGGGTAAACTCTTGATCACTTTGACGGCGGCATCGAACCTCAGCTGGGTCAAACGCCTCTCATCTTCCACCGAAACACTCTCCACCTCCATTGTTGTCAACCTGAGACAGTCAACACAAAACCTACAAACAGGCAAAAGATAAACACATCACTGCAATGTGAGAAGCGCTAGCTAAAAAATGTTGACAGCTAACCACTACATTAGCATTTATTCAAGAACTTGCAAACAATATTAGGCTATAAATACTGATTTCTGCAATGCGACTAACGTTAGCTTAACTTGTAAGTTACTGTAGCTACTGTATGTTATGGCCACCGGTAGGAGGAGGTTGTGACGGTTGATAATGTAGGACACGCATCCAGTATGCGACACACTTTTAAATTCGTAAATATTTATGCTAAATGTAATATAAACTCCATAACTTTCGATGAAACAGCTCAAAGCCGAGGACACTTACCGTTAAAGCCAACGGCCTATCTGTTTGTCGAAAGACGACCTGTCTTTAGCCTTCAACCAGACGCCATGAACAATATAAGCCCAGCCGAGGTGTACTCTGGGAGTTGTAGTTTTCTGAGAGATAGAGCTATGTCCTACAAGTGCCACAATCCTCCGCGTCTGCCGAAACTTGTCAGTGAAAATGTAGTTTCGGGACTTGAAAGCAGCTTTCACAGATCAATTATTAAAATTTAGAGTAAATAAATTAGAAAAATGTGAACAGGTCGAACATATAAAATATTTACTACTAATGCATCGATGCTATCCCCCATTCATACCGTTCCTCTACTATATTTACAAATCAGGGTAAAACTACATATACCATCATGCTCTGGTCAGGATCCATGTTTTTTTTCAGTTGGAAGGATGCTAGATCAACGGGATCAAAAAGTAAGAGCTCTCACTCTATCTTACTTTTTCGTACACAAGTTGTTAAGCTGAAATTAGTCCATAAGTTTAATTTTCAGGCGCATTATATCCAATTAGTGTATAAATGATAAAGCGTTTTAGTAGCTATTGCAGAAATAGGCCAAACATGACCCAGTTTCAGTTCAGTGCTTTTCTTTCTTTTTGTGATAGCTAATTATTTAAATGTTTTGGTTATGTGAACAGAATTAAATGAATCTAAACTAAAAAAGTCTATCATTTATTTGTCTCTGGAAAAGGTAGAGTAATTCCCAAAACTCAGTCAACCTATTAAAAAAGCTATGATGATGAATTTGTGTATTAGGGATTGCCTCAAACTGGGAAAATTTATAATTTTTATTCAAGAATTTCAATTTTCTAAAGTATAATACCAGTCATAGTTCCATGATGTAAATATGCATTGAACATAAATATTTGTAACAATGTGCATACTCATAGATTTTCTCAGTGGATTTTAATGTAAGCCATCTATCATGTGTCAGAATCAACAACAAAGAAATTTACCATAAAAATATGAAAACTGTGTGAAATATATATTTGTTTTGATATATTCTGAGCTGTGTGGTGTTTATAATAATAATTAATGACGCCTTGCTTGCTGACCAAACACGATCCCACTTTTTAAACCATTGAGTGGTTACTCTTGCGTTGCATAGACGATCTTCGGCTCGACGTTACGCCAAAGAGAGGGCAGGAATCCCACAATAGCAGACTGAGGGTTTTTTTTTTTTTTTCCGAGGCAGAGCTGGGCTGGTGGCTGTTTCAATCAAAGGGAAGGCAGAGGGAAGGGAGGCTCTGCGGGGAGATGTAAGATGGCAGAGCTACAAATGTTGTTAGAGGAAGAGATCCCGGCCGGCAAAAGAGCGCTCGTGGAGAGTTACCAAAACCTCACCAGAGTAGCAGACTACTGCGAGAACAATTATGTCCAGGTAAGTGAGTTTACCACCGCGTTGTTTTCAAGCTCCTTTTTTTATTGCGGCGGAAAAGCTCGGGATTGAATGGTTGTTGGGACAGGAAATGTGGATAAAGAAACAGGGCTCGGTTATGAAATGAACGCCCAAAGCTTGGAGCTGTGATAATAGTTTGTTGACGGGGCTTTTGCTAAAGGTTGAGTATTTAGACAGCTCGTATCCGTTCAGACTATTGATCACATTTAGCCCGTTTACACAGAGGGTGTGTCTACTTTTTTATTATTACACTGGGTCGCTTCAAAACTGCTCCTACTCACAGCGCTGATAGGGAGGCCCCTTCACGGCAGCTCACTGAACAAGTTTAAGCTGCTAAAAAATGATTTAATTTCATTTAAGGACACCAATAACAAAGTTACTACACTTTGCTCGCTTTCAATGTTGCCGACACTGCCTCACATATAAATACATTTAACAATATTAAGTTTAAAACTAAATGTTATACTAACACACACAAAAAAACTCCGCGTGAATAAAATAGTAACATTGCAGTACAGCACATTCCGTAAGGTCATTAAACACACCGTTTAATAACACAAAAACAGTTTAAGCCCCCATTGGGATAGTACAGGAATATTGCAGTGGAGCTATAGTGCCCACATTATGGACTTGTAGGCGCTGAGTGCAGGTGCTTTAATGTCAGTGCATGGCTTTTATTATTAAACGAGTTATAGTTTCACATTCTGGCATATTAAATGCACGGAAGACAGCTTGTTTTGACTAGATTAAAGCTTAATAAAGAGGCAGGGTTATTTAAGATCATGCAGTAAGGGTTTGTAGGCTTGCAACAAGGCTGTGAAACAGAGGGAGGAATGTAAAGCAATTGTTAGCTGGTCAATAAAGGTTGGAGGTATTGATTTTTCTCCCCCCCTCTTCAACTTATTCATGGGAACAGAGCTTGTTTTAATCTCTGCTGGCCTGTATTAGACTTCACAGCTGTCTTCACCAGCTCTAATTCATCTTAATAAAGTGGCTAATTTTGCTCTAAAAAGCTCTCTGGTGAAAACGTAATCACAACTGCACCTTCTCTATTTAAAAATGGTGTCATGATGACCACAGCTTAGCCTTTTTTTTAACATATACGTGCAATTATACATGCGGTTAGTCACAGCTAAAAGAGGAGCTGTCTTTTCGAGAGCAGTTTGTGTGACAAACAAACAGCGGTAATGAGAAAACATTTTTCAGCAGGAAGACGGCCCACCATATCAGCTACAGAGGGTGTGTCCACTCCAGCTGTACTCTCCAAGGACTCCCTGTAATTTTGTTTTCTTCCTCGTCCTTGGTTGATCTGCCATCGTGAGGCACAGCTCTGAAACTCTGTGCCAGTTTTGGCCATCAGGCAAACACCGCACAGAGAATAAGTTGTCATGTTTGTGTTTCCGGCTGCTTTTAAAAGTGAGATGTGTCTTTACAGGCAGTTATTCCACAGGATAGTTAAGATGCAGTGAGTTAAAAATGTGGATCTGACTGCAGGAATGTCCTTGTCAGGGGTTTTGTTTACCACAGCCGGCCGTAACATGAGATAGAGGCGCTGGAAAGAGATTTCCCACGATGACACAATGTTAAGATCTACTGAGGAATAAAAGCAGAAGCAGTATATGTTAACTTGTTTTAATTTGAAGGTTTTAGCACCATGACAGAATTTTGATCAAGTTACCAAATCTTCTTCTCAATATTGTTCTTATATTTTGTTATTAATGATTAAATCTTTTTGTGTTTTCCTGCTGAAGAAAAAGACTTCTTTGTTTTTAGAGATGGGTATCAAACCTGCATCATAACATAGATGTGTTTGAGGCACAGATTATTAAAAACTGTCAGTCACTAAAAGCTGTTTTAAAATAGCCAGATTCTTAGTTTTTCTTGACTTTACAAAGAAGGTATTTGATTATTCCATTTTAGATTAATTAGAAATAAATTTGGCCTCTTTCTGTGTGTGAAAAATGTTTGCAGAAAAAAACTCAAGTACTATTATTTGACAAGAGTGAAATTAAGCTCAGCCTTCCTGTAAAGGTCAGTGCTGAGATTTGAGTTCCCCCTGTGTGACCATTTTCATCCCAAATGATTGTAGTTGTTTATTTTAAAAGGCTGGTTATTAAACTCAGTGCCACTGTTATTAGCTGTCAAGCAGGGATGCAGCAGTGTGAGATCTCAGTGATAAAACAACGGCCTCAGGCAGCATCTGGGTCCACATTATCACATCATTATCTTCATTATTATTTTTATTAGAAGCAGTAATTGTTGTACTTATAATTACTCTTAATAAATGTCAACAGAAAAGTGTTTTTGATATAAACTGCAGCGTATTGTGAGGGTGGTTTTTAATACCTGGTCTCATCTGTGGTCTCATATTGTGAACTTGTTCTTTATTCAAATAGTCCCTGATTTAACTTATAATTTAGCCATTTTCAGTCTGATAAGGGGAAGTTCCACCATTTAAACATCATTTAACTTCTTTTTTGTGCATGTTAGGAGACAAAAAAGAAACGTAAAAGTGAAAAACTGTTGTTTTGATATCACTACGAGGTTTTACTCTTTAAACAATACCAACACTTAAATTTAGACACCAATCTTGAGACCATTTCTTTGCCTGTATTTGCTTGCATTTTCTCCAAAGATGCTTACTGTATTTAGGTTAGACAGAGGCAAGAGCTGCATGGATGTTGTGCAAAAGAAGAGCGGCTCTGTCAAACAAACATATAAAAGCATTTTTAAAGTGCTTAAGGAGCTTGTTTTCTTTCTTGAGATAAGAATCGCTAAAGCTGGCTGTTGTGCAGTCTGAATAGATGGGTTTAGTGTCGTATATAATAACAAGAATTCTGTGTGTTTTGTCTGAGAGGCTCCAAAAATACATTTAGATCATCGTGGGACTAAAAATCTCCACTGAGAGCCGAACTTAGTGAGGTGAAAAAAGAGGAGAAACATGCTTAAAATGTTCTTTTCACATAAGTGGATAAAGAGAACAGTAAGGATGGGCGATCACGTTGACAAGCCAATATTCAGAGTTAGATGTAAACGTTGCTCTTCCTCTAAACTGTCTGAAAAGTTTGGCTTCCTGCGTTTTAACCGGTTTGTGGTTCTGTCCTTTTGCTTCAGCCGAGCACCGTGATGTTAGAAAAAAAAAAAAAAAAGCAGGATTTTTAAGCTTTTTCGGCGCACGTTGCTTACTCTGTGTGAAGCGAGTGTCAGACTAACAGAGCACTTTTTCATAAGCTCTCTCTGTCTGCTGGAGATAGAAACACACACACACACACACACGTACGTAAAACTGTGTAGCGAGAGCTGAACCGCACACATGTCAACATGCCTCAGCTTGAATCAGCTCGTCCTCTCAGCACTCCTCCCTCACATTTCCATCCCTTCATCTCTCCCTCTCTCTCTCTGTGTGCTTGTCATCTTTGCTGTTGTGACTGTAGTGCAGCTCAGCGGGCCGAAGCAGACGGTGAAATCTGTTTAAGCAAGGACAAATCACTGCCCCACTTTCTCCACTTGATAGCGACTTTTGTTTCGACAAAAGGGGGGAATGTTTGAACTGTGTGTGTGTGTGTGTGTTCATGTGACACACCGACGGGTCAGAGTTGTGCTTCCTGTTTGTCCTGCTGACTCTGAAGACTGCTTCCCTGGAAATGCCTTCTCGCTGTGCCAGGAAGTGGCTTAATAATAGAGCCAAAAAATACCCTTTCACAGTAAAAAAAAAAAACTGACAACACAAGCAAATTCTGATTAATCAGGAGTTTGTGTTTTAGTATTTTCCTGTTTTTTTCCAGCTGTGTAAAGATAGTCACAGAAAAAAAAAGTATTGCACAATTCTTCAACTGTTTTCCCCACATTTTTGTTGTTTTTTTATCCAGTGGTGCGAGTCCTCACTGTGTTTGTTTGACCTTCGTGACAAGGACACATGCACCGTATGCAAAGTGGGCCACCTGGCGAACTGCAAGGGCTGCCGGCCGCTTTGTTAGCTGCAGCAAGACTTCGACTCAGGCGGAGCTGAGGCTTTGTTAAAAATTTGTAGAGTCGTAAGGATCGTCAGAATATAATATCAACATTTATTTTGTAAAAAAATAACAGTTTTAGTTTTTTCTTTAATAGTTTTAACTTTTTATGAATGAAAATGTGCAGCTTTTTTGTCACATGACAGTTGAATATGTTGTTTTTTGTCCCTCATATTTTATATTTTTGATATGAAAAATAATGTAGTCCATTTTTCTGTGGATGAACTGATCGTTGCAGCTTCAGTTTTTCCTCCTGTGGCACTGAAACATCTTAACAATAAGAGCTGAGAACAAACAAACTACCCACACTTTTCTTCAGATCAGCTGTACTGTGTCTCAGTACTACAAGTTATGCCCGAATAAAAATCTGTCAGCAGCCAGTTTGCTCCCGAAGCTTACTCCAATTTACAGCCTTGTGCACATGTTTATTCTCTGAGCAGATATTCTTTAATATAAATGGTAATTTTGTTAACTTGGGGGCTGCATTTCATGTTTAATTTTCATATTAATGAAGCTCTCAATTTGTCAATTCATCATGTAATCTAAAAGATGTCAAATATGAGAAAAAAATCCCATTTTATGAATATTATTTGGTGTTTTAGCATGCCAAATACAAAACATAGCATGCTGGTACTTAATTTCTTTGCATTGATTACTGCGTCAATAACAGTGATTCTGAGGGGAAGGTTGAAGAAATGGCATACAGTAACAAGAAAAAGGAAACGGGAGTAAGATGTTTGGCAAACCAAGAGGTCATAAGCCAGATCAGGTCCAGTGTTGCAAGCTCGGGACATGTGACTCTGTCTGCTGAGCCGACGTGATGCCCACATCGTGTGTTTGTGTCAGAGTTCCTCTGAATGAGCGGTTTGCAAATGTTCACTCATGTAATCAATGCAGGTGGCATGTGAGATTAGAGACACTTTGACAAAGAGAAGAGAGATGTTTGCTTCGTGTCCTGGTCATTTATCCTGGTTATACCTTCCCTTTGCTGTTTTCCCAGAGCAGCACATGTGGCAAATATTGCATTTTTTTAACACAGATCTGTCTCTCTGGGTGACTCTGAGTCCTCATTTCCTGTCCTTCTTTCTCTGACTCTCTCTCTCTCCCTCTCTTTGTGGAGTGGCCTGGTTTTTCTCCCAGCATGGAGAGGCCTAGCGGCCAGGCCCATTCATCCATTTGACCACCTGTCACTCCTCCCCCTCTCGCCGACTGGGGTTGGTTTGGTCCAGACTGTCGACTGATCTGACGCATCGTGGTCTGAGCGTAGGAGTTTTGTGAAACTGAGAGCATGCTGACATCATTGTCTCACACTTTAAAACATTAGCCACTTGTGGTCGGATTTAAGACAAATGTCACCTTGTCATGGAACAGAGCTCCTCCAGCGCAGAAACTCTGAAAAATAGACGTCTGTGTTTACTTGTTTATCAGTTAAATGTGTTGTTTCAGGTATAAAGCAGTGACTTTCTGCCTGGATGAACCAATTAACAAGTCACTCAAGAAAGGTTAATGAGTTTCCTCCATGTGCAGACTTCCCCTTTGTGTCTCTTCCTTGACATACTGAAGGAATTTTTAATTGTGCGCTGGCAGTTCTTCAAGGTCAGGTGGACCTTATGGCCTCTCAGTCAGCCTCCATCTGCCCCGGTGGAGAAAGAGGAATTAGGAATTCATGCACTGCACCGGCTGAGTTTTTACAAAGAGCCAAGTCTTTGCTCAAGGAAGGATTGAAGTTGTTAAGGCTGCAGGTTTTCTTTATTCTTAACACGTTTCAGTGTCACTTTCACTACCTGTCTGCCTGTCTGCCTGTCTGTCTGTCTGTCTCCTCCAGCATCTTGTGTTGGTTTCTCCCTGTTTCCTATTTAAAGGTGTTCGAGCTTACTCCTCCATCAAACAGGATGTTGATGAGATCTCTGTCATTTTGTGAAGATCAATACGTTTAGCAGCTTTTCTTGGATTAAAACCAATACATTGAACTCTCCTTTAGTGCAGTTTAATGTTGTCATCCATCTCTAACAGGTAAAGCTGGACAGTGTGTCGAAAGAACGGTCAATAAGTTATTTCTTAAACATCAAGGTTATTGATTTCTATGATTTACTGACACAAATTTAAGAAAGATTTACTCGCGAAATTTCCAGCATCTGTAAAATAAAATAAAAAATTGTGGTATTTGTGGTATTTCAGAGTTAAAAAAGATAATATTTTGCAATAGTCTGCAGTATTTGTTTTTACATAATACTTAAAATGAAAAAAGAACACTTAATTAATAAAGGTCACTCGAAATTATATAGCATAGTCAGTCACTAATACCTGCACTGCCATCTGTAGGTACAGACTGAGGATTGTGGGTAGTGAGGAAACATGAGCCTCCTGCAGCTTTGTTTCAAACTGCATTAGGGCTGTCATTCAAACTTCCATTTGCACCAGTAAAAAAAAGTAATATTTGATATGCATTGTTGTGAAAACTGACAGGGTTTAAGCACAGTAGCAGGAGATGTTTCTAAAATAAATCGACTGTCTGAACTTCTGCATGATTGTCACTAAACTGGGCTGCTGTTGCTTTAAACTTTGCTAATGTAATAAGCCGCCCTGAAAGGATAATCAAGCAACAAAGAAAAAGTTCATTCAGAATTTTTGCATTTATTTCAGACAGAAGCTGTTGTCAGATAACGTATTGACACTGGCAGAGTCATCGTCGGGTTTAACAGTCAAACTGTTTTGTTGTACATCACCGAAGAGGAACTAAATGACCGGGAAATAGCTCCAGTAACACTCGGCCAGACCCTAAACATGTCTTTCTTATCGTTGCATATCCATCGGCTCCACTTTATTCCCGATCAGCTGCTGGATGTCAGACAGCCGCATCAATACAACAGCCCACAATGCATTAGCTGTTGAGGGTCGATTCATCACATGCATCAAAGTGCCCCATGAGCTCCGCGACCTTCCAGCTGGATTTACACTCTAGACGGCTCTTGCTATAGGTAGCATTCCTGCTGAGCTGTTGGGAGTTTGTCAAGATCTTTGTCTGTTTTTCATCAAACCTTTTCACACTTACAGTAAAATCCCTGGTGGTACCATTACAGCACCGCCGAGGATTTACACTCATTAGTTCTCCGGCAACATCTGAAGGTTTGAAGATATATGTTGCAGAATTCCAAACATTCCTGAAAGTTTTCTTTTTGTTCCGAGAGCATTTCCCCCCTCCAATCGGACAAGTGGGAGAGCAAAAAAAACGCAAATGTGCTTGTCAGCTGTACAAATCCAGAGGCAGATCGCACAGTAGAAACACTGTTTAATGTTGTTTTATTGCCAAGTGTTCGTACATGTTTGAACACTCAGTGCAAACCAAACACACCAAGCGCGTTATTTAACTCTTTATTTAAAGAGGGTGAATTTTTGTTTAATGTGTCGCCCTTCAGAGGGATGATTCAGTAAAAAAAAAACCCTCGTGAGTTTTCTGATTTAGGTGTTTTTTTTTTCCTCACTACCCAAGATGCTCTATGAGTCACATCAAGGAGTCAGGAATACTCATTTTGTCCTTTTTCTACTCATTCTCGGGCTTGTGGGTGGATGGTGAACAGTTTCTATCCTTCGGGAGGAAGTCTGGACCTCTCCTTCCTTCCTTCCTGCTGTCTCAGTGCTACCGGTGGGCCCTGATGCTGAAGCAAAGCACCACCTTGTTTTTTTAAAAAAAGAAAAGTACTCATTGCGCTTCATTTGTCGGCCGTTATCTCACCAGACTGGATGGGCGACAGAGTCAGATTTGAAGCATTATTAAACCGGTTTACAGCCTCAGAGCTTCAGAAACCTCCGAAAAGACAAATCCATTCTTGTGACTGCCGCTCCCATCTCCCTCCCAAACATGATCAGCCCACATACATGTGTACATGCAGCGTTTGCAATCAGTCACTCAGTAACTTTTTTTTTTTTTGCCTCATGGAGAATTTTTTTTACTTTCTTTTGCAAACATTTCTACTCTGGCCTCTCCGTTTTTTTCTGCACTCAAGTGGCTGGTTGATTATCTAGCTCACTCTTAGCTCCCAGCTATAATTTCATTGTGCACACACACACGCGCACACACACACACCGTACATTCCTCCATACTCCCTTTTTAAACCCGGCTGAGGTGCTGACAGCCTGTCTACTACTGCCTGGATATTCTGCAGTCTCTTTCAGTCATTACTCAGCTCAGAAATATGAGATAAAGCGCCCCAGGAGCGCTGAGGCTTTCTGGGAGCTCACCTCATTCTCTGCATCTTGTGCTGTGGTACAATACACTCAGCTCTCCAATGCTGTTATTTACTTATTGCACTGAGCAAGCACACACAGTTTGTTCCCTTCCTTATGATTATCTCAAGCACTCTTTGTTCTGTTTAGTTTTTTTGAATATCTACTGTCGTCCTGCCAGTGTCTCACTGAAGATGGATGTCAAAAGGAGTAAACATTTTTAAAGTAATTGAACGGTAAATTTGGTTTGGATTCGTGGGCAGCACATCTCTGAAATGCGAAGCCATGAAGGGACGAGAGGGGCTTAAACTAGAGCAGACGGCTCTAAGATGCTGCCAGTGGCGATGCAATCAAGTGTTGCATCTGTCCTCCCAACACCCACCGCTGACCTCGCATCACAGCTCAGGCAGCTCAGATGTGTTCATCTGGAAACACAAAGGAAGTTGGCAGGCTTATTTCACCATGCGGCGTGATTTCTGACAAGTTTGCTCTCTTACGAATTAGTTTATTTCACCTGCCATTGTAGGAAAAAAAATACATAAAGGCATTCTGTGGAACTGGTCGTGCAGATACGAACTCCGGTATTAATGAATTACAGTTAAATGATTAACAAAAGGCTTAAGATTTAACCAGTCCCTCCAGGATTTCATGGGCGTTTTTCAAGATTGTTGTGGCCCAAAATGCCTGAATTCGCGGCAGCTTTTCAAAAAAATTGCGATGTTTTAAGCGTATTTGTTGCGATGAAATTGCGGGAGACAGTGAAAATTGCTAAAAAGTTGCATTTTT
>JAPZDY010000013.1:4728557-4739489 GCA_029783645.1 Ctenochaetus hawaiiensis | reverse complement strand
AAGCTGCCGTGAATTCAGGCATTTTAGGCCGCAACAATCTTGAAAAACGCCCGCGAAATCCTGGAGGGACTGATTATTATTGTACAATTATTGAGTCAAAAATATTCAGACATGTGAGCTTTGTTCTTTATTCTGTTTAGGTCCCGCTCTCCACCACAATCGATTTTATTATTGTGCATCGGCTGTTGTAAAAAAAAAGATAACGACCTCTGTGATGAAAAGCACAGCCTCATGATTTAATCAAACCAGCTTAAGCTGCTGGATGTGGACTTCATCCAGATCCCAGAGGTCCATGTTGTGCTGAGTGTCTCTGTGTTTCCACGTCGGCATTGATCACATCCCCTCTCCTCTCCTCACTGTGTCCCCCCCACAGACGGTGGACATCCACAAAGAGAAGGTGGCCAGGCGGGAGATCGGGATCCTCACCACCAACAAGAACACGTCGAGGACCCATAAGATCATAGCTCCAGCTAACATGGAGCGGCCCGTCAGGTACATCAGAAAGCCGATTGACTACACTTTACTGGACGACGTCGGCCATGGCGTCAAGGTGAGACACTTTCCGTTTTCTTCCTGATTTTATGTTCATCTTCTCAGCTGTGGATCAGATGTCTCTCAACTCAGCTCATCGGTTTATCTCTGCTTCTGTTCCTCCACTTTATTTCTCTGCTCTGTCTCATTTTCTTCCCTTCCCCCTCTCCTCTCTCTCTTGCCAGAGGTACTCCTCTATCGTTCGCCTTCTCCTCTCTCTGCCTTTTTGAAATCGCTTTTTTTTTCGCTCACATTCTATCTCTTGTGCTTCCTCTTTCATCTTCAGAAAGGCACCCCTCCTGACCCTACAGGAATATGTTTCAGTGTGGGTTGGTGGGAACAGGGGTGGGGGTGGAGATGAACTAAAAAAGCGATTACATCATATAGCTTTCAGAAAATAGCTCTATTCTTGGAGTGTTATGAAAAACAGCGGGCAGAGTAACAAATTTGTGAGACGTTTTTAAAGGCACTTAGACCCAGACCGCCCTCGTAATCCCGTTCTCCAGTTTCTCCGACCCTTTGCAGAGGAATGATACAGTTACAATTAGATTTGTAGTTTATTTTCACATGAGTACTGAGATCTGAAAGGCTGGAAAGAAGCTGATTTTGATGTGATAAAGTCCACCAAGTATAAACTAATGATCCGAGTGTGACATTCACTCCCTCTCTGCCATTAGGGCTCACTTTAGGGGTCACTGGGTCGTCCTGACAGTGCTGCTAATGACATCATATCCTGATGGCCGCGGGCATTTTTCGCAAACTCCATCCTCCCCCCTCGAGCGTCCTCTGTTCCATCAATCAGCCGATCAATCGCGGCTTTCAGACAGATTGGATTAGAGGCCCCCATTACCGTCGCGTATTGTCACTCTCAATTTATTGTCCAGGGAATAACGTTGGACCTTTTCCGCCACGGTGGAGCAGTGTGATAGCTAATGGGGAGAAAAGTGAATTTGGTTGTGTTTCCTGCGACAAGCACGAGGTTGTCACCTCTTATTTTGGATGTTAGGCACTTAAATGTGCAATAAGATGTTGTTTTATTGCATAAACGAACTATTTCCTGTTGAAGCAAGAGTTCAGCAATTTTGAAATTTGCTAATTTAGTGTCGTTTCTAGAGTGAGAAGAGAGAAATAAAACATTTCTAACCATTTATCCTCATTTGAAAAATACATCTTATATTTCATAACAGCACAATAAACCCCATGACTTGATGAAGCTTATATAAGAGCTCTTATCAGCTACAAAGTGACTTTCAGGTGAAATTTTTTATAATCAACTACTTTCTCCAAGGTCAGAAAGAAATATGCTTGTTACTTAATAATGTTCACACTTTTTTAAAATGGTCAGAACATTAAATACACAGCGATCACTGGGCAGAAATCAAGCGCAGTCACAGTGAGGTTCATGTGAATCGTCCACGGATCTGAATCTACCGGAAGACTCGCTCAGAATTAGGATACCGCAACATCACTGCACAATGGAGTCAAATTACTGAAACCATCGTGCTTCACGGCTGCTCTGAGAGTGTTTGATGCGTCTATTTTAAGAACATTACGTATTACTCTGAGCCTAATCTCTGTGGATTTTCTCCTTTAAATGTCTTTATGCTGCGTTTAGTCCGTGAATATGTAGCAGAAAACACCCACACACACACATAAACACACACACACTTTACATCACTCATCTCCTCTCGTCCATGCATGTCACAGGCCAAAAAGCCAATCAATAGTCCACATCAATACTCCATATTAATTTATATAGTATCCTGTGATGGCTGCTGTCAGAACACGGCTTGTATAGAAAACCTATAGCCATTGTTTACTCACTGACCAGAATCGATACTTTAATGAGGGTTTAAATCACGTCTATTGCCTCTAGTTAACTGTGAAACTCACTGCATCTGCGAGTGTTTGCACCGGTCTGAATGTTAAGTCGTTTTTTTTACGGCCTCACACAGTGTTTGTGTAATAAAACCAGAAAGCAGGAGCTGGAAGACATCGACCTGTTCCTGCATCTCAGGGCCAACTGACAGTGACATGATGCTTTTTTTGCTTTAATACGAAAGATGAAATTTACTCTTCCAGTCAGCTGATGTTTAATCTAGTCAGAGGAGCTCTCAGGAATCAGGGGACGCTGATGTCAGAGTTTATAGTTAGACTGATGTCCGTCTGACGTTTTGTGTCGTGACAGCGATGAGTTTCAGAGGAATAGTTTGGGTTTTTGGGGAATTAGATATTTTTCTTACTTAAGGAGACAAAGTCAAGACTGTTTTATTATTATTCCTCTGTATGTTGCTTGCAAGTCTCCACTTTCTTATATCTTAATCCTTTTTATTTCACTTCTGAATGTCTTGACAACGCCTGTGGTCGCTGGTTTTTACAGAAAATGTTGGTTAGTTCTGCAATAAACACACCGTAAGAAGCTCCGTAAAACAGCAGAAGAGCAACTTGTGCATCTATTTATAGTGCAACCAAACAACTATGCCTTTTTTTTTTTAAAGAAGTCAGTCAAATGTAATCTATTTTAACAGCAAATAGCACTGAAACAGAAGTTGGTTTCCTCGTTGAGGAGCTGGAAGTGTGGAGTTTGTTGCCTGCAGCTCTTCAGGCCGCGGCTGCTTTTTCTGGTGCAACTACTTGTTGTGATATTTACAAGTAATCTGCTGTCAAAAAACGTCTAAAATTACTTTTTTGCTGGTCGAATGTGAGCGCTGACTGCCAGCTAAGTAATAGCACCGTGAACTGCTGTGAAATATAAATTGTGTTTTCTGTGACTCGTTCACTACAAAAGCCACCCTGTGTTTGGCCAAATAATTATTTTAAATGTGAAGCAGCAGCAGCAGGACATGGTCACTTTGTATTAGCATTAACTTAATACAGCTTGGATTCAGTGTTGAGTTGAAGGGAAAAAAATGGGATAATATGAGATAAAAGATGAAATTCTTAATCTGGCATAGAAATGGCTAATCTGGACACTTCGAACTCCTTTGACAAAAGCAGGAATTTAGTCTCACAGGACACAGGAGTTGCTGTCGTACTTCTGCCTTAATCAGTTAGTTTGATTTTGTTATCGTGTTACTTTGATGAATCTGATCAAAACCTAAAAACACCAATGGCACACAAACTAGCCAATCAAAGCAGCTGTAGACCTGCAACCCCCCATCATCTGTCAGATAAAATGACCGCTTTTGTGAATGGGTTATGGTGGCTTTAAGAAAAGCACATATCAATATAATATTTAATGTTTCCTGCCATAAATGTCTATAAGATGTCAAGCTTAAGTGCTGAAAACATTTTAAACAAACACTTGCAATGTCATAGATGACCGCACTTTAAAACTGTTGAACTATTCCTTTAATGTGACTCACATTTTTGTAACCGCTGATGTTGAGTCAGTTCCCGAATTGATAGTCTCGAGTTTACTTTTATCAGCCTGCAAACACTAAACTATCATCTGCTGTCATACACTACCACACAAACCATGTTGTTTGATCACTGATGTATTTGCTGAGGTGCATCATTGGTGACCACACGAACCTCAGGAAGTGTCTGTGTCCTTTATACTGACTTTAACACGACAGACTTACCCAACTCTGACGGACTGCTCTACATTTTCACCCGTGCACGATATGTTTAGCCCTTTCGGACTCGTTACTGGCCTTAATCTGAACCTGACTGCTTATAATTCAACTTGTACGCTCTTAAAGCATTTACACACTGCACGCTAAGTCTGACTCGTGCGGCAAAACAGAGTTACAGCTTTTCCCAGGAAGATAAGGGAAGGCAGTATTTGGCCTTGGCATTTCTAACATGACCTAGATTGTAAATTGCAGCTCGTTAAACTCTGATAACCCGGGTGAGTGAAGCTGGAACGTAAAAATTGACCATTCACAGCCGCACTGAAGGTGTTTTCTGTTTCTGAAGCAGAGATCGCTTTATGCTGACCTTTGACATGAATTTGCTTTGGGTTTCATTCTCTCTCTCTTTTTTTTCTCTCGTGGCCTTGTGCTGCTACAAACCTCTCTGCAGAGGCCACCGGGGAAGCTGCATTATAGATGAGCCACTTGACTCTGCAGTTGTCAAACGCCACACAAGTACAAAGGTCGTTTTTTTTTTTATCGCTGCCCATGATATGATCATCCGGATTTGGGTTTACAAAGAAAAGAATCACATTCATGCATGAGGCGTATTTGTGAAACAGGTTTTTTTTTATCTACAGGGGTTAAATTCTTCAGTCTTAGTCACCGTGTTAAGAAAAGACTTGTTTCTTTTATGCACAACAGTCATCTGAGATCAGATCCCTGCAGTTTCCTTCCAGTCTGACTGTGGCACTGGGTGTGGTACTGTAGGTCTAAGTAAAGAGAGCAGCAGTCATGAGCCACAGTGTTTAACTCTGCTAGAACGACTTGTATCTGCAAACCTGCCCAGGTCTTGGCTAAATGTTTACTCAGTGTAAATACAACAAGGAGTCATTTTTCTCCTGCTCGCTTGTACTTTGACTTCTCTACTGACACGGTCATTTTGACATGCCCTCTTTCTGTCTCTCTCCTCTGTTTTTTTTTTTCCTTCTCTACGCCCACATAAGTGGCTAAAAGCAAAGGTAAGTCTGGTTTGTCACATGACCCCTTTTACTTTGATGTATTATTGATAGATCCGTCCCACTCCCTTTCACAGCAAACCCCCTACGCAAGTGGTTATTGTCGTCTTTCCCGTGTTATTCCAATTAACCGACTTGTACCTGTAGTCCTCTTAGCCCAGAACACACAGTGTTAGGCTGTGTGACATCCACCTTGTCAGTTTAACAACTGTATGTTGTCATGTAGTCGTCCATAAATGTCCCGTAGTTTATTTAAAACCCTCATAGGCTTCCCAGAAAGAGTGTATTCAGTAAATATATCAACTCTTTACTAAGAATTACCAAACAATCATGTGAAATTTGCAACACAGACTTCAGTTATTCAGTTGTTTTGGGTAGCTGCAGTGTGTGTTGGTTAAGACACAAGCGTTTTGCAAAAAGCCTTGTTGAAACAACCTGGAGTTTTTCTAACCTGCAATCAGCGGCAAACAGCCTGTGACTGAACTAAACACAGGCTGGTTCGGTCGTTATGTAACCCCTTCAAACATGACTGACTGAAACATGATATACATCCATGTTGTTGAAGAGTTGCTATCTGGGAAGCCTATAACAGTAGTTTTTTTTTCCCGAGCAAGTAGTAATCATCCATAGAGCATGATGTAATTTGTTTGGTAAATAAGAATCTTTTTTTTTTTTTTTCCTCTAAAAACAGCAACATGGAAACAATCAGTCAATCAGAGGAGGAACACTATCGAGGACCAATCCGCCGACGCAGAAGCCGCCCAGCCCTCCCATGTCCGGGCGTGGGACGCTCGGGTAAGATTTCAGTCATCATGAGAGGAAGACTCATCCTCTAATTAGGAAACACCAGATATATAAATATATATGTATATATAAAAACAGAACTAGAAAACATGCAGTCAAAGCACATGTCCTGTTAGTGTTTTTATCTCTAACTTCTGTAAAAGAGTTTCATGGTTTCTTGGTTTTGTAATTCAGCAAGATTATAGAAAAACACCTGAAACCATCCTCATCAAACCTGAATTAAAGGACAGGAACAATCCATCAATATTTTGAGTGGATTTGAATAACAGGATGGATTTATAAATTATATTTCTCTTTTTTTGTGTGTGTGTTCTCTTTTGCTTCTTTTAATAAATGAATGTTAGTGAGGAGTGAGATGGAATATGAAGGTGAATGAATATTACCCACAAGAAGCACCAGGACATCATGTTTTAGCTCAACTGTGTTCTTAAGCTCACATACACCAGCCGGAGAAACTGATCCAGTAAAAAAGAAAAGTCTGGTAACTTTTAACGTTAGCTGAGGACAGTTTTCACCCTGATGAACCCTGTCGCCGTCTGATGCACAGCAGTAGTCGGCGACACTAATCAGATATTAATTCCAAGGGTAAACTTCCGGCCTGTAGCGCGCAGCATCCAGCTGGGTAAACCGATAAGATTTACAACGCTCTATTGAACACAGTGTTGACAGAAGGATTTGCACAGAATCATGATCATTCTCGTCCTTGATTTGTTATCATCCCACTCTCGTTCTCCACCTGCTGCAGACGCAACACGCCCTTCAAGACCCTGGAGCCCGTGAAGCCGCCGACAGTGCCCAATGACTACATGACCAGCCCTGCACGACTGGGCAGCCAGCACGGCCAGCAGCACAGCCCCGGACGCACGGCGTCGCTCAACCAGAGGCAACGCACACACAGGTAGATTTAAAAAAAGAAAAACAAGAGGAGACGCAAACACACACACTGTTGAATGTGCACAAACGAGTGCTGATCGAAATGAAAATGTGGACACTTGCCACCCACTTTTAAATAATGCAAACATACTGTATAAATATTGCAGTGCGTTCAGAGGGCCAAAGACTCAATCAGCGCCGCATATCTCATTCAGTAGCAGATAGTGACTTAATACAAATTTTATTTAAATGAAAATCTTGGAGATAAATAGCCTCAAGCGAAGTTTAATCTACTGATGTAAAAGTGAGCAGATAAAATGGAGACCGCGCCGGCCTCGTGGTATCAAACTGACAGCAGCCGGACGCCGTTGCCCCCCTGCTGATACGATCAAAGTCTCTGATTTAAACCTGAACAACCAACTTCACAGATAATAGACTCTTAAATCTGCACATGAAATGTTCATCAGATTCCGGCAGCTTTTTATAGAGAGGTACTTCATGCTTTTTTTTTTAAATTCCTATTTTTGCAAAGGTATGAGTGGAATTAGCGTTCTGGCTACACGGCTGAGCTGAACACTAAATGTGCACTCAGCGTTTCAGTGATGGGAAAAAAGCATCTCTCTGAAACACCACTGCCCCCCCCGCCATGCCAGGCAGTTCTAATCTCTTTATTTTGTTCGGCAGCTTAGAGCACTTTCGCACCTCTTCCTCCCCTCCGCTGCACTAAATCCAACATCTGTCTGACGAGGCTTGGAGGGGTTTCTTACCGCCACCTGAATCACTCTGATATTAATATCTGTAAAAGCCTCTGATATAACGTGTTATTTAAAAAAAAAAAAAAACCTAAGTCAACTGCGGCATGCAAAACCTTAAACGTGGCTCTTAAGGATTTTTTTTTTTACCCAGAAAGCTTCACGTGGAGGAAACAGGAGGGGCTTTCATCAAATTTGAGTTATGAGTTCCTGAAGTCGCCTCATTAGCTAAAAAGCCTGTTATGCTGACTGCGATGCTCATAAATATAACAATTTTTTTTTTATTTTCTCCCCTCAACCTCGCTCTAACTTCTCATGTTTGCTTGCACATTCGGCTCATTTACACAGAAGTTTCCTGGTGCATCTTCAACTTTATCAATAACAAACCGAACTTCAAGTCTTCTTGTAATTACTGGCTTCTAAATGCTTGAAAGCCTTTAGATCGACAGCTAAACAAGCAGATCTTTCATCCGCTCAGCATCACTGATACAAATCTGTAGTTTAAAGCCCCTCTCATGTCCCTCAGAGTCGGGTCGCACCGGCTCTGCTTCAGCTCTTATTGCTGTGGCATCATTATTTGATTACAGAGGCTCGAAGTCGACCGTGCTTATTCAGCTCATCAGTCTCCGCCATCCTCAAATCCAATATAGGCCGTGTGTTCCCTGTTATTATTTAATATCTTTCTGTGGGAAAGTTTGGTCAGAAGCAGGTATGATTGTTTTAAGAAAACATAGTTTTCACATAGTCACTGCAGCGTCCTGCTGGTAAAATCTGATTACCAGCATTGCTGCTTCTCTCCAAACCAAGCAGGGTGCTTTTAAGATGAAGCACACTTCAAAATGTGATGAACTGTTTGCAAAGGTAGCAGATAAGTGTGTGTGTGTGAGTCCATATTTTCATTTTGGAGTATTTGATTTGGCTTATAGAGCTTTTTAGAAACTGTGAAACTTTTCTTTCTCAACTTCTGTCTACCTATCCATACCTTCTTTTTTTGTTCAGTTTAACAAAATAAAAGTAATTATAGTCTCCTGAAAAGAAGGACAAGTGACTCTGACACTGACTGCCAACTACATCCCTGCAAAGGAGACCTTTGTTGCCCTCGTTCTTCATCTATAGCTCCCATAATGTCCTGTCATCTTATCTGCGATCTCTCTTATAAAGGCATTAAATACTTATTCATTTATTTATTTCCTTTTTCATAATAAGGGCTTTTGAAGATGTGGCTGCTTCATGCTTTTTTGACTTTGAATACTTAAATGAGGCTTTTCAGATGTGCAGCAGCGAAGCAGAACTGCAGAGGTTTAATGTATCACCTATAAATAGAGTCATAGTTTGCTTATTTCGCAGCAGAAAGACATGCTTGAGCTTCCTGTCTCGCTGCATGTTTGTCCCATTTTCTCTGCTGATCACCCTTTTACAGAGAAACATTGCATCTCCTCCTTATTAATATTCTTGATTGTCATAATCCCTAATGAGGATGTATTGTAACATTTGTTTAGCATGTTAGCATGTTTAGCCATCTTGCTAAAAAAAAAGGGGCACTAAACCAAAAATGGTCAATCTCAGATTATTTTGCAATCAAGTCTTTATACTAATACTATTTTTTTAAGAAGAGCCCTGAACTAAGATTGTATTGCATTGAATTATTATGCTGGATTACAGCAGCCCTCATGCTTATCTTCTGCTGTTTATGCACTTCAGGTTATTTACGAACATCTGAAGCCTCAAAAAACAATTTCCATTCTTTGGTAAGCCAGGAGCTTTCGGTCTTTTTCATCTTAGATTATGCTTTGGGCTAATTTGTAAGTCTATTTTTCTCGCTTATGTCAAGTCACATAATGTCACGACACGTTTTACATATTGTTTTCACTTTTTGTTCCTCTCTACTCGGAGCGGTGTGTTCTTTATTCATCGGCTCCGGGGGATTTTTGTCAGCTGTGAGCGAGCGAGCGAGTGAGCGAGCTGGAACTTTGTTTTAAGCTTTAGCTGCTTTATAAACAACTCACAGGCTGAATGAGCGAGGCAGGCAGGAAGGTGGAGCAGGAGAGATGGAGCTAAAGTGCTTTTTACTTCATGTTGAGTGTTTTGAAACAAAGAGGGGAGGACGGGGGGGAGAAAAGCAAAAAAAAGCCAGGGGAAGAGATAAATGGGTTAGCGAAGGAACGGGGAAGTTATACAGGGATTAGAATGGATAAATGCAGATGTGTGTGTGTTGGGGGGGGGGGAAGCGAGGCTTTCACTTCAAAAGAGGAATGACATGATATTGTTTCGCCTTTATCCCTTCAGACACTTAGCTCCCACTGCCACCAACATCCTTCAGGGGGGGGTAACCCCTGCTGGTCGTGCCTGGAGAGCCCCGGGGCTTGACTGACATGGATAAGAGAAAGGGGAGAGTGGGATGATGGGGGGAAAAAAAAGGGGCATAAAGAGACGTGGGGGGAGGTGGGGGCGTGCAGGGGTTCAGAGGGTTGGAAGGAATCAGAGGAGACTGAGGGGTGAGGGCGGGCGGAGGTAGACGGATGGGGGAATCATTTTACAGGCGGTGAGGAGGCGAGAGGAGGAGGGACGGTCAGGGGTGAGAGGTGGGAAGACGGATCAGTTTAAAAGAGGAGGAAGAAAGAGGGGTGGGGTCGAAGCAAAAATGAGGATCAAGGCCAGCCTGAGAGGGAGAGAGGGAGAGAGCGAGAGGGGGGGATTAAGTCGGTCAGGGCATTGATCTGCGAGCACCGGGGTCAAACACGGGGTGAAACAGCGCTTATACAGGCCGCTGCAGAGCTGACATACATACTGCATTCCCATGCCTTAAACCCTCAGAGGCCGAGGCTGCGCAGCATCGACCAAATTAGAGGCAGAGCAACATGGCCGAGTTTAAAGTTCTCCATGTTTGTCGCGCTTCATAACTGTAACTGTCAAATAAATGAAACAACGATGTCACTCCCCTTTAATGCAGCTGTTTATGGAAGAAAAAGACCAGCCAGATAAAACCTTAATGATGTTATCAATGTCATCAACAGACAGATAAGAGATGTGACAGATAACATTCTGGACTTTTTAAGGACTCAATGGCAAATATTGCACATCTTACCTCTGCACAACTGTCATTTGCACATCTTGCTTTTGCTCTTTAATTCCCTTGTAAATGCCCCCCCCCTTTTAATCATTTCCCTTGTAAATGCCCTATTTAAACACACTTGAAGATTTCCTTCTAGTGATTTTTTGTATAGCTGTATTGTTTGTTTGGTTGTTTTCTGTGGAGTGCTGCAACATTGGAGGTTTCCCAATTTGGGATCAATAAAGTACATCTGTCTGTCTGTCTGTCTGTCTGTCTGTCTGTCTGTCTGTCTATCCATCCATCCATCCATCCATCCATCCATCCAT
>JAPZDY010000013.1:4697773-4710259 GCA_029783645.1 Ctenochaetus hawaiiensis | reverse complement strand
TGAAGGTCAGGAGATGGTCGAGCTGTGATCCGCTCCTCTGTAAGAGAGTACCTGTGCAGTGAAGCCATGCATTTTCTGAATATTCCCACCAGCAGGGCAGCTAGGTAATGGATGAGAAAAGCTTCAAACAGGATTAACAAATCAAATCAAAGGATCTTTTTGTCTTATTCAGTCTTATTGTAATACACAATTATTAGAATCTTTGAATTTTTTTTGTGTAGTGATATTTTAATAATAACTGGGCGATATGACAGCTTAAAATTTTTACTCACTCCTGACACACCACCAAATGTGAAATGGAAGTAAATCTACAAAAACAAAAAACAAAACAAAAATCATATACTTTCAATGTTGAAGAACTTTGTAAAATGTCAACTTGCAAACTTTTGATAAACTTTTATCTGCAATCAAGATGGAAAACCCAAAGTGAAATACCCTTTTAATATTCCATATGAGACAGGTGCTTTATTTGTGTTCGACCCTCATGAAAGGGCAGAGAAGTTTTGAAAGACGTTAGAATTAAACAGGTGCACAATGTTTTCCTGACCTTTTCTGTTATTGATCTCAAAACGCTTTGCTTTGTTTTAGTCTAATTGTAAGTGACGAGCCGGTGATAAGAGATCAATTCTACAATGGCAATGTGAGAACAGAGAGAGGTACAGGGAACAATCTAAATTTCACTTATTTTTTTATCTCCAAGTTATACATTTTTAAGGAGTTTTTTTTTTTTTTTACTAGGAGCTGTTGTTCTCCGGTTGGCCAAGTCATGGTTTCGGATTGGGTCTCTAGAAATCTTGGCTCAAAGTGGAGAGATTGGTCACCTAAGGTGAGTCTGGCCACATGATCATAACATCAGTGATTTCTTCTTTTTCTATGGCCTCTTGTTACAAACAATATGCTGAAGCTGCCAACATAATTCTGTTGTTCTGTTGATTTTAGAAAGCTGTTGGACTTTGTGATAGATGAACACTTTTCTTCAATTAATTCAGATGACCCAGATAAATATTTGGTAAGCAAAAATTCATGAATGAACTTTCTATAGAATAGAAACGATACATTTTCTAAAAGTAATTGAACTGTTAATGCCTCGTCTGATTGAAATAGTTGATCCAGGCATACATCTCGTACGAAAAGTAGAAATATTGTCTTTGGTAATCTTGTGTCTGCATGCTGCTTTTTTTTTTTTTATTTAAAATGATCTATTTTTCTTTTTTTTTTTTTCTAGGTGTTTTACTCCAAGGTTGTGAATGAAACAGCACACCTGATTGCCCAGTGGATGTCGGTCGGCTTTGCACATGGTGAGAACCTGATCTGACTGAGCTTTTTTTACCAAACAGTCTTAAACAACATCTGCTTACATCTGCTGTGTTATGACGTCAGGTGTGTGCAACACGGACAACTTCAGTCTCCTGTCTGTCACCATCGATTATGGACCGTTTGGCTTCATGGACTCGTATAATCCCAGTATGCTCGCCTGATGCATGTAGATGTTTCATTGTCATACCTAAATGTCTGGCCTTTGTTAGATGTCTAACAAAGCTGTAATGTTGCAGATTTTGTCCCCAACACCTCTGATGATGAGGGCAGGTACAGCATAGGAGCTCAGGCCGACGTGGGACTGTTCAACCTGGAGCAGCTCCTGAAGGCTCTCAGTCCTGTGCTCTCTAGAAAACAGCAAAAAGAGTAAGAAGAATAACATAGCAGTTAATTTTTTAATATTGCTTGTATGTGACTTGTACTGACCTGCGATTTCTGCCAATATAAAGGGCCAAAACACTGATAACACTTGTACAAAACCCTTTGAACATTAGTAACTTTGAATGGAGGTCAGTTTTCATTGTGTGAAGAGGCCAGAAACAAAATGCAAAACATGACTTTTAAGCCAATTGTTGGTCATCAACCTCATGAAACTTTTTTCTTTCACTCTTTACACATGAAAACTTTTAGACTTTGCCAGTATTGATTTGGACTTACTAGTCTTCTTTTTTCCAGGGCTGAAATGATTTTAAAAGGATACGTGGATATTTACCACATGAGGTGAGCTCCATGTTATGCAAACAGTGATAATGCAGTAATCACATGTAATTTTCCAGCCTCAATCATGCATGTGTTTCAGGATTCATCAGCTATTTAAAGCAAAACTGGGGCTTCGAGGTGAAGAGGAGGATGATGGTTATCTTATTGCATTCCTGCTGAAGGCAAGACATTTTCACTGAGATGGATTACTGTGATAGATTTTGCTGCATAGTTCATCTCAGTCCACACAATCAATTTGATCTTTCTCTCTGTTTGCTGTACGTGAACAAATTCAATTTTTTTTTCACTCCCAGTCTAATTGTCTCCTCAGATGATGGAGGAAACCGAGTCAGACTTCACGATGACCTTCAGGCAGCTCAGTGAAGTTTCAGTCCAGCAGCTTCACAGCAAGAACTTCACACAGGTGGAGCAAACTTTACATCTTTGTTTTTAGGTTTTGTTTGGAAGTTGGTACATTGTTTTAAAATGGTAATAAATATAACTAAAGATGTTTTTACATGTAGATATTGCAGATCTCAGTCTGTTTAAATTGTGAATAAGAATCCTTATGTTTGTTGGTAACAGACATGCAAAATGTGACGACTGCAACAGCAAAAATTCTGCAGAACTAGTTTATCAGTTTTGAAATTCAGGCATCCTTGACATGATTTTTATCATATTAGATGTGGGCTCTTGAAGACGTGTCGTCCCACAAGCTGTTCTCTGATTGGCTCAAAATGTACTTGCAACGTTTAAGCAGGTAAGAAAAAACATGTGGTGAAAGATTAGTTTGATAACTCAGGTTTCCCTGTAATGTTCTTTGTGTGCATGAAAGCACTTCCTGTACTTTCTCATTGTGTTACAGTGTTTTCTGCTGTTCATTTCAGATCAATTTAAAGTAATATTTGATTTTTTTTCGTCTGTTCAGACAGCAAAATGACAGCGATCTGGATCGTCAACACAGAATGAAAAGTGAGCCACAAAATCTACTTGTAGTTGATTTGATGATGAAAGATGTAATTATTGAACTTTCATAGAGTCATGATTGTCCATAAGAAGGAATTCATTTAAACTGATTTCTATGATGAAATGATGTTTAACAAGAAGGTTTTTGCCTGATTGTAAAAAAATATTTATATCTTACAGATGTGAATCCTAGATATGTGCTGAGGAACTGGATGGCAGAGTCTGCTATAAAGAAAGCTGAGATCAATGATTTTTCTGAGGTTATTTTATTCTATTTAACTGAAACCAAATTGTTAAATGTGATATAGATTTATGTTTTGATTGATTTTAACCTGGTGTGTGTTTTTTTTATCCACTAGGTGGAGCTGCTGCACCACATCCTGTCTTTTCCCTTCGTTACACAAGAGACTGCAGAGGAGGCGGGCTATGCAGAAAGACCACCGCTGTGGGCCAAGAGGTTAAAGGTCAGCTGCTCCTCTTGAGAGACTCCTGGATTGAACGAAATACTAAACTGAAGTAGAATTACAACCTAACTGAGTTTTCACGCTCAGTTTCATGGACAGTTTGGTCAGTTCTGTCATACATTGGAATAAATCTGGTCCAAAACATCAAGGTCATAGATAACCAATCGTGTGGATTCAGTTACCAACAATAGTTCATTATACAGTTTCAAGTGCCACATAAGAATCAAACAGGAATAGTAATTTGCTTGTAAAAATGTATTTAACTGCTTGACAGCTAAATTCTGGCATACATCTTGTAATTCCATATTGACACCAAAATAAATACAGAGATGTTCCTGTGGAGGCTGTCCTGCTGTTTTTTAAGGATGTTGCATCTCATACAGCGTGACTTTTCACCCGCTTCACACGCAGACAAAACGGGAACTGGATCTGGTGTTTTTTACATATCTGAGGATTTCATAGCATTACCCTGCTGAGTGAAAATGAGCTTGTTGCTTTTACATGGACAAACGTCAATTACCATGTGTTTTTTAGACAGCCAGCGGCAGCAACAGGTTTTAATCAATAACAGGAAGAAGACACAATAATTCATCCAATAAGAAATGGTGTTCAGGTCATGCATTTCTTTTGCCAGCAGGAATGTTAAAGATTTATTCAGACGACAATCAGAAAGCTTAAGAAATGTGTTACACAGTTTGCCCAAGTTACTGGTGTTTTTAAGTATTTACAGCCCCCCATGCAAACATATGACAGTATATACAACTATATCAAGGATTCTCTTTGAAGTATGATGACAACAGAATTTTCTTTATGTCATACAAAAAAAAAAATGTACAAATGGCATCAAGTTTTCTTTCAGGAGACTGTGACAGTGACTGGTTTCTATGAAGCTTTCAAACACAGATCTTATTTACATTTTCTCTAAAGTTCAACTCTTTGGCCTTAAAAAATAAAATCTCTCTCTCGCTCGATTCATGCAAGATTAAAGAAGTCTTTGATGAACAGTTTAGAGTGAAGATGGATGCATCACTGTGGGTTTTCTGGAGGAAGTCTGTATTTCTGTCCACTCACTCCGAGGTGGAGATGTTCAGTATTTGTTGTCGTGGATGTAAAAAGTTGCTGTTGTGCGGAAATCAAGACAAGACTGGTTAAGAGTGAAATCGCTCGTTGTGTTCACACTCCATGAATTCCTCGCTCAGCCTATTGATTGCCTCGCTTCTTGTTCATGGCCAGCATCAGTTCTGACATGAAGTCTCCACCTCCACCTCCTCCTCCTCCTCCTCCTCCTCCTCCCTGCAGCGATGGGGTAGTCCTCTTTGGCGGAGCAGGAGGTATCTTCCTCACTGAGCCTGAAGGCCGTGCCGCTGCCCTCGGGGCAGAAACAGCAGGCGGAGGTGGAGGTGGAGGAGGTGGCGGAGGAGGTCCTCCAGCCCCTGTGGCCATTGGCTGAGGCGGAGGTGGTGGTAAAAACCCTGGATCTGGTGGTGGAGGAGGCAATGACTGGTCCATACCCCCAAAACTAGCCGGAGGAGGCGGCAGTGGTAGGGAGCTGGTTGGATCTGGTGGTGGAGGTGGCAGTGAACCGAAGCCGAATGAGGGAGGAGGGGGTGGAAGGAAGTCTGGCGGGGCCTCTGAGGCATCGTCGATGGGTGGTGGCGGCGGCGGAGGAGGCAGGTTATCCATTGCAGGTGGAGGTGGAGGGAAGTTGTTGTTCGGCAGCTGTCGCTTGGGAGTGGCAGGCTTTGGGGAACTCTTGGCAGCCAAAGGAGGTGGAGGAGGAGGGAAGCCAGGATCCGGAGGTGGAGGAGGAAGGATCTCATCCAGTGATGGAGGTGGAGGTAGGACATTTCCAAAGTCCTGCAAAGACAGAATATTACATCATGACACAACACGTAAAAGAAGGGGGGAAATTTTTACAATTATTTTTAACCCAAACTGATTCGAGTCTGTTGAGCTGTGAGAGTCCGAAGTGAAATGAATGTTTGATTCTGTGAAGCACGTTAGAAAAATAACACATTAACTAAAATTAGAGAAAAATTATGTTTTGGTTTAAGACTCATGATTTTGTTGCAACAAAACGCAGCTGATAAATTTCTCATGTCTCATTTAAAATAACTGGTTTTGTCAAATTAAGGTCTTGACCCCAAACTGGTCTGTGACAGTGGTCTGCTGCACCACTGCCCCCTCTTTTCTCACGAGAAAAATTCAGCTCATATATCATTTCTTGTGAACTAACTCACTTTGATTAAAACATACAAGCTTTATGTGTCAGTGGTTTGCCAAAAAACAAAAAAAAACCCAACATTTTTTGTTAACTAGGCTGCATGGAGGCATTTCTCACTGGTTTCTTGCAATTTAATGAACCTAACAATAATAAAAAACAAATATATTGACATTAAAAACAATCATTGGTTTCATTTCTAATATGAGAGCCTTTCGTACCTTAGAAACAGGTCCTGGTTGGGGCTTGGGAGCGTGACCATTGGCCTGGCTCGGTGATTTAGCTAAGCAGAGAAGGAAAAACACCTGTGTGAATGCACTGTACAAGCCAAATCACCACATCTGGGTTGTTTTACATCAGGGAAACAGTCTGTGAGGGCAGTTTGTGTGCCGTGCTACCTTTGATGGTGGGAGAGGGCGTCGACGGATTGGAGCTTGATGGAGTGCTGCGGTTCGTCCACACCGAGCTGACAGCGGCCTTCTTCTCAGCCGTTTTATAGTTTTCATGCAACGACGCGCCGTACTGGAAGTGCGAGAAACACACAGCAGAGCATGAGCGGAGTGGAGGAGGGTATTTCCTGTTATTAAACACAGAGCTGAGAGTTAAACCCACCTTAGCAATGCGTATCCCTGTCACCCAAAGGTTCATGGTCCAAGCATCATCACAGCACAGGTACTTAATGTACTGAGACTCTTTTTGGATTTGAGGATGCTGTCGAGACAAATCCAGATCAGGTTAATATAAAAGCTCCTTTGTTTAAACCCTAAAGCAGATATTTAACTTTCTTTTCAGCAGGCATGCATTGGATACATTTAACATTGCTTCTTATTAAAGGCATGACCAAACCATGACTGCAGTGTGAGGATTTGAAGGGTTATTTCTGGCTACCACAAGGGGGCAGAGTAAGTCTAAAATTACAGTAATAACCAGCAACAGCAGTGAAATGGATGATATTATTTTCAATCCCTGTTGTTTTGAATAGTCCAGTCAGCATTTCTGAACATGAACAGACAAATTAAAAAACCATAAGTCAGATGTGTGTGTGGCTGAGTGCGTTCTGTAATTTAAGTTAATTTAGGAAGGAGATGTTTGATGCTCAAATAGTCTTAATTGTTGGATTTTATACCATCTTAGTGATTGCAAACCAAAAAAAAAGAAAAATTGCTGTGCAGTGCATATTGTTTGGGTCTTAAATGAATCCCACAGTCAGTTTTTTTTTTTTCCCCTGAGAAGGAAGATGACTTCTCATAATGCCATGATATTAGTTGCACATAATGAAGATGGTATTAGTGATCACCTCAGGCGTTGTCTCTGATTATATAACAGCTTTTTGCTTCGAACTGTTTGCAGTTTTTGCCACAATGTGTTAAAACACACCCTGGTCGAACACTTTGAAAGCTGAAAATAGCTCCTGTTATTATTGTGATATATTCATACCATCTAACACGACCGAAGCAGCTGGTTACAAGTTTCACTGTATGATTTCCTGTAGAAGGACAGGAGGCCATGTGAAGGCTGGCTAGCTTTTTCAAATCGTCCACTCCGACGGGTTATTTTCCTTTGCCCTTGGCTGACAGCACCTAGTCTCCTCTCCTCAGCTCAAACCTTGAAGACTCTGTCTTCCTCTGGTGGGTAATTCAGTTTCTTTGCCTCTCTAAGCTCTTTTTCCTTTGATCCTCAACAACTTGCCTAATGGTATCTGCTGATTCCAGTATTTCTCAGACGAGATAGGGGAAAAGAAAGAAAGCAGACTTTCACATCCCTCTAAGACTGACCATCAACCCATCTAACTCTTTCTTTTTTCATCTCAGTCAGCATTTCTTGCCCTTAAATGAGCACTTTGGGTGCCTCCCATCGCTGTTACAATTTTGAATTTTAAAGTTCTCCTTTATTAACAGTAATTTATGAACAGCTTAAAAAGTCATCATCTTCGCTTTCCCATCATTTTCAACTAAATTGGATAAAACTGTCTTCTTTCACTTCTTTAAATCAAACTATTTTTTGCATTTCACATTTCCAGCTAAGCCACCAGCTGTGTGGCTGATCATATACTCAGAAACAACCACACAGCAACCGATCCTGCATTCACAGACTCTTTTACCAGCCGAATATAACAGCATCGCACAGACTGGTAAAACAGGCACCCAGAGTGTTATCAGTTATGTTGAGGGAAGTTGCAACTTCTCACTTGACCAACAGATGCGATAAGACGACAAATTTAAACCGAACTCACCTTCAGAACGAAGCAGAAGTCGGTCGGGGCCTTGTATTTGCTCTTGAAGTCTTTGCCGTAGTAGACATTTAGATTGTCGAACTGGACAAAGCAGGCGAGGTCGCGAGACGACTGCGAGGAAATAAAGGGTCACATTACAAGCTGTTTCCTGTTTACTACAAGAGCAGGTCAAGAGGCAAAATGTCCTGTTTGAATGGTTTGTTTGGGAGTAAAATGCTCCTGTAAGATGTACAGTAAGTGCATATGCTGTAGGTGTTCAACAGGGAGTAAAAGCTCTAATTATCTTCAGTGTTGCATGAAACAAGAGTGTGGCTCATAAAGCAGGAAGACTATAAACCTGGATGTTGTGATGCCAATAAAAAAATGAAAAGATCAGCCTTATATATCTTTAGGTTTTAGCTGAGATTGCATAAGTATCTCTGAATCTATTAGATTTTTGTCTTTCATCACTGCTCAGCTTCTCCCTCATTGAATGTATCCCAGCTTTTGGATGTGTGTTTTCCTAAAGTTTCTTTGCCAAAAAGTGATGTCCCTTTTTGACCCCTGACCTTGGTCTTCCCTTTGGGCACGTAATAAAGTCCCGAGGCCCTCAGCTGGAAGAGCCGCTGCTTCCAGGACTTCTTGCCGTCCTCTTTGAGGTGAAGAACCGCCTCCAGGTCGGGCACGATGATGGACGTCCCGCAGAAGTTCTCCTACAGAGGAGAAGGAGGGATGAAAGGGGTCACTGAGAGGAGCTCCCACCGGGAAAACTGTCACTTTAAAGAAAATATCTCACCCATGGTTTGTATTTATGTGTGAGTGCATGTTTTACCTGTATTAACAACTCCTTGTCTTTGTCTTTTATGTCTTTTAGAGCTTTCTTATCCTTCTTCCATAGATAAAAGTTCTGCAGGTGCAAAGCATAAAGTGCATTAATGATTACAGTAAGACTGCGATTTGTTAATGTATCAACAACTTTTAGACATAATGGTATTGCAGCACAATGGAGGGCAATGTTTAAAGTTGGTCAGTCAGTCAGTGGGTCATTTATCCACAACTGAAGTATCTTGACTTCATTTATGGTCTCCAGAGGATAAATCCTGCTGACTTTAACTCTCCTACCACCATCAGAGAGTGAAATGTCTCAAAAATAATAAACTCTAAGATGTTCGCTTGTATTTTATGACATAAAAAAACTCTGCTGTACTTTGTGTTGAGTGTTACGTAGCAAATGTTAGCATGCTAACATGCCAAACATCTGGATATTACCATTAGAAGTGTGAAGTCACCCACCAGCTTTAAAAGTTTAAACCTTAATTCTTTTCCATGAATATAAAATCTAATTTAAACATATAAAATATAATAAAATAAACTATAACCATCATGATTATAATCAGCTTTGAAAAACTCTTGACCCCGTGCTCTTTGTCCCAGGTGACTTGGGTTATTTAGTTTTCATATCATAGTCTGATCCTGTGTTTTTATTATAGGGGGGAAAAAAAGCCCAGAGGGAATCTATATTTTGGTAGCTCTTGTCAAAATTGAAACTTGTAAATTGGTCGGGACGTACTTCATAAAACAGATCTTTCTTTTGATGGGCCATGTGGAAGACATGATGGAGTAGTTTAAAATAAGAATATCTCACCGGTTTTTCCAACCCCGACTATTTGTCTCTGCCAACAGACCGAATCCATTAAACACTCTGAGATTATAAAGTGTTTCCACTGTATCAACAAACATGCCAGGATGTAGATGTCTTTTGCCTGAGGCTGTTTTGTCTGATATATTACAGTGAAGACATAAATGTAAGAGGTCATCCTACACGGTGGAAAGACAGCTCATAATTCAAACAACGATTCAACAGTGAAAATAGCCAGATGGCGCTGAGTTGAAACAACGTGAACACAGATTTGCCAGGAATAATGAACCAGCCGGTCTTGTATATTAAGGCATCACACACACACACACACAACTTCTGATCACTCAGCATATGAGGTATAGAGGTATATAAAGGTGCAAACAACCAGGGGACCAACCTGTGGGTTTTTGAAAACCTCATTTTTTTCTCCTCGCTCCTGGAAGAAGATTTTGTTCTCGCTGTCCCTCGTCCAGGCTAAGAGGGGCTCCACCATGTTCTCGTGGTCTTCAAACGTCCGTTCTGTCAGGAGAAAAGCAAACGTAACTACTTGTGCAACATTCGTCGTATGAGGAAAGACCTCATTGTGACACCAGCATGTGTCAACTTGTGGGTCAGTTTTGTCCTTTTTAACACTTTCTTCCTTCTCCTTGCACCTTAGAAGTTGATCAAGTCGAGCCAGAAATTTCTACTCTGGAGTAACCTGTTCAAACAACAACAACAAATGTCCAATGGAGTGATTTTCTTGGAGAGAAAAGACTCAAAACGATGTGGAGCAGCAGTGAAAAGAAAAAAACGCAAGTGGTGCACTTTAGTAAGTGGGTTAGTTGCTTACTTTCCACCTCTGCAGTAAACATCAGCCCATAAAAGCTCATTCCTCAGCACATTCAGACACTGATGACAGTATTCTGGCTTCTCTCGCTTTATCATTTGAAGCACAGTTCTAAAACAGTCTTTTAATCTCACTTTATATTCTCTGCGTCTCCTCTGTTTTAACTTTCTACCATAAAACACGCCAAAACAAATGCTTTACCATGTGTACAGTAGCTCACTCTGTCACGAAATCTTTAAATCAGCTGAACTCGGTTCAAAGTCGATTTCACAGCTGTGCTATTGTCTGTTTCGAGAGGGGTGAATTAAGGAGGTGCTCGATAAAATACAAGCCTCTCCATTCGCTGGAAGGACTTTAAAATGGCACTAAACCTCGAAAAACACATCAAAGGCAATTTCCACCTCTTCCTCCTCCACCTCCACCTTTTCCACCTCCATCTTCTCTACCTCCTCCTCCTCCTTTCTGCCCACCCACACTCTCAGTTCCATAGATCTCCATGCATTGGGCATTTGACTGTAGTTTAGCCACAGTCTCCAATTACGGGATACCGGCTGAGGTGGAGGTAAGCATTAAATAAATTGCTGCCAGCGTTCCAGTCCATAGCTTCACTGTGCAATCATTAAATGGATGGTGTGACTTTGCTGCTCAAGTGAGTTATTAAGGACAAAAATCCCTTTGAACTGCATTAACCACATGGTGGTGCATTTGGGTGGCGCGCATGGCGAGCACATGGGGGGAGAGGGTTTGTTTGAAGATGGCGCTGCTGTTGAGCTCTGTAGGCGTTTATTTTAGCGCGACTTGCCTTGACTCACTGTTGATTAAAGATTAAAGATCGGCAAAAATGTACAGCACATAACACACTCCTGGGTGGGGGGGGGGTTTACAGGCATTTAAAAATGAACTAACACACTCGAGTTTCCAGTGTGACGCTGTCATATTGGGCAGCTTAGTCAGAGATGACAAAAGACCCCGTCCACCCCCGTGTCCACGAGTCAGATGAGCTGAACATAAAAAATTTTTGCATGAATGACAGTCTTTTAATAGCAAATGGCGTGTCCGACAGCTTATTTGAACATGGGCTATCATCTGGTTTAAAATAAACTGTGACCACCAAAGGAGAACACACATTTCCTCATTTATTTTGCATTGGAAGCATCTTTACCGTCAAATGGAAAAAAATAAGACGCATCAAGAATAGACAGAGAGAAAAAGAGTGATTCCTCTTTGAGATTTTATCCACAGTGCTGATTTAACTTGTTGTAAATGTACCAATCAGGTGTTTTATGTATTAAAAACAGTCTCAACAATAAAAAAATCTACTTATGTTTTGTTTTTAAGTTACTGGAGGACGTTGTTAGCGTTTCTTTGCAACGCTATAATTCCAAAAGGGTTATTGTAAATGTTTTCTGTAACAGCAAAACAATTAAAAAACGTCTGATAATGATTTGTATTTGTCTTATTGCTTAAAAATCTGAGTTTTCTGGGAAACCAAAACCTGTTAAATCTTATTTCTCTCTTTTGTAAAAATCTGTTTTTATCTAAAAACAGTTTAAAACACATAAATGAAACACTTCTGCACTGAGTGACATGTTCCTTCATTAAAATTAACATGAGCACTGTTGATAACTAAGTTTATTCCATATACACACCATTCTGCAGCTGTAAATATGAAAGCGCAAAATGTGTATTAATCCGCCTCTAAAAATAGTCCCAAACAAATGCACTGTTTACTCCTGTTTGAGTAATGCTTGCTACAAATCACGGTGCACAGAAGTTAAAGTAAATGACTTAATACCTACTCTCATCACTAAATGGTGTATTTAAGATGCTTTTTGAAAGATTTATGTCTGGTAGAGTAGTTGATGCTTTGAGGCTTTAGGTGTGAGTCACAGACAAAGAGAGAAAATCTAACACATTCTTGGTTTTCGTCATTAAATTGAAAATTAGAAAAAAAACTGAGAATATTTCCAGGTGTGTTACATGTTTCACAGCTCAACTTGCTGCATATAAAATTACTGGATTATAATTTTCAAGCAAAATAATATTGACTTTAGCTTTATTGCTCACATCTGTTAATGACTTTACCATCAGTCTCATTAAAACAGATTCAGTGTTACGTTTAATAACTCCATATTCATG
>JAPZDY010000013.1:4662232-4697673 GCA_029783645.1 Ctenochaetus hawaiiensis | reverse complement strand
TTCACAGCTCAACTTGCTGCATATAAAATTACTGGATTATAATTTTCAAGCAAAATAATGTTGACTTTAGCTTTATTGCTCACATATGTTAATGACTTTACCATCAGTCTCTCATTAAACAGATTCAGTGTTACGTATAATAACTCCATATTCATGACACATTAGATTTGATCTTTTAAAATATGAATAATATCTGTAACAATCTGATGAAGTTGTTAGAAACTGTGGTGACGAGAAGACGGAGAATCTGAGAGTCCAGCAGCTGAAGTAAATATAGCACAGACGACTCAGACGGAGAATTGAGATCACAAGGCTTCTATTTCCGCGTGACAGGGAGGATGACTGACAGAGTCCGATAGGGCAAATTAAACCCACCTGTCTACACTGTGTGTGTGTGTGTGTGTGTGTGTGTGTGTGTGTGAGAGATAGATAGAAAGAGAATAGGAAAGAGAAGAGAAGCTGAAGGGAGATGGATGGGAGTAAGATCAATGTTTCATTGTGAGCTCACTGCAGTGTGGCTGCCATCGTGCCAGTAAAAACACAGTCCATCATCTGGACCTGCATGAAATATACCATCCCGCACTTTCTCTGTGTGAGTTTGTGTGTGTGTGTTTAGGCTGTATAGACAGTCCATATGAAAACACACTGAAGGCTTATGTTGTTGAAGTGGTGGTCTGTATCACCCCTGTACTGTGTTTTTCCAGCCCTGCTGATTTATTTGCTGCCCATCTTGAACCCTCTGCTGTTGTGTTTCTTCACTTGATTAAGTAGGAGTCAACAATGCAGTTTGACCATTAGTTGAACATTTTTATTCTTTATATTTCTATTAATTCATTTTTGGTGGTTTGCTTATTCTCTGAACTGCTGCTGGAAATGTCAAGACTTTCAAAGTTCCCCTTGAAGATGCTTCACCTGTCACGATGTATTCAAAAAAGCACATCTCTCATGAAAAAACTGAACTTTTCTGGGGCTATATCACTACTGAAAACACATTTAAGGCAATGGCTGTTCCTGATTGTTTAATAGTTAGCCTTAAATGCTCCTCAGCCTCTCAAAATCTTCTCAAACTTTTCTAAATCCATGTGTGTCATCAGGAGAAACTGCATTTCTCTCCACACCCATGCAGTTATGACACTGTGAAGATTAAAACATTATTTTAGATGCTGAAATACGGCGTTAACTCACCGAGGTGCAGTTCGGCGTTGGTCTCAACCAGGCTCCAGTCCACGTTGCAGTCACAGTGAGTCTTCTCAAACAGGTTGTCCAGAACTTCTCTGACGTTCTGCCTCTCGTCCACCATCAGAGTCTTGGAGCTGCCGTCATTCAGCAGCACTTTCACCACCAACTGTCAGGAAATGACAATTTATTTCTCTTTACTGGATTTTTCTCGAATAAAATACAGAAAATTTTCAAACTCCAGACAGAAAAATCTCTTGTGTAAAGAAATGATTTGACATCCTGGCTGATAACACTCACATCTGTTTGGTAAATAAGAAGCTACAGCAACGAGTTTGATTCACAAAGCTGGAAACTGAACATCCACTGAGCATATTTAATCTCAACAAATTAGAAAACATTTAATTAGTGAGTTAGTAGATTTATGAGTTTCATTAATCCATATGTTTTTTTTTCCAGTATTTACATAAAGCTAACACCTCTTGCTGTAATTTCTGACAGATTTGAGAGTGAAATCGATCTTTTTATCCAACTTTTACCAAGTTTAAACAATTATTTCAGGAGTTTTTGGTTCCAACTCTTCATCTGCCTGACAGATTGGAGTCAAAGCATGTTGTGGACGGCAGCAGGTGTCTCAGACGGCTGACATCAAATCGAGCCTTAAAGCACATGCAGCTTGTTTGTTTGCCAGCCGAATTACGGGTTATGTACAGTAAATGGTTGTTTCTGTTTCAACAAGAGTTGAAGCATCAGCACTTCTGTCTCTCCGTTCTGTTGTACTTCCCTGGCTTTTTAGTAATTGCTTCTCCATTGTATTTGTCTGTTTTTGGCCTGAGACAAAGTTGGCTGTGATTAATTTGGCTCTGCAGCAGAGCCGTGCTTTCCGCACAGGCTCATATGGCTTCACACTTCCTCTCATCTGAAACAAATCCAGATTTAGGAAGCTGAGGAATTTCACAGAACTCAAGGTCAGACAGCCGCTCGCCTTGTGTCACATAAACGTGGGCTTCAGAGGTGTTATCTCAAATAGATTCAGAGTGTTGGATCACATGTTACTCGGTCTCAACCTTCTCTGGAAAACAAAATGGGCTCGGCATGTGGTTGAATGAAATGTCACTGGATATCAAATTATTTCTCCTCCTGCAGTTCTTTTTTTTATATGCAAAGTGGGTATCTTTAAAGTGGATGATCCATGTCAGAAGCGTGCTCTGGAAACGGTGGGTTTATCTGACACTTAAAGGCCTCAGCCTTCAGCGGTTTCTGCACAAAACCACTGAAAGTGTCGCCTTGCCCTAACAACTACAGGACAGATGTTCCTGTGAAAACAGCAAATAGATCGTTTCTTCCTGTCTGTGCACACAATGGCTGGATACTTTTAGATTGTATACAACATCTAAGAATTTGCAATTTTTATCTAATAAAGCAAATGATGCATTCACACCTTATAAGTTGTAATCCCTCTAAACTAAGCTATTAATAGAAATCAAGTCACTTTGCATTAATATCATCAGTAACATCACCAGTTATAAAAAGATGGTATGCAATTAGCACAAAGCTAGTTTGGTTTTGTATAAAGTTGCAGATGGAAATGGAAAACCCGGCAGGCAGGGACGCATCTGTGCTTTTGTCTGCGGCTTTGAAGATGAGAAAGTGTCCACATATCATCCAGAGAAGAAACGGGAAGCTGGAAGCAGCTGGATGAAAGGAGCTGGATGATAGTGGCCTTTATGTTTGCGTGATTGATGGCTCTAACATTTTGTATTAAACGGTGACGTTACTGTATTTCACAGTGTCCTTAAAGTTTAGGGTTACAGTGGGTGTAAGATCAGAAGATTCCACTTTATTGTTTGGACATCTTACCTTTTTCACTTTAGCTTCCTTGAGCTTCTCGAGAGCCAGCTTGATTTTGTCTGCTTTCATCTGCGCCTCGATTTCCTCCTGAATGGAAAAAAATATATATACATATGAGGTACTGCAGGAATAAATCCTTAAACCAAGAAATGAGTTTGCATTGCTGCACTTCCTGTTCTCTTAAGTCAATGGAAGTAAAGTCAGGGGCTTTTTTTTGAATGGTTTAGATGCCTGAAAGCTTAATTGACTTTTACATTTTAATCTGGGGCATAAAGTTCTCTACTGATGATCTCTGAAGTTTTTGAGTCTTAAACAAGCTTGAGTTTGACTTTTACAAACTGTTCTGACTCAAACTTCACAACTTTTTGACTTGTCAAGTTCAAGTTGCTGAAGTGATGCGACTGTGGCAGAGTTTGTCTACGCCTGACGTTAGCTTTTTACTCGTAACAGTGAAATTTATGCTTTTCTGCAATAAACCAATAGCCAATAATATTTAAAAAATGACTCCAATGGGACTTTATAATAATTATTATAGTAAACAATAAATGTTCACCTTAAATTAGTTATAATCACACAATAAATATGCTATTATAGCATCAGTGAGTGAAAACAACAGGTAAAGATGTAAAAGGGCTCATTCTAAGTTAACATTAAGACAAAAAAATCTTAGTTTCAGTTGATTTTATTGTAATAAAAACACAATTTTACCTATATTGTATAACATTTCTGCTAAAAATTCCCCTAAATCCTTCACACTGGTTCTTTTAAAAATGTGCTAAAGAGGAAAAGATCAGACAGTGGCTAGTTTTTTCCATAGATTTGGCACTTTGCAGGAGGTTAAGTGGTCTGTTTCGATTTAGTTTTAATTTCATAAGTAGAGGATTCAATCAAAGATTTCATTTTGGGAACTTTGGGATATGATACCCTTTTCTTGAGCTCATAAGTCAGGTGTTTTTACGCTTGAATCCGGCCTACGGTGCACTTTTAATTTAGTTGTACACCTCTACCTAACAATGACACACTCTCTGCCTCAGCACAGCTGGTGTTTTCACCTCAGGAGGATGAGGTAACAAGTCCTGCTAAAGCAATAAGCTCCCGTCTGGCTCTGCCCCCCCTCCCCACCACCACCCTCACCAGCACCACAACTTACCTCCCCCATCTCTAACCTTTGGTATTGATCCTGTTACTCTTTCCTGCCTCATGACTGTATGTGTTTGATCTGTTCCAGACAGACTCTCTGCTGAGTCTCCGTTACTGTAACAGATGCTTCCGTCCAGCAGCAACTTTGCCATGATCTCACCGTCCCAACTGTTATAAGAGAACGAAAAACTCTCCCCGCTTCCACAAAGACAAAAAAAGAAACTCACCAGAAACTTATACGCTGGGAACTGGTGATGTGTTTTATACTGTCTTGTCACGCATTGGCTCAAAAAACGCCTTCTCGTGGTACACTGAGACACGCCATCATTAAAACTGAGCAGAGACATTATTGCCTCTTTCAGCTTTATGTTTCTTGCATATTTTATGTTTGGAGTCCTACAGTCTTTTCTTCTGTTGTCTTTTATTGTGACATTTTCCTTAAAACTGCATCAACCAAAGCAAATTCTCTATTACTTTGAAAAGCCCAAATTAAAACTCTCACCTCTTAATTTTTGGTCCACTTCCTAGTAGAGAAGTTAAAAAAAAAGCCTCTTTTGATCTTACAAAGTGAACACACGCTCACCATTGTAGGCTTTGAAGACTGAGGAGGCGGAGGTGGTAAAGGGGAGGCGGCAGAGGAGGCCGGGGTGCTAACATTGCTGCCGGTGCTGCTCGCTGGTGATGTTGGAGAAGCGAGGGAGGAGGCAGGTTGTGTGCTCAGGCCCCTCGGCGGCGGCGGCAGGTCCGACGGGGGCGGCGACGGCACCTTCAGACCTTCTATCTCTGCTGCAAGTTTCTCTTCCGTCGCGTTGAGATCAGCCACCAGATCAGCCATGAGAGCATCCAAGTCATTGTCCTCCAGTTCATTGAGGGACTCTGGAGTTTTAAGGAGAATCAGCATATTTGTCAAAAACTGACTCAGATTTATTACATAGTGTTATAATTAATGTTAATTATGTTTATAACCTTCTAAAAGTCTGAGGCTTCGTATTTTTGTTTCATGTTTGACCACTTAACACACACTTTTTTGAATTCTGTCTTGAAGAAGATGCCTGATTTATTTGTTGTGAAATTAAAGGCTTTTCCTGCAAACATGAAAAACTTTCATTTTTGACAAAGTTCCTCATTTTTTTTGTTTTTATTCCTCAAAGCTATAAAAACATCCATTTCTTTCCTCATTCATGTTTCTTTTGTTTTTCATGTAGATGCACTTGGTGCTGTAGGGTTGACTGGGCCAAAGCATTAATTAACAACTATTAATTTACAACTTATAAACCATTTTTAAAGGTTGCATTTTAGGAAATGCTAAAGCATGGCTCTATAAGGATGCCAACGTCTGTGTGTTGACCAGCTAGAAGACTGAAAGACCTCAACCACTGCTGGATGCTACTGGAGTCTGTTTGGCCATTTTAAGGCTTCAAGACTGTGAAAATTATCGAGGAAGCAAATTATTAATCATATATCCGCTGGAGCAACAACAGAGAAAGGGAGATCTCAAGTCGATGCTGATAATAATAGATGATGCAACCTTGGTTTTTAATGTGAAACCACTTGCTGTAAAGCTCATAAGAGCCAGAGTCATTAGCATGTACAGTGACTCTTATCTATGTCTGAAATCACCTCTCGAACAGTAGCCAGACACGCTGCAGTTCAGCTGAATGCTGTTCCTCTGGCCTTTTCTACGTCACACAAACTCTCGATCATTTTCCAGATAATTAGGGAAACACACAAAACTTCCTGCCCTTGCAAAAGTGCAGCGTTTGTAGCGAGTCACTGTGCAAAACGTCTACGCCCACTTCTTATTTCTTCATACTTTACAGACAAAATGTTAAGTCACCATTGAGGTCAGTGAAGCCGATGGAGAAGTTGAGCTCTGTGTTGGTGCTGGGGAGGGGTTCAGGAGGTACCGTTTCCTGACCGAGACTCTGCAGGGGAGAACGGAGAGGGGCAGCGTGTTTATAAGTGCATGAATACAATATCTGTAGAGCCACAAGACCCCCGCCCCCCGAGGTTCAGTGAGTTAATCCACAACACATTTAAGTGCTCTGAAAATGTTCCTGAAACATTATGTAAGAAGGTATAGAGTTTACACATGTGATGTTAACATCTGTTTTTGGGTATTTCACTGACAGCAGGGCTTCTATGTGTAATGTTAAGCTTCTTTTGTGTTTTTAAAATGGCAAGACAAAAAAAAAACATCAAAGTGATCAGCAGGGCTTTTCACTAAGAAAAAAAATGTGTAATCTCTTGCTGCCTTATGAGTTTGCCATTTGACCTCCCTCTGCAAAAGAGGACGTAATTTACGGTTGTTAGATGACCACAAAGCCTGTTTCCCCTGCTGTGTCTGTTGTGCTTGCCGGTCTAAAGTGTCTCTGTGATCGATGGCAGGTTTTAGTGAGCTCGTCACCTGTCTTCAAAGAAGAAAAGTCTATTTAAGCTATAAGGCGAGAGAATTAACCACAGGAAGTCCAGAGGAAATGTGCTGTTTGTGTTCAGTATGTGTTGCATGAAAGATATGTGCATAACCTGCCATTCGAATGATATTTCATTACAGATGCATGAACTATGTGATCAAATAAGGTGAACTGGAAATTAAAAAACAATCTTGACATTTTATCAAATTGGTCTTTAGGGCTTTCTATGTATGTATATTTAAATAATAAAAATGTAATTACCTATTTTATAAATTTAAACAAAAATGGCACCAAGTTATTGAAAATGTAATAATAATAATAATAATAATAATAATTTCTAAGATCTATAAAAGAAAGAAGTGAAACCAAGTGTGAATGTTGAAGTTCTTTCATAATGCAGCTCAGGGTCATTGTGAAACAACCCGCCCTTCATTCACCTTCATCTGGCCTCTTTAAAAAAATAATTTCATGGTGTTTCTTAAGTGCCGGTTGTTTGTTATTTATGAAACTACTCTGTAACTTCCTTTTTCTAAACTGCTGTAAGCAAATGGTACAAAATTCATAACCTAGACAAAAAAATAGTGCTGTAATAAAAAGACTAAGACACAAAGTTTTAGTCCTCAGCTATATAGCTATTATAGTTTATCAAGACAAGTATTATTAATATATACTCATTAAATTTACTGTCACAAAGGTAAAACAGCGGTGTACAATGTAAGTCTGTCAGTCAAAACAAGTAAACAAAGTTGAAACTGGACAGAAGCCTGCAGGTTTTTGTTGTCATTGCAAATGAAAACCAGATAATAAACAGGCAGATGTATTCGCAGGCTGGAGGTAATGCATTAAAGTTTTATACTTGTGATGTTCAGTCATGTTTGCTGACTTCCTTCCTCTCTCTGATGTAAAATCTGGTATTTCCTGTGGTTCCCATAGAGGCAGGGTAAAGGGGATATGACGCCTCGACAGGCAAGTATATGAAACGATACTTGGAGTCAAATTTACATAACAAAATATTCTAGTCATTTTTTTTGACATTTTCATGCAGAAATGTCGACCTGTATCATATTTAAAAGGTAATGGAGCTGATTATTCACACTGTATGCTTTATAGTTGTCTTGACAGCTGTTTTAGCTCACCTGAGTGAGGAGGTCCATCTCCCCCAGCAGGTCGCTGAACATGGCGTCGATGTCGTCCATCTGTTCAAAGGAACAACAGAAGTGTCAGACTCAAACTACATAAAGATCATGACTGTTTACTAATTCACCATGTGACAAAGCCTGTCGGCGTGTATCATCGACCCGTATTGATTGGTGCTGCGAGGAAAAGAGTTTCAATTGATTTGATGTGGTTGTCATGACAGGAAGCAGTGAAGGAATGTGAGGAATGAAAGTAAATCTGGTGAAACAAACATTGAAAATACACATGCAGAGGTAAGACACAGTACTGCAGCTCTACTCTGAAGCGGTGAAGTTGCAATACGTGTCCCGAGGCTACGCTTTCTTGCAAAACATCCCCAACCAGAGTGGAGGAAGAGAAGTATGAATGCATAACTTTCAGGCATTCAAATTTCGCCACAACTTGTTTTGTCTTGTTGAACATTCGCAACTGGAGAGTGCAGTTTCTCTTCAGTTTTGGATTCAGTTGTTGGGTTCACTTTTACTTTGACAAACCATCATGTATTTTTTTTTTAGGGATTTTAATTCAATAACTGAACCTGAAGGAGTCTGGCTTGTTTATGAAAGTTGTCTTTGACCATTCCTGCTTTTGGATCCTTTAAAGACACTGAAAGAAACAAAGTCTCCCACAAATTCCAGTTTATTTTAAGACACAGATCCACCAAAACTACTGCAATCAGTCCTGTAATGACCATTATCAGAGACCATTATGTGCTGAAGTCATGCACTAACATCACATGATTACAATGTGTAAAGTGTGTCTCAATCATCGAGCATGATAAAAACAGTTTATTTTAAAAGTGCATGCTAAAAATAATAACATTAAAATTATTAATAACCACAAAAATTCATCCCTGGAAGAGAGAAAAAGAAAACTGTCTCATGCTTGTATGCTTTAAACTCTGCTAAGGATTTATATAGTTCAACCCATCATCATCCAGGTTAAAAAATTCAATCTAAAATAGAAAGATAGCCTGTGGAATGAGTGAAATAGCTGTGTTTTTCCAGAAAACAACTCCCTAAGATACACTCGAGATTTCCATCTGTAATTATGTAGCATATGCTGTCTCTCACACGTGTATTATTCGAATCCCAGTTTCTCAGAGCAAATGTTATCACGGGCTTGAATGTGCAGTCAAAACAGACTCCCTGTTTTCTCACAGAGGAACATGACCAGTGGGAAGGAGTCAGTGGGAGTTCATGGAGTTACAGTACAGTAGTGTTTAAATGGAGTTTTTTTTTCACTTTGCTCACTCCAAAATTATCATGTGCTCTATTGAAGCTACTGTAAAGCTCCAGTGCATGCTAATGGTCCAGCTCGACCTCGGCGACTGAGCAAGAATTCAGATTAAGCACTTTTTTTTTTTTTTTTTTTAACATGAAGAATGACTGCCTGGCTGCTGGAAAAACCTCTTTAATTGAGATTTTATGGGTGGTAAAGTTGAACATTTGGTCCGCCACAGCAAATTAGCATATGATGTTAGCACTTCGCTGAAAAAGTACAACCCCTGAGTGTCAGCAGTCAGTGTTGCCACATTGGCTGAATGTTATATGGTCCAATAATTGCTCTAAATTCATTAAATTTAATAAAGAGCCTCAATCATATCTAAAGCAAACAGTACAAATTAATTTATACACTATGGCAACCTTAGTATTGTGGTTTATCATAGTTTATAACACAATAATAATAGAATAATACAAATGATCACAGGTTTTCAGGAGTGCATAAAGGAGACAACACTAACCATTTAAACTATAAAACTGCTTCCCATTTCTCTCAAATAACACAAATAAAAGGTGTCATCTGACTTGCTAAACTACATCAAGCCTCGAGCATTTGCCAAATACAGTGCACCACCCAAACACACACACACACACACACACCCAAAAAGAGGGAAAAATAGAAAAAGAAGAAGTACAGCTAATTATCAGAATGCAAAATGAATAGTGATGTTGCTGTGTTTAATGCAAATAGATTTCTGAAACAATGGAAACACAGAGATACAAAAACAGCACACCTTCTGTGTGTGTTTTCATGGTGCAGGAGAGACTCACCAGCTAATCTAAATAACTCTGCAGAGTGGAGGGTTGGTTTGTGACATAATGATGAAACGCGGTCATTTCTTCGCCTTCGACTTGAGGTGCTTATCTTTAAATATGAAGCCAAATATTGTTGTGTTCAGGCTAACAGTACCAAGGGTTACATGAAGGTGTAGTGTGGTTGAAGCTACGGTCAACAACTGTTTGCTTTGGCTTTTGCACGTCTAAAATGGACCTTACAGCGGCTACACACATCTACTTTTCACCTGTAGTTATTTAGGCCTCACTTGTAGTGTAAACTGCTAACCCAGTAAACTTTTATTGGCTGCAAACACCCCTTACCCTCATTGGTTTAACTCAACCAATGAGATTTCCTCTCTCTCTGAGAAGCATTTGCATTGGTTAATCTCCACTCTACTCTTTGTGGTTACGGTACATTAAATATGAAAATATTATTTATCACAAAGAGTTACTCACTGCTTTAGGTCATTACATTTGACAAATGCTTTATATCCAACAGAAGATAAAAAACATATTAAGAGATTTAATCCAAAGCAAAGTGAGACACTCGGGGGAAACCCTCTGTCACACTGTGAAGGAGATGAGAGTGACTGATTATAATCCAACTGCAACATGATGTCACTCATTTGAATTGGACCAGTAATCAAAATTTTGAAAAATAAATGTGCATTTATGCTTTAAAGCGAATGAGTAACGGTGATTCTTCAGATTCCAAAGACAAGTTCGGGCAGATTAGAGATAAAACTTGCAAACCATCTCTGAATTTTTGGATGGCACAAGAGTCAGGCAATAATTTACATGTGACACATGTGTGGGTCTTTCTAACTGTCGTAGCATGGGAACCTACTCCTCCACCCCATGATGCAAATGGTTTGCCCTTTGGGGGAAGTGGTAAGCTTCCTGCAACGTGCATGTAGAAATCATATAGGAAATGGTGACACGAACAGCCACCTGCAAGCTTCACACTACTGTGTTCTCTACTTACGTTGTGTCCCATTTAAATGGTCTAAAAACACAACTATATAGTAATTACTTTGTTGTTTGTGTGTATAATATGTATAATTTGTAGTCTCAAAAAGTTTATTTAAAACAAATGAAATGTAACATTTCTGTTTTTTTCCCTCGTTATCCTGCAATGTCACATTTTATTTGTTATGACCGTAACAATGCAGCACATTTCCCCACAATAACTGTGTTATGATTTGTGTTTGCATAAGCTTACTTTGCCCACTATTAACCACACAGAACAAGAAAACACTGCAAGTGGCTGAAGCCATTTTCAGTATGCATATTCATAATCACACGAGTAAAAAAAAAAAAAAAAGTGACAGCCACTTACTCTCTGCAGCTGCTGTTAGAGGCCAAATGTGTCAAATGAAGCTCAACTTTCATACAGCAAAGAGAGTTCAGAGGTGGCAACCCAAGTGTCTGCTGAGGGAGGTTTTTTTTCTCTTTGTGAGATAAGCCTAAGTTTGTAGTCTCCCTCTACTTTTATAGACAAATATTGGATAATTTTTTTAATCAAATGGCAAACTAAACTTAATTTGGGGAAGTAAGCACTCTTTTTTAGCTGAGTGTAAATGTAACAGAGAAGAACCACACAGAAGTTGCCAACTTTAACTGGAGCTCGTAAAACCACATCCCAACAAACGTTGGTGCATCTGTTGACTTACGTTAAGAGACAGTTTGACATTTTTTGGAAAAAAAATGCTAAAAAGGCTGATAATAATCTCATATCTGTTAAATGTAGCTTAGCTCAGTAAAAGTACTCGTTACAGGGGGAAACAGCTAGTCCGGCTTTGTTTGACATAATTACATCTGTCTACCAGCATCATAAAACTCACTAATAAACAAATTACAGCTTATTTGTTGAATTAATACAAGAAATGCACTGAACCAGGCTGGTGATTCCCCCTCTATTTCTCATCTTATGCTACGCTAAACTAAGCTAATTGTCTCCTGGCTCCATCTTTATGTTTTGTTTACAGACATACAGACTATAAATCTCCTCATCAAACGACAAGAAAGCAAATATTAATTTCACACATTTCCCTCTATTTCTTCAAGAAATAAAAAGAGCTGTTGTGAAATCAAGTGAATGGTATTTTTCGTGAAATCGAACCCTCAGAGTTGGAGGAGATAAGTTCAGCATGACTAACAATATTTAGAAGAACCATTAGTGATGCATGAAGTGCTGTGACGTGGGCTCAGTTTTCCACTTTAATCGAACATGTTGCTACAAAGAGAACAAACTGATGACAGCTCATATTGTTTCCAGCGAGGTGAGATGAAAAAATCAGATAATGTAATTTCCATTCTGTAACTGCATTTACTCTGCAGCGAAGTTTATATGTGATTTATATTCATATTTCTTTTGAAATTGCTGCAGAATGAAGGAATACATCAAGGAAAACAATTAAAAAAGGGCTGTTTGTTGTCGCCACTTCGCACTGTTTCTATTATCTTTCCAGAAACTTCTCTGAAAATATGTGATTCGTCAGCGTTCATGGATATTATTCGAAAAACTCTGGCATGAAATCTGGCTATTCACCAAGCCACACAATTGTGAAAACACACCACTGTGCCTCTGGTATCCAGTGAAATAAAAAAAAGGGTCAAAAATATAGCATGCAAGCGACTTCTACATTCCTCCAGCGAAGGATTTCCCCTGAAATAATCTCATATATATGTTTTCCATACATATGGAAAACAGCCTTTCCACACATGTGCAACGGAAGGTTCAGGCGAGAAAATGGAAACCAGACAACAACAAAGCGGAGAAACTCCCTCTCTTACTCTCATCTAACATCGATACGACGGGCTTGGGCAGATTTGTTTGCAGAACTGGATGTACTTTAATGTGAAGTGGGCAAACCAGGGGCCGTGCAGCAGGAACCAAATGCAAACGGGCATAAAAGTAAACATAACTGATCTCGCAAAAGATCACATTCACATTTGCATAAATCAAACATGGATGGAGATAATCGTTCTAAAGTTTTTAACATAAATCAAAGCTCCACATGACTCTTGTGACAGGCTGCCTGAACGTAGACTGCAGTGTTTTCAGGCTTGACAGCAGTCGAACACAGAAAGCAGCCTGTCATCTCATGGTTTCTTAACACTGTAATTACAAATGAACACAACCATACAGTTTCTAAGCAGTTCAGTTGAATATTTTTTTCTTTTATTAATGTGATTTAATCTCATCCAAAAAGCCAGATGTACAAAATGTTCCTACAATCAAAGGCAAACTGACAGCACTATTAGCTTTAAAACAAGAGTCCAGCCCTATCAGTTTCATGTGGTTATTGAGTCATACAGCAGACTGAAATTAGAGCCGGGTCCACCCAGCTGGAAAGCAGACAAGAACACATGAAATAACACTCTTTTTTATCCTTACACGCCTAATGGCTGCTTTTATCACTGTACGGCACCTTAATAACGCCTTATCTCAAGAGCACAACAGTACTGTTAATACAACAATAACTGATTTCTGTCGTTTTTTTTGCACCGTTGCAGTCTGACAGTTTGTTGCAATCGACATAAGCTTCTTATACGCAACAGTCAAAGTCCTGTTCTGTCAAAGGAGAGCGGCTTTGGGTGTTCACCGTTAACTGAAGGTTCAACATCCAACTCAACAGAGATGAGACTCACCTTGTTTTAATGTGTTAATCCTTGTTTCACCAGTTAGTTTCGAGATATCAGCTTCATGGACATCAGTTCCACCTCAAAAATGCTATTCTCTATTGAGGCTCAACACCAAAAAAACAGTCATAAACAGTCAGATTTGGGTGTGCTGCTGTGGATTGCATCTGGCTTTCTGACGCCTGACTTCTTCCTGCTTAATGCGGAAGTTCAGGTCCAGACCTGTTACTGCATTCTTGCCAAGAGCTCGACACTTTCACAACAGTCTTGTCTAGGCAGCGATGGGCCGTCCCCCCTTCGCAGCCCTCTTATCAGCACTGTACTGCAACTTGTTTCAAAGCCGCAAACCTGGAGGGATCAGGAGAGGAACTGCTGGCGAGTTTGCTGTGACTTTCAATCATTGTGCTGACTGACAACCACCTGAGCAGAGGATGAAGTTCCTTGGAAGGAATAATATATACAAAAAAAAAAAAAAGAAAAAAAAAAGGGAGGTCTTGGTGGGGTCAGGAGAACGGCTGAGTCAGCACGAGGAATGTGACAGTCTCGGTTAATAATTCACCTCACAGAAACTGATTTACAGCAGGTCTTTAGGCAGAAGTTGAAGTGTGGCACGCCAAAACGGTGAAGAACACCAGACTCCTGCAGAGCTCCAACGTTCTGAAACAATGGTGGAAGAAAAATACTCCAGAGTTTATTAGTATTTAAAGCACTGAAATATTATCAGGAAAATGTATTTAAAGTATGGAAGGTAAAAGTATACATCCTGCAGAAAAAAGCTCTCTGTCTGTATTTTTATTGTTATATAAGATGATTTTGGATTAATGTTGCTGCTTCATTGATATATAAGTTTCATGGTTTAGATGTTTATTTACTGTTGGTGGAGATTAAATCTACAGCAGTGCATCAGAGTCAGTTATGGGGAGTCAAACACTAACATGTAACAGAGTAACATAATTACGTTACAAAATACGTGTAATGTAATCAGTTACTGATACAAAAAAGAAATTAAATTACAAAAAACTAATTAAAATGTCTGTCTTTTATATTAAATATGAAATTATTTTTCTGTTGCGTTGCTTTTTTTTGATGACATGATGAGGTCAGAGAAGCTGCTGGGACGTATTTGAGTGCAACACAAGCAATTACATGATGACTTACAAGGAACTGTCTCCACATCTAGAAGGGATCCACCCTTTGGGCTGTATGTAGTCAAATTTTTGATAAGGCAATTTTGATTGGTTCTCTTAAGATTTAAATTTGCTCCTCCTCCTGCTTCTTGTCTGATTACTGATTGAGTCTGCCCACATGCTACCGGATAGTATTTGAGTATATGTACTTGAATTAGTTGCTAGACATCTCATATATAAACTAAAACAGTTTTAATCTCGATGATCTTGGCTACTCAGGCATCCAGAAATACACTTGGGTGTTTTTTTCTTTGCTTAAAATCAGGAAGGAATATCTTAAGACACCGTTGTGGTGCAACAAGGTCAGTTATCTTTGGAGGGGGGGGGAACCAAGGAGAGTCGAGCTGTCAGGCTATGAATAGCCTCTGGCTCTTATCAGACCAAGCAGACACAGATAGCTCTATTTATTTGCATTTCTCCTTGAGTCAACCTGGGAGGCCAAAAACAAGATTTCACATCATCTTTTTTTTTTCATCTCATCTTACAGAAGCTTCATAATTATGCTTCTGGTAACTCCCCCCTGATTTTTTCCCCTCGTTTCCAACTCCCTAATCTGTTTAAAAAGGAAAACATTAGTGTCCATTTGCATTAGTTTGCTATTATTAGCACCTATGTGTCCTATTTTCCTCCAAAAACCAGACTGGGCTCCTGCGGGAGAGGCCGACCACCCTCTCTGTGGTGAAAAATCTTGTCATCGGAGAAGCTGAGCGCCACAGGAGGGAAATCAAATAACCTTGAACATGTCTGAGAGCCTTTCATGGCTGGTGATGTATTAAACAAACACACGGGGAACAGGCATGTGTCCCAACCTTCACTCATTTCCTCCCTCTCTCTCAGGGGTTGACAAACAGATGGACAGCGAACGCAGCCTCCCGTCAGCTCCAAAACTTCTCCTGAACACCACGTTTCTCAAGTCGATGGCTGGATGGCATTGAGGGTGGTCCAACAGAGAAGATGCTTATAACACTTTTCGTCCATACATGCTTCAGCTCATACATCAAGTTATGAAGTCAAGAAACTCTACAGGATTGTTTCTTTTAGAGCATTTATCTTTGCAAATGCAGTCTGAGCCACAGTTTCAAACATTTACATTTTGCAAAAAAAAGCCCTTCTTTAAAATAAAGAGCAATTTTTTGGGTTGTAAAGTTTTGCAGAACTCCAGATGGTCAGGTGTGAGGTGTAAAGGAGGCATATTTTTAAGTCATTAGTCTCCATCATGTTGAATTTAACTGCTCCGACACACCTTTGATACCTTTCATGAGCTCTCCATGCTGAAAGAAAATTGGGTGATAATGACAAAACCAGTGGGTTCCTTTGCAAAAACGATTAAGTATATGAATGTAGCTGTGCTGCAGAGGACGATCTGTCACTGTGATGCGTTCAGGAGTGCGGTGGTGCCCTCTGTTTGTTATCTGCTGTACTGTACATCCCAATCACTCCTGAACTCAGTGGGTGGTGTAAAAGAGTTCATGCTACCAAACAAAGATCTTCATTTTGAGGAGCACTGACCCACTTTGCATGTTTCCATTAGAAAAACAGCAAACAGTTAGCTGGGGTTTCCACCCCTTGGTCTGCTTGGCGGGGTTTGATTTGCCAACAGAATCCAAACAAAGAGGAATTTGAGGATTTGTTTTTATTCTGCAGTCAAGTCAAGTCAAACTCGCCTGGATGTGGAGGCCCATTTGTGCAGATCAAAAAAAGGAAGTTAAAAAAGCTCTCATGGTAGATTAAATGATAATAAATCAGTTTGTATATAACCAGAATTACAAGAAATTGAGTCAATATTATGAGATAAAAAGTCAAAATTGTGCACAAGTGAGTCAGATTAAAAAAAGCAGCTAAGTTATTAGATGAGTCTCACTGATGAGATGTTTTGTGAACGTCAGGAGAAAATATCTCAAAATAATGAGACACAGAGTCAAAATCATGAGAGTCAGCAGAGTGACCAGGATAAATTGTTGGCTTTATAAGTTTTCTGCAAAGCCCAGACATGTTTAATTTTTAATCTGAGCAGGACAGGGTCCAAAAAAAACCAGCTGTGGGCTTCGCATTCCTGACTCCTGCCTTATAGGTGCCTTCAACAAAAGTTTGACCTCTGCTGGCTCTGTCTATAAAAAGGGGCGCGCAGTGTTGACAAGGCCAGTATAACGTGAAGGACACTGTGTTGAAGACCAGCAGCTGTCTCAACATTCAGGATACTAAACAAAAAAAAACTACTGGCTCTTTTTTTTTGCAGCCTGGATGACCATAAGGTCATAGGAAAGTCAACAGTGAGCAAAATGAAAAGTGACAGTCATCAGGAAAAAGAGTGACAGGAGCGGAGCAATGCATGGAGGGAAAATTTCCTCTTTGTTTTTGGTTTTAATATAAAAATGGGGACCATTATTTATATTTTTGTGATTAAGAAAGTGTTTCATTCTGCTTTCTTTCGCCTCAGTGGAGAGTTCCTGTGTGGAAAACAGGGAAGGTGAAGGGTTAATTTGTGGCCGGGGAAACCTGATGCTAATTAAGTCTCCGGAATGCCACACAGACTACTGACATTGTAGTGCGGGAGCCCTGAGAGCGGGTCAGATGTGGAGAGAGCCAGCGGTAATGCGTGTGTCTAATGTCTTTATTCCTCACTGACAGTCTGGAAAGTCACTCTCACCAAACCCTGGAGCTGAAGGTAATGTCCTGTCAGGCTGCTGCAGATCAACTGTCTCTGTGTCAAGCATGATAAAGTTTGTTTTCAGGTGTGACACAGATGGGTTTAATCTGAAAGGAGAAGATCAGTGATGGACTTCCAGACTCTTTTCTAGGTCATTTTCGGAGATTTTAATAGATTATTCCTGATTTATCATTTTGGAATTTAAAGTTTAACTCGCTTTTTTTTTTTTGCAGAGAGACTCTTTGCTGATGCAACATGGGTTTAGTAACACCAGCGCTGTTGCTGCTGATGTCTTGGGTATCACTGCCAGCTGTCGCAGATGTTTGCCGGGGGATGCACTGCTACGGCGCGGAAACAGGAGATCCAAGACCGTGCACCGGAGCGCACTGTCCGGGAAGCAGATCCTCCAGACCGCCGCGGCAGTTTAGCCAGACGGCGCAGGGGAGAGCTGCGCAGATAGTCGCCAGCCAGCACCATGCGTACCCGGGCTCTCCAAGAGCAGCACCGGAAACCTACCCGGCCGGCCAGCCTCTCCGCGGGCGGCACGGTGACGGCAGCAGCGGCGGCGCACGGATGAGAGCGCCTGAAGTTTTCCCTGCAGGGTGCACCGACGCGGACTGCGCCGCTCTTGTGAGACAATTTCAACCCACCAATGACACCCGAGACTGCAGAGGGATCGAGTGCAGACTGCCGCTGAGGATACGGCCAAAACACCGAGCAAAGTCCTGTGTGGGAGAGGGATGTGTGACCGGTTCAGAGGAGAGCGTCTCCTCCGCCGCAGACAGCCAGCTTCCTCCCGTACATCTGTCCGACAGAGCCGCGCAGTTTCTGGGAGATTTTCCGGAGCTTGGATATCCGTCGCCGGAACTTGGCGGAGCGCCTTTGGGTGTCCAGCTCACATGTGACATAAAACCAGGTCTGCAATCATCATCATCATCAATGTCAATTAAATGTATTAACTTTTGCGTTTGGATGATTTTTCGGCTGATTTATTAGAATCAACCTTTGCAAAATGTTCGTCGTGCACAATTGCGCGCAGGTCTGAGGGACATTTCTGGTTGAGTGAGACTTTTAAAGAAGTTGATGATTTACTGCTTTGCACTGAAGGAAATATGCCTTTCATTTAACCAGATGCGTGACACATTCTACTTAATTTAACCCTTGAAAGTAACTAACCACATCTATTAAGGTACAGGTTAGAGGTGCCTGTATTTTACAAGAGTAATTCATGTTTTTCATTACCTTTTTTAGGCAAACTTATGACATTCATATGATACTTATCTAGTTACTTTTTAGATACATATTATTCATACAAAGCCAGTCAACCATCGAGTATGACGCACTTTATTGAATACTGTCCCCTTAGTTACTGGTAACAGAGTATTTTAATGAAGATAAGAGCACTTTCTCCTCTGATTAAACCCCGCCTACTAATTAGCCAAAAATATTTAAGAAAAGAAATATGCATCAACTTAAAAAACCAGAAGTAATTGATTGACTTAATGTAATGATTTTATTTAGTTTTATGTAAAAAGGTTCAACTGTAAACTTAAAATGAAAAGTTTAGTTTCAATGAAAAAAAACGACCCTAATGATTTTCAGCCAGAGAAAAAAAACACACTGAACAAACAACAGCTTTGTTTTTACTTTTTTCAATGATCAGCAAAAGGGGATCACTGAATGGTCCAAAAGCAAAGCTGACCTTCAGCCCAAAAATGATATCTGCAGGAGCAACTCAAGCAGCCGAACTGGAAAAATGTCTCAAAGTCAATTGTCCAGAAAATGTAGAGGGCTTTGATGTTGGTCCATATAGGAAACTTTCATTGCACTTACCATGGCTGCACCAAGAGAGTTGGTTCAGTGGGTGTTCACACTTTGTTCTTGCAGAAATCAGACTACTGAAAGAGTCTTAATCTCATTTAATCACTTCCCCCACTGCCTTATTTAATAAAAAGAACATGTCTATTGGATTATTTCTTTCATCCTGCATTATTTTCCTTTCAGGGGAGAATGAAGTTCCCTCAGAAGATGCCCTCATCTTGCACCTCCAGCTGTCCAAGGGGCAGGAGAAGCTGGTCGAAGCCCTGCGAGCTCAGCAGGTGGTCATCCGCGACCTGCAGCAGAAGCTTGCAGACCAACAGGAGGCACTACTCACCCAGCAGAGGGACATCCTGGAGCAGCAGCGGCGCATGTATGAGCAGATGGATGTTGTGAAGGCCCAGTACGGCCTCCTCTCAGACACCGTCAAACAGGTCTCCTTCCAGGGCCTGCAGGGTGAGCTGCAGAGCTACTTCGAGAGCCACCTGGCAGGTCTGCAGAGCCAGGCTCGGAGCCACCTGCAGAAGTCCTACGCTGTCCACAAGATGGACATGGACGCAAAGGTGATGGATGTAGTCGGAGAGGCTCATTTTCCTCAACCCCTGCTGGGATGCCCCTCGGCCTGTGGGCAGGAGGAGTTCTGTGATTTTCAGAGGGACCCACCTCAGTGTGAGAAGTGCACCATGTGTCCACCAGGCTTCTTTCTGATCTCACAGTGCTCTCCTACCGCAGACAGGATGTGCCAGGTATCGCCCTTCAAAATACTGACTTTTCCTATTAGTCAAATTGCCTCATAGCTTTATTTTACTCTTTTCCTGATGGTGAGCAAAATCGTTCAGACTTTGATGCCTCATAGCTGATATTATTCCTTCAAGGATCCTTTTTTAAACTGTTCTTTTAAAGTCAGTTTAGGTGGTGTGAGAAATCATCAATCTGCAGTTTCAATACTAATGCAAATCTATTGGCTTCGGCTTAAAAATGTAGTCAGAATAATCCAAACCCTATTTTTGATATTCATAATATTAATAACAATAATAATTTATATTAATTGCAGGACAGAGATGAATGTCTTGAATTACCAAACATTTGCGGAGAGCGAGTGAAGTGCCTCAATACTCCAGGTGAGTTTTAACATATTGCTTTATCATTTGATTAAAAACATACCTCATTGTTCAAAAAAACAGCATTACCTGTTTAGTATTCCAACTTTGAAACTAGTTTCTCCACCTCCTTATTTATATTTGATTATATTCAGGTACACTGCAAGGTTACAGTAATATTTAAAGCATTTTATAGTTCAAACTGAACAATCCTGCCCTGCAGATCAGTTGAACCTTGTTTCTTCTCCTTGGTTTCTTCATCCTCTCTGGTCTTTAACTGCACAGGAGGCTTCAGGTGTCTGGGAGTTTCTGAGAGAGAAGCAGTGATGGGCATGTGTGGTCGAGACTACTTCTACAACCAGGAGCTGCAGGAGTGCCAGGCCTGTTCTGACTGCGACGGAGAGCCCGTCGCTGCTCCCTGCACAGCTACCAGCGACGCCGTCTGTGGTCAGCTAGCAGAGAGCCGCCTCTCCCAGTCTTGGGGGGCCAATGTGGCGGTTCCCCCTGCCCGCAACCCCGGTACCCACATCTACCCTGGACTTCAACTTAACATCCGAGGCAAAGAGACCACTGATCTGTTGTCCAATGAGGCGGGGCAGGTGACGTTCCTGCAGCACGGCTTAGTGTGGCTGGACCATAACTTTGCAATAAAGCACAGCTGCAGGAACTTTCTCCAGGTCGGCATGAGACTCAACGGGAGTCAGGAGGAAGAAAGTCAGGACCTCAGTGGAGTTCGCATCGAGCAGCCAGATGGGAAGTACTTCCAGGGTGTCAGCGTCAGCAGCGGAGTTGAGGTGGAGCCCAACCACACCTTCATGCTGCTGCTGAAGAGTCCCAATCAACACTGCAACCAGAGCAAAGATCTCCACGTCTATGATATCTCCTCTCCGTCCTTCAGCCTGCTCTGGTTGTCGCATGATACCGGCGCCGTGGCCATGACGGCCCAGATGTCCCTGTTGGCGCACTACCAAACCAGCTACCGGCCAACTTTCCGCATGACCTCTGTTTCTGACCCGTACATGATCAGCCTGACCCATGACAACCGCGGCGTGCGCTTCACGGAGAGCGGTGTTGTGAAGTTCGTCCTCCAGCAGGCACTTTACTCGATGGGCCACACCTGCATTAAAGAGGGTTTCTCCCTCATTGCCTACACCAACCGCAACGGGACTGGCCATGAGATGATGCAGTCCTACAAGACGGGGGTCAACTACAGAGACACCTCCATCACCCTCTCTGGTGCTGTAAGCGTGGACAGTGGAGACACGCTCAGCTTTGAGATCACATCTCCATCCCAGTGCAACATCCGCTACTTTGGGGACAGCACTGGGATCAGCATGCTGAGCCTTATCTGGATCCCTTCGGCGGTGTCATCGGCTCTGACGGCTACTGTGTCCAGGACCGGTCTACCCTTTGGAGCAGTCAGGAATAAACCACTGTTATTCCAGCAGATCAGCCCGGACACGCCGCAGGTTCATCTGGCCCGCACAGGGGAGCCGAACAACCGGAAGAACTTTATCTTCCACGAGAAAGGGACTGCAAACATAGCCCTGAACCTGAAGCTGATACACTCCTGCAATATTGTAAAACTCACCTTGCAGCAGGTGAGGGGTCAGGGTGGACAGGGGGGTCCTGTGGCTCAGCAGGTCTCCGGGTACATGCCTGAAGGGAGCCAGTGGGCCAGTATCGGGCTGAGGGCCTCCTTCCAGGTCCAGAACGGCACAGCTGTGTATGTTACTCTGGACTGCATCCGTGGACGAGTGAATCAGATAACGCATGAAGGCGGCACTAACATTTCCATCCTCTGGGTCGCAGCGTGATCCGAGGAGACGAGATAAAAAGACAGTTTTGCACGATATTGAATTGCAGAGCAAATTCAACATTTTACCAAAATAAGGACGAATACTGGTTGATGAAAAACAATTTATTTCATCTATTACTCATATTTTGTCATATTATTGTTTTAAATGCATTAAGTGACTTTTATTGTGAAACCTCTTTCGGGTACGATTCATTACTGTAAGTACTGCTTTTGCTTGAAGTACTTCGGCTGGTTGAGCAGTGACCAATTCTTCATGGAGTGTGTGTGTGTGTGTATGTGTGAATGCAGTATATGTGTGCGTGTGTGTGTGTGTACATACACATGAAGTGGTGCTTATATATGTTTGTATATTTGTGTGTGTGTGTACACAAATATCAGCATGCCTATCTTAACATACGTGTATGAGTTGTTTGATATGTATTTCCCTCTGTTCCTGCACATATTTAACTTGTGTACTGTATAATAAACCTTTTTTTGTATATCATTGTTATTGCATTGTTAACAATGTTTGATACACTTGTTTGCTTCCTGGGAGGAGGAAGTGAGAAGACTGATAGTTGGCTTAGCTAAGCACAAAGACTGTCAGAAAGGGGATCACAGCTAGCTGGTTCTGTAAAGGTAATAAATTCACCTGCCACCTCAAAAACTCATCAAATGTGCCTAAAAAAGAAAGCATTATGTACCATTATGTACCAGACTACTTCTTGGGGAAGACCAGTTACTTCCTGAAGTCTATTTTAGTTGCCTTTTAAATGCTGAGAGCTATGAAATAACCCCTCCAGAAAGTATTAAATGTCATTTTTACACAAATTTTTGACATCGACTGGCTCCTGTTTCCAGTCTTTACACGAAGCTAAGCTCACCAATGGCTCCTCATAGCGTCAAACCTCCTGCTCTGATGTGAGAGTATAATCGTGTCTCATTGAACCCCAGGAGGTGAAGCGTAATACATTCATTTTCTCAAATGTCAATTCCTTTAATGCTCTAAATAGTCTGTTATGAAAGAGCTATACACAAATGTTATGTGGTAACCTTTAAATAAGCAGGTATTTGATGATGTTTTGATGATATTTATTTGCCTTTTATAAAACATGTCTGTGCATTTTCAGTAAAGAATCCATATATTTGTCGAGTACGCGTTAGAGCAGTCAGTGTTATTATGCAAACACGTGCAGTTATATCTTCTGTCCTAAAGTTTAACATGTTATTACAGCATGTGCAAACATCATACTTTGTTTTTCTTTTGCCTAAATGCTGTTTCCCTGTGAAGAGCTGCCCATGCATATCATTCCTAATTGCCTCTGTGTGTGTTCTGTCCTCCAAACAATTAGGGACAATTAAGTGTTTCAGGGAGTTGGCAGCAAAGCTTCCACCGAAAAATTCTTCAGCTTCAGTCTCACTTCATTATGTTAAGAGATTTTTTTGTTTTCCATGTCTTGTGGAACGTCTATGCATGCATATTTGTTCGACGCCAAATAAAAATGTAAATATATTGTATTTTGTGAGAGACCAAATTTCAGTTTTTTGCACAAAGTTTCACTTTGGTTTTATGTCACACTGTCAACTTTAGAGCAGAAAACAAAACCAAAGAAGTTCATCGTTGGTTCACGACAATCAGATGAAAGATATTTCACTATTTTCGTGGGATTATTACAACATGTATTTAATTAAGCACGATGTTCACCGAAAGCATTCCTGTCCAGCCACATCATGCAGCCTCTCACTGACCTTAACTCCAGTGTCTTGAGATTGACATTGTGGTGGACTTACCTATCGTGATAGTCATCATTTCATAACAGTTATTATTTTCCATTAAGTCAAAGGGTTGAAGTTTAACATTCAGACATTACTCATCCATTTAATCTCAAACATACCGGACCTATTTGAAAGTAACCTTTCAGCAGCTAAGGTGCCAAAATTGCAGACATAATACCTGGAAAGTCACACAGCGTATCTTCCTCACAATTGGCCTTAATCAAGTTATTATTCATCTTTCTGTTACCTAAAGCAGAACCGCTCTTTGGTTTAAACATAACAAAAAAAAAAAGCTTGTGAGTCAATGAGATGGAGAGAGAGGAAAAGAAAAAAAAAAAAACGTCTGGTTGTAAGAAACAATCAAATGTTTCTGTCGGTTGCCTGAATTGAAAACAGGTGTTTCGGCGGAGCGGTGCTCCAGATGTCTGACGCTGTAGATCAAATGAGACCCACAGCACTTGAGGAGTTTTCAGAGACATCAGAGAGAGAAAACGGCAAAGAGACACAAAACAGGAAAGAGAGAAGGAACAGAGATGTCTGTGTTTGTGTGTGTGTGTGTGTTTGTGTGTGTGTGATGAAAACAATGTCTTTAAAGCTTCCGTAACCAAAAATTTCGTAACTAAATTTCATATGAAATTGCTTGTTTGTAGTGAAAAAAGCCGCAGTGAGTCATCACTCCACTCTGTGTTTCAATGCTATGATGCTTCTTTTCGTTAGCCTCTTAGCCTTTAGCTAGCCTTTTAATTAGTGAGAATGCTTATTCAGCATTAATGAATGCTTATTCAGCATTCACACTTTTGTTCTTCCTTGTGGCCATTTAGTTTCTTTATTTTCATTTTGCTCCTTCTGTACCTTATTTGGATGCTTTCAACTCCTTCAGACTTTGTGCAGCAGAAACCATTCAACTATCAAAAGCTGTTCAGCTGTTTAAGGAGATTAATTTACTTTACTATTTACTTTTGGCTTTTTTTTAATCTTTTATAGCTCAGGGATCCTACCCTTCTGTATATGGATATTTACTCTTTGTCTATTATTTATTATCTACAATTTGTCTTTTGTTTTACTCTGTTACTTCTGTCCTTCCTCATCACCCCTCCGCCTTCCTCTCATTCAAAATCCCCTCACTGATCGATAAAGTATCCAATCATATGTGGAGACGATGTGGAGAGAAAACTGACGTAAATACAATAGAAACACTCGGGTCTCCCAGAAAGTAACTTAACATTAGTTACAGTAACATTAACACTGTGGATACATTACTCTTGAAGAGGTCCAAGTCTCCAGCACACTAATGTCAGCTATGTAAACCAACTTCTCAGCTGCTCTTTCATAATACTCGAACAGATGAAGGCCAAATGTAAAAAAAAAATAAAAGTTTCTTTTTATGTGGCCTCTTTCTTGAATTTAAATCAAATATTCACCCTTTGTAATGCCTTGTTTTAATTTTTACCAACCTCTAAAGAAAATATCTGGCTCTGTATTTGCTAAATACTTCACTTTGTTTAAAAGTCGGTATCTGTCCTGCTGTTTTGTGCCAGTCTAGCGGTGTACTTCAGTTGTTTTTCGGAGCTTTAGTGCTTAAAAAAGGTCGTCTTCTACAGCTGGAAATGGCGCGATAAAAGCAATGTGAGTGAAAAACAAAACAATTAGCTGAAGGTCTAATTAGAAAGCTAGGCTGCATTTAGCTGAGGGATGGAGTTTAGTCATAATTTGAAGTCAGTGACCTGATTCATATAAAAAAAGTCATGCAATTCATTGTGTATACATTAAAAAAAGTATATTCGTCTAAATGAAGTGCATACATTTCTTCATTTTATCATGCAGGGAATAACACGCTCATCCATCTTTTACACATCCACACAAATCCACAAGATAAAAGTTTGATCAAGCTCAGATGCCTCAGTCGACATGAATCAACAATCGCAGAAATTCAATTTGCAAACGCTGATGTAAAAGGACAGAAAGGTGCCATGCAGTTTCGCAGTTTGATGCGCTGCAGACTTGCATGCTGGTGGATCTTTGGCGAAACAGAAACAGAAACAGAAACATCATTTAGCGCCGAAATGCATCTGTTGTGAGTTTATTTGCTTTCTGGGGGCTTTTTTGTGTTTGGATTTCACTCAAACAGTCATTGGCATGTAAAGAAGTTACTCCAACACAACAGACCTCCTTGATGGCTGCAAAAGCAATTGTTTCAATAACTAAACTATCCAATATGTCTTAAATTACTTTTTTGTGTTTGTAAAAAAAAAAAAAAACAACTTAAAGATCTCAATGTGAATCTTTATCATTTCTTCCTAAATGCTGAAAAAAATCCAACATGGTGTCGTGTTAACAGTCACATCAGTCACAGTGATTTGTGGTCGAGGTGGACACCCTCCTAACCCAAACCTGGCCCCAGTCTGCTCCGATGTTGACTTAAAAAGGACAAAGCTGGAGACAGGCTTGCTTTAATCAGAAGCGGATGTTACTGTAAGAGCCAAGGCCTCTTGTCTGCGGGGAAATGTTTGGACCATGTGGGCCGGTTTGATGCTGCACACTGAGTTACTGAGGTACTTGACAGTGGATTTATGGGGTGAGGAGAAAGTTTGCAATGATCTCTTTGATTTTTTTATCCAGTTTGTTGGTATATTGTCAAACACCACCAATTTCTGACTTGATGACTTTTTTATAGGTCTGGCTGTAATTAAATCAAAGCTTTTCATCTTCCTGGTTGGATAAACTGAGGAGATGTGGACAGGAAAGTGAACGGTGTCATTAGTGCTTGAATTGAAGGGATTTTTGCGTGCCAATCAAATTCATGTATGAGGTGACATCACTTAGGCAATAAGAGCCCAGATGACGTTTTCTGTAACAGCCTTTCAAATTTTCTCTTTCAAGTTGAAAAAGAGTTGTGACTTTTCATTGTGGTCCAGTTTCCTTTTAATAAAAGGCCATTTTTTCCCCTTTTTTTTAAAGGTTTTCCAACTTAATCAATTCCTGTAGGTAAGTGAGGTTTGTGTTCACACTGAAAATTCAAACATGCTGCTGTTCGGCATGATATTTACAAAGTTCAGATTCATAATTTTGTGTTTGAGCGTGCTAACGTTCGCTAATTAGCACAACCATTCGTGTCTGGCAGTGATTTAATGATGGTGCTGGATGAAACATCAGATGATTGCCAAAGGGATTATGATTCATCCTGAAGGGGGGAAATGAATGTCTGTACCAATTTTCGTGGGAATCCATTTGATAGTTTGACATTTTACTCCGAACCACAAATGTCACTGTCGTGGTGGCCGTGCGGGAAAAGTCAGTGAACCATCAGAGTCATTGTGATACATCGTAATGAAACCGTGAATGCCTGTGCAAATGTAATCGCAATCGATTAGATAGTTTTTGAGACATTTTACTCTGGACTGATGTAAAGACATTTATAGATTTAAAGAGCCAGAGAAGATAAAACATGGCTCTTTGTCTCAAAGCACTAAAGTTTAGCTCAAATTCTGAGTTTATCTCCACTTTCTCCACCTCTTAAAGAAGTCTGTCTAAGTTACATCAAACCTGAAATTTCTTGCAAAACTCCAGCATGAATATTTCTAGATTCAGTCTTCATTTCATTATAAATTCTCCATCATCCTCCCTGTTTTTTTTTTTGCACATCCACTCATCTGTCACAATCTCCTCCCCTCCTTCGTCCATCTGTGCCGGTGTTTTTCTCCTCATTAGAGAGGTTACTGATGCATGAGGGAATGGGCTGGCAGGTCAGTAGCCACAAACACAAAGTAGGATTCATATTGAACAGCCTGTGAAAAAGTTTGTCTGACAAACAGAAAGAAAAAAGTTCACCACTGAGCTCTTTGGATTCCTGAGATTTTCTACATCATCAAACAGGACAGAGTCCGTCAAAGAAAGCTGTTTTCTCTTAGTTTCAGAATCGCAGTACTTGCTTTTTGTACGATGTTTTGGTCAGCCTGAAACTTTACTGGCATTGAAAATAATCATGCTGAACATACTGTATCTCCTCTTTTCCAGACTTGGCAAAGACTCTGCATAGTTCCCTCCAGCATCCGGTAAATTCCCTGATCACCAGGAATGCAGCATTTAATTTTCTTGTTCTTTAGCTGACCTTGATCACTTCTCCGTCAAGGGCAATCTGAAACTCCCGAGCCATGGGGATCAGTCAGTTTCAGTGTCGAAATAAATACCTGTGCGTGTGTATATGTGTGTGAGTATGTGTGGATGGGAGGCCTGACTCGCTGTCTCTATGAGGAGGCCATTCAAAGTGATGAAGATGAATAATAGGGTGACTGAATGCATGCGAGCGAGTCCCTCCGGTGTACATTTAAATGGCGGAGAGATGCTCTCTCACTCACGTCAAACTCCCCGGTGGTCTGTGAGGTTAATTGCTTTCTCTGGCAGGCGCTTACAGATTAACTATCTCACTGAATGCATCAATACAAATGACTCTGAATAAACCACAATAAGTTCAAGCCGAGTGGTGTGTGTGCATGCATGTATGTGCATGTACGGTGCTTTGCAACAAAAGTGCATGCTAAGGTAGCAGGCAGGGTGCACAGCGAGGTCAGAGAAGCTAATGAGTGCGACTGGCTTTGGCTAGCGGTGTGTGTTCAGCAGAGTATCTTTGACTTAAGCAGAGCTCAACAAAAGTGTAATACTCCTGCATTTATTTGTGTATTATTATTAAAAGCAGATGCAACCCAGCAAGCATGGATTTGGTGATTTGTAGGTGAAAAGACGGATCTTTTAATGTGGAATGGAAAAAAACAAGAGTGAGCACACCATCAATTTGAGTTATTAATCCCTAATTGTAGATAAAAAACTGTGTGCGTGCTCAGTTTATTCAAGAACAGCTGGTGGAAGTTGAAGCAGGACTCTTTTGAAAACATCCAGCGCAGTTTACAGACTAATAATGTGGGTAAAAGCTTGGGTCTCTTTTTAAAATAAGTTTGAAGAAGCTGGAAGTTTGTGTAAAACTTGTCTGACTTTTTCTGCCTCTTGCTTCATTAAACTTGTTTTTGCGGCGTCACAGTTTTCTCACATCTGAGCAATTAGCTTGGTAAGTACAATGTACTAATGCAAATGATGGCCAGACTAATGAAAATGGATTAAAAAGCATTTGTTTAAACCCCAAATCTATTCTATATTTATCAAAATTATATACAAATACAACTCTACATCTACTCTCTTAAGCTCCAACTTTGCTCATCAAACACACAAACTCTGTGTAAGAAACTGTTTTGGGTTAACCTTTGCCGTAAACTTTCCTGGTCAACATCTCCAGCCATAAAAATGCCCTGTAAGCAGATGACATTCATCATCTTGTAATTCTGCAAGCTAACTTTAGCTAACATGATTTAGCAGATTTGTTTGGACATTAAAACTCCTCACATAATAACAACTGACCATCATGTGGTCACAAAAACGAGTTTCACTCAGATGCTGATGCCAACCAAGCGATTTAACTTGGACTACAAACACAAAAGTTCATGCTTACACCTACTTTATGCACATTATTGTGCAGCACTTTGTTCAGGTGCAGAAGAAACTGTCTCAGAAGGTTTTTGATTGAACTTTGTTCAGTCGCCTTAAGACTTGTCTACGTAATGAAATAAAATGAAAAGATCTTCTCTTCAGCAGCCAAACGCTCCCTGGATCAAAAGGCCGGAGTCTAACTTTGTTTGTCTGCCAGCTGCTGTTGGGCAGACAGCTTACAGAGGCTTAATCTGAGCTTTATTATCACTGTTGTATCTGAAATTGAAATTTTAAGGGTAGTGGGAGTGAATCAAAACAGAAAAGTTGCTAGTTGCAAAACTGAAACGATGAGCCAGACATAGTTTGTTCAAAAATATTGATGAGAGCAGCTTTAAACTCAGACATCTTTTGACCTCCAAACCAACAAATCCATGCTTGGAGGCAAACTCCTGGCTGGACAGCTGATAAATAACACAACATGTGGGCAGAAAAACAAACAAAAAAAGAGGTGTCTTTGCGACCTCTTCTGCTGTCAGCCAAGCATGCGGCCTCCACCCGGAGGTGACCAGGCTTTCATGTGTGAGCTGAGCGGTGTCAGAGTGAAACCGAACACTAACGGATGACCTACCAGCTTCTGGGTTTGACACTGGGGCAGAGGCAGAGTTCAGGTATCGCATGGCTGCGAGGTGAACGCCACCAATTCCATCAGACACCAACATCTGGCTTGGCTTAGCCGCCTCACACACACACACACACACACACACAAACACACGGTCTGTTTTCAGGCAGGACTTCAGTCGTTTATAGAAGCATGAGAATCCTTTTGGCCTTTCTGTCAAAATGCTTTGGTAAGCCTCTCTCAAGCCAGCCACCCTGATTTTACCATCTGTTGGTTTGCTCATAAATCACCTCTAAGTTTGAGGAAAGAGTAACTTCTTCGGGTTAAACTTTATGACGTGGTTGCTACATTTCTGCTCTGTGCAACCTGGATGTTTAGATAAAGCAGCTCTCCTCCTCTTTGTTTAATCGCATGTAGGATTAGAGTGTCGGGACGTTACAGGGTCTGTGATGTGCTCCACATGGTCGGTGCTGCTTCAAACGCCGAGCAGATCGACCAGGTGATGTGGGAATGTGTCTGATCCCTGAGAGGATGAAACCCTGCAGGATGAATCAGATTGGGTCATTTAGTCTCTATTCTTATTATTCTTTGAGTTCACTTACAATCCAGAAAGACAGCGATGAAAATATTTACTCTTTTTGAGGAAGACTGAGCTGCCTGTCGGGAAGATAACGGCAGCTGGGTCTGCAGAGGTGGCGTGTCGAGGTTGATTGAAATTAATTTGGTCTCCTGACTCCAGATTCCAAAATGTGATGTCAAGAGTACACCGAGGTAATTCCTTGATGATAATTAATGGAGGCTGAGCTGACACGTCATTTTGTCTCAGTGTGGCTCTGCAGCAAGAAGAAGAGATCGTGAAGCTCTCTGCATGAGCTGTAAGAGAGGAAAGCTCACGTAATGACAGCAAGTGTTCTCAGCTCATTGACAAATTCCTTTATTTTTATCACCACAGCTGCTCTGCTCTATTTGTAACTAAACAAAATCTATTTGATCTGGTTTTACAATTTAGAAAATACACCTCAACCTGCATCATTCAAAACAACTATTTAGATTTACTGGATATATTAATGCTTCCTGGGAATAAACAGTCAGAACAAACTTTGCATATATTATTACCCTCATGTTGCCTTCCTCTTTAACCGTTCCTCATTGTTTGCATCATATTTCATGCTGACAAATATTGCAGCCTCTCAAATCTTTCAGCACAGATTAAGAAAAAAATGTCAAGCACTTATCTCATTTTGCAACCAAGCAAATAAAAGGTGATTGGTATGATTTATATGCCTTTTAAAGTAGTGAGGAACACAGTAACTTACTAGATTACATGCAAAAAACCATGTCTCTGGAAGGCAGCGAGGCAGTTTTTCCCTCTTATTAAACACACTCCTTGGCCCTCATCATGCAGAGCCTCTAAAAACGGTTGTATGGAAACAGTTTACTAACTGAATGATGACATGTCATATCTGTAATCTTAAAACAATGTGTTTCCTCTGAGCAGCTTCGCTCAGAGCCAGCTGCTGTGCTCCTCAGATGTTTTGTTTAGAACAGATATCAAATATATCTCACTTTCTTATCTGGCTCCTACATGTCACTTAAATAAACAAATATTCTGTATTTCTGCGTCTGGTTGTGTGGTGAAGGTTCATCAGAGAGACAGTGATCATTTCCATGTGGTGTTTTCCTCTTTATCTACTACATGTGTGTTTGTGTATAGGAGGGAAAGATGAGGCAAACCATCTGGGAAGCTTTCCCATAGTTTGGGATGTCTTTTTTTTTCAGCTTTTTTCGTCTTTGGTTTGGACATAAAAGGATGTTGTAATCAGAGATGATTGAGAGGTAGATGTTAAAATTACAGCTCATTCAGACAATGACGGAAAATAACTTATTTGCCAAAAATTCCAGTCACATTTGCAGTGCAAGTCTATTTTGAGACAAGGTGAAAGAAAACTCCCCGCTGCCTCCTCGTGACTAAATTGTGGGGCAGCAGCGCCATCTAGAGAGACGTCAGCAACCCACCGGTGTTGTTGTTCACAAAAACATCACATTTTTTCACTCTAGTGGCACAAAGAGCATATTTTTCTAATAAATATGATGATTTTTTTTTGTTATTGACATTATAATTTAATAGTTTTTGAAAAAAAGCTCAAATCTGGATTTTTTTTTCATTTATTGAAATGCATGTTAAGATCCCTCTCATGCATGTTTGAATTATGTTTTTTTTTTGACTACCCTGACTGTTGACTGCTTGTTAATATTTTTTGAATTTTTGACTTAATAAACTTAATAAAGATACCATGAAAGAATATGTTTTGAATAGTTTCTGTATTGGATTGTACGGAATTACACAAATTTTGTATTTTTTAAAATCATTTTGGTCACAGGATCAAAACACAAACTCTGTTTTCACACTGATTTGCTGCTTCGTGACTGCCTTCAGTATATAATTATAGAGAGTCACTGGAAAATATATATTTTTTTCAGAGATTACATAAACATGACCAGTGCTGCACTGGCACTGCTGGTACATCCTTACCTTGTAGTGCTGTCAAAGTGCCACTTGTTATATTCCACTTTGCTGTTTTCAGGATTTTCTCTCCAGTTTATGTAACAAAGTTTTAACTCTTCTGATCACGTAACACTGTAGTGTTTCACATTGTGGGGCCAAAAGCAAAAGGTTTGCTCTGAAAATGTTACTGTATACATAAAAAAGGATAAAATAAGAAAAAACAAGCTTACAATAATGTTTGTTTTGACAATATTTATTTATTTTTTTCCCAATAATAACATATAGTTCAGGACAAATGAATGTCGAGTGAAGCTAGCACAGTAGTTTGCAGAATATATCATTTAAAATTGCAACATATTCAAGTGAAAATGAACTGAGTACAAGGGATTTTGATTGTTCTCATAAAGGAAAAAATATTAACTATAAGCAAGTAACCAGGATATATTTTCTTTATACTTCTGTGTTAAAGGCTAGCAACACTTGCATCGGACAAGTATTTGGACAATCAGGTCTTAATTCTGTTCCTCTCTCACATCCCAAAGAGTCAAGGGCCTCGGTGAAGCGAAATCATAAAGCGGTGATGTTGTGGCACCATGACACGAGTCAACATACCGTCTCAGACACACAAACAGAACGACAGCGGGTAGCCAAGAAACGCAAGAGGAAAGCGCAGGGTCACACTGATACTGCTACCAGAGAGGGCGAAGCGGAGAAAGAGAAAGAGAGAAAAGGTCGTTACAGTTGCAGAGCGGAGAAGAGCTTTCAGAGAGACATGCTGAGGGAATACACACATATAGATACACGAGTAATACTCTACGTTCTGAGCTGCGACAGTCTTCAAGCAGAAGAGAAAAGGCAGAGGATAGAGATAGTCAGATCAAGCGCGGAGAGGAGTACAATGCTAGGCGAGGTTAGCATGCTTGCGGCACAGAGAAACTTTTACAGGAAGCCCAAGACATAGAGATCACATGTAAAGGCTAGAGCGACGGTGCACTAATCTACAGGCTAGGCTATACATTTGACACTAAAGCTAATTACAGGAGCTACACATACTGTATATATATATATATGTATATATAGAAATAGGTATATAGGAGACTGCATATCAAACAAGCTGGACAGGCAAGGCATTGCATGCACGTGCAAAGGAAGCGAGTCTAGCAGCAGCAGCAGCAAGAGAAACAAAATGTCTGGCTTTCCGAGACTACCGCAGTGAGATTCCTTTGTCGCCCAAATCTGATGTTGTCTGTGTCACAGCGTGAATGCCAGTTTTAACAACCAAATGAACAGAATTAGCGCCGATAAGTCTAGAAAATCCTTTAAACTTCAGGGTTCTTTCAAACAGGATGCGAGACAGTTAAACAAAATGCTTCATAAGAGCAACAGACTGCAAAAAATTTAAATGCTTTCATTTCCAACAGACCCTTGATTTCATAACACATTCAGACCAAAGAGCTTAAGTTACATTTTTGAGTAATTTTTTTTAACATCAACTCATGAACAACCATTAGACATTGCACGTTATTAGGTCATGTGTATACTCTAAAGTGCACAACCTCCCCTTTTGGAGGAAAACTAGACAATACTGGCAAAATTTATACTAAGGCAACACAGTTACAAACACGCTAAGGTACACACCGGCACGTACTGTCAAGTATCACTTGTGCACAAAAAACACAGTGCTTCAGAGTTAAAATGGCTTTGCATATTGAAAACCAAACACCAGAATCTCTGAGCAAGACTCAAGTAATATCAAGGTGAAATCTGTCTGTTTCTGTAAAGCCAGTCCCTGAAACACGTTTTCTTTGAAATAGCGAGAAGAGTCACAAACCAAGTCAAGTATCTGACATACGTACATACACGCAGGAAAAAAGCTTTTTTTGGACTAACAGGATGAAAATACAGGTAATCTATATTGGAGATAGAGAAAATATGAATAACTTTACCTCACAAATAGTCTCTGGTTATATGTCTTATATACACTTATGTATACACAAAGATATGTACTTAGGACATCTTGAAATACTATTTACAATCTATGATCAAAAGTGATTGTACACTGACCGACCATGTTGAGCAAATTGTGCTTTTCTAACTTGTTCTAATGAAAATGCTACAGAACCCCCAAAAGTTAAATCAGGGTTCACATTTCATCAACTAGCCCGCCTACAGTAAGCATGTTCTCGGTTTGTTTTTTGCTAGCTAACGTGCGTAGTAGGAAACTTGATTATCGTTTACTTTTGTACACGTGAATTCACTGTTGTTGTTTTTTTTTGTTGTTGTTGTTATTTTGCAGGGTATTTGGATTGGACCCATACTCGAATATTGCTTGTGAATGAACAAAGAAGAAATCTCAGTTGCAATGCTAAGGGATGATACATCTCCCTCACTGATTTAGTGCAAGTGATGTCAGGTATGCAGTAGCTGCAAAATCTGGTGAAGTTCCTGTATTCACACAAAACACGGTTATTGCCCCGATTCCCAGTTTCTAAAGATGCACAATCTTTCATTAAGTGCTCATCGAAAAACATCACTTACCAACAGCCTCTCTCATTTTGGTACTGTAGATTAGAGGATTTGATGTTTTAAGCTATAATCCTTAAGATTTCTGTCCCATTTTTAATTTTAAAAGTCTCATATTTTAGCTTGAAACAACCAAACTGTCACAAGCAATGCTGGTCTGCGAGGACAATTTGACGCAGTGGCCACATTTGGTACTGCAGGTCATGTGATGCCCACTTGCCAAGAGAAGGACCTTCCCATCATGGCTGGATTGAGTGGACAGTGGACGAATAGTCTTTGGCAAAGGGTAACTTTAGAAGATAACAATGCAGGGACAATAAGTCTTCCTTTTCTTCTTTAATGTAGCAGATTGGCAAACTATTTGCTATGAGGGCCCTTCAGGGGTTGGGGCCCCATTTGCTCATGTGGTAACTCAGCCTTGCTTCCCATACACAAATATTATCTATAGATATAATAAATTAAATATATAAACAAGATAAGTGCCTTTTTCAGTGCCACAAACACACGACTCTCTGAATTATTAGATTTTG